>CM067167.1:131486918-131549418 GCA_034093135.1 Erigeron breviscapus
GTAATGTGTGGTGCCTTTTCAACGGCGGCCGGAGGATCATATTTGGCAGAAAGAAGATTTTTATTCGAATTTGTTTGACGAGGAGCCATTTTATTCAAATAATAAGCCCAGAAAAGGAAGGAAAAGTAGTGATTTAAAGCTTTTTAGAGGTTTGATTTGAAGAATTTACGATGAAAGAGAGTGATGATTGGAATTGAATGAAGAAGAAGTAAATGAAGGAATTTTGAAGATTTGGGAGTAAATGATTTTTCGAGATGAAGTAAAAGTGAAAGTAAATAAGGGTATTTATAGAGGAGAGAAAAAATGGAATTCAAAACGGTTAATTTGAATTTATTCAAAACAATTTTGATTGGTTTTGACATCCGCATTTAATTCATCCCATCACACATAAATGTATGACAGTTTGACAGCCCACAAAAATAACCAACTTGCACTTTTTATCTTCCCAAGGTAAAATATCCATCATTAAGTTTGAAAAATGACATGCCACGTAGGATAAACAGTAACTGTCCATTCAAAGGTTTGCTTACGTGGCACGCACAAGGACCAAGTATTAAAATATTATGATTTACACACCATGACTCATTTCAGTGCATCTGGAGGTTGACTGGACACTCCAGTATCACTGGTGGATTAGACCAGTGAAGCATGCACTGATGGTACACTGGAGGGACACTCCAGTAATGTACCAGGCAACCTCAAACATGCACATCAACTAATACAAAGACAAGTGAGAGGGACACATTTACAAGGAGACCGAAGTTACCTCAAACATGCACATCAGCCTATCCAAGTACCAGTGAGAGGGACACATTTACAAGGTGCCAGAGATATTTTCCAGAAAATTCTTCCAGTGAGAATAAATTCCCCCTGAGATTAAAAACATTTTAAGGACAAAAATATATGGTCTGAGTCTTCTCCCTGGAATGGTGACCAGTAAATCTATAGAGCAAAGATAGTATCACAGAGGCGTTCGATATCCAAGCGAGCATAGATTTAAAGATCTGGAAATCAAAGAACCCTGCCAGTGTCACAAAGGCGTTCATAACAAGGTTCCAGATTAAGGATTCAACATTCCCAACTCACCGAAAGATATTCAAATGTTTTTACATCCATTGGTTTTGTAAAAATGTCAGCGAGTTGTTTGTCAATGGGAATAAAATGGAGTTCAATATTATTTTTCATAATATGATCACGAATGAAATGATACTTGAGATCGATGTGCTTTGTCTTTGAGTGCATGACTAGATTGTTTGAGATAGAAATGGCACTGGTATTATCACAAAATATGGGAGTTTTTGAATATTCAATACCATAATCAAGCAACTGGTTCTTCATCCAGAGTATCTGAGCACAACAACTGGCTGCAGACACGTATTCAGCTTCAGCAGTGGATAATGAAACTGAGGTTTGCTTCTTACTGGTCCAGCTGACCAGTTTGCCACCAAGGAAATGACATCCACCAGTAGTGGATTTCCTGTCTATCTTACAACCTGCATGATCTGAATCTGAATAACCCATTAGATCCAAGCCTGAGCCTTTGGGATACCAAAGGCCCAAACTGGGGACACCCTTAAGGTATTTCAGTAAGCGCTTTACAGCAAGCATATGAGATTCTTTTGGATTAGACTGATATCTGGCACATAAACATGTTGAAAACATAATATCTGGTCTACTGGCAGTTAAATACATCAGTGAACCAACCATGCCTCGATAGACAGTGGGGTTCACTGGTTTTCCATCTGGATCTGAGTCCAGTGTCAGTGGTGCAGAAATTGGAGTAGGTTTAGATGGGGAAGAGTTCATATCATATTTCTTTAAAAGATCTCTTACATATTTCTCTTGATTAATAAAAATACCATCTCTGGTTTGTTTAATCTGGGGTCCTAGAAAATATGTTAATTCACCCATTAAACTCATCTCATATTCAGATGACATGATTTTAGAAAATTTCTTGCACATGTTTTCATCAGTAGACCCAAAAATTATATCATCAACATAAATTTGTACCATCAGAAGATTACCTTTTTCACGAAGAATAAATAAGGTATTGTCAATTGCACCTCTTTTAAAACCATTTTTCAACAAGTGTTTAGTCAGAGTATCATACCAGGCACGTGGAGCTTGTCTGAGACCATAAAGTGCTTTGTCCAGACGATATACCCAGTGGGGATGTTTTTCATCAATGAAACCTGGTGGTTGTCTGACATAAACCTCTTCTTCTAATTTTCCATTCAAAAATGCACTCTTTACGTCCATCTGGTATACCTTGAATTGATGATGAGCAGCAAATGCTAAGAAAATTCTGATCGCTTCAAGTCTAGCCACTGGAGCAAATGATTCATCAAAATCAACATCTCATTGGCAATACCCCTGGGCAACCAATCTATCCTTCTTTCTGATGACATGACCATCTTCATCTACCTTATTCCAGAGGACCCATCTGGTTCCAATTGGTTCTTTCTTGCCAACTGGAGGAGGAGCAGATACCATACCTTGTTCCTCTCAAACTGGTGTAACTCTTCTTGCATAGCTATCACCCAGCTTGGATCTTCCATAGCCTCGTCAATCTTCTTCGGTTCTACCAGTCATAAGAAGCTGACGTATAGACATTGTTCACTGGAGGCTCTTCTGGTCTGAACCCCTCTACTGGAGTCACCTATGATCTGATCAATAGGGTAAGCTTTTGTCCATTTAGAGTAATGACCAGGATTATTGCTTACAACAATATCAGTGCAAGAATTCAGTTGAGTCTCCTCTGGTGTTGTTTCAGGAGGAGGATCTTGCCAGACTATTTCCACATCTTCATCTGAATCAGTAAGATCACGATTTGCATCATGAAATTCTTAATTTAAAGGCATTTCTTGAATTACTGGCGCAGTTTCAACTGAGACTGATACTGGGGGAGTAGTACGGACATCTGATCCAATAACAAGTTCAGAGGGTAGTTTGAAACTTATTGAAGGATAGAAAGGCGTACTACTGGGGGTTTTCTTCTTTTGAACTGGTTCCAAGTCAGAATGACTGGAAACTTCTTCAGGTGAATCTTTATTGTAGTTGATAGGATCAGATTCACATAAGACAATTGGATTTACTGGGGGAGAATCAAGGGCTCGCTTTTTATTGATTGCATTATTTGATTCATCAAATGTGACATGTATTGACTCTTGTACCTTCTCCAGTCTCTTGTTGTAGACTCTAAAGGCTTTGCGAATGGCTGAATATCCTAAGAAATATCCTTCATCAGCTTTGGCATCAAATTTGCCTAACTGACTGGAGTCGTTTAGGATGTAAACTGGATATCCAAAAACGTGAAAATAACCAATATTTGGTTTTCTATTTCTTAATATTTCATAGGATGTCTTCTTGTGTCGCTTCACATACACTGATCGATTCTGGGTGTGGCAAGCAGTTGCAATTGCTTCAGCCCAGAAACTGGTAGGAAGCCCAGATTCAGCAAGCATACTTCTGGCAGCTTCTATCAGCGTTCGATTTTTCCTTTATACCACTCCATTCTGCTCTGGAGTGCGTGCTGAAGAGAAGTTCTTAGAGATGCCAGTGTCAGTACAGAATTTCTCCAGAGTTGCATTCTGGAATTCTGTTCCATTGTCACTTCTTAACTGACACACTTTTCGCTTGTACTTGAGTTCAATCTGCTTGATGAGAGTGATGATTTCAGCAGCAGCTTCACTTTTAGACCTGAGAAAGATTACCCAACAAAATCTGGAGTATTCGTCAACAATCACCAGGGTAAATCTTTTACCAGCACGAGTCTGAACATTCACTGGACCAAAAAGATCCATATGAAGCATATGAAGTGATTCAGATATGCTAAAATTCTGCTTGGTCTTGAAACTAGCACGTTTCAGCTTTCCCATCTCACATCCTGGACATGGCCTTTCCTTTTTGAAGGAAACTGAAGGTATCCCATCTGCCAGTTGTTTTCTAGACAACTTATTAATATTTTTGAAATTTAAATGGGATAACCTTTTATGCCATAACCAATTTGTGTCTTCATCAACTTGAGTATAGAAACACTGCTCTGAAGGAGAGCTTTTCATATCCATCACATACACATTCCCTCTTCTGGGTGCAATCAATACTACCTTCCAGTCCTTGTTGAATACGATGCCATGAACAATTTTGAACAGAACTTGATAGCCATCATCACACAGTTGACTGACACTGATCAGGTTATATTTCAAACCATTCACATATGCAACTCGTCTGAATTTGACTTGTCCATTGTTTAGAACACCATACCCCTCAGTTTTTCCACAACCATCATTTCCAAAAGTAATGGAGGGTCCATCAGAAATTATGAACTCCTCCAGCAGGGTCTTACGTCCGGTCATTGTCCTGCCAGCTACACTGTCAAGATACCAGGTATGTTTCTTTCGATCGCCCTACACATCCACCAGATATATCAGTTAGATTTGGGAACCCATCGACTGATGGGTTCACTGGATCCTCCCTTATGGATCCCTGGGGGTATCTGGTTGAGTTCACTTTCTTCAACAATAGTTTTTGTTGAAAACACTACTGGAGTTGATAGTTTAGAAACCTTTTTCTTTTTCTCAATTGAAGGAACCTTTGTATCTTTCTTAGAAAAAGGTTTGGACTTTTGTTTAGGGCCAGATGAAGTACCCTCAAAGTTGTTTAATCTTGCATTACAGCTTTGAACCTGACGAGCCAGTAGTTGAAACTGGCTTTCCAACCTTAACAAAATTGTTTCTTCAGATAACACCTGAGCCTTTCCAGATGACTGGACCTTAGGCTTAGGAAGGGAACTGTTCTTTTTCTTTTGAACCTGGGGTTCTTTAGAAGCAGTCTGAGGCAAAGGTTTATTCTGATTGACCTTTTTAACTGGAGCAGTCATCTGGGATGCTCCAGTCTTAACCTCTGGAAGTTGAGCTGGGATAATACAAGTTTTTGGGGTAGAAGGTTCATCATAAATGGTACTTGGTCTAACCTCCTCTGGTAACCGGTCAATAACTGGTATTAATGTTGCAATATGAGTATTTCCATCCAGATATGCACGTTTTTGGGATGGAAATTGGTTTATTCCAGCATCATATGGCTTTCTTATTTCTAGACATGATTTAATGACCTGTTTTTCTTTTTGCAAAATCATTTCCAGGTCATGTTTTTCTTGAACCAGTTGTTCAGTTACCAAAACTTGTGCTTGAAATGCCAGTTTAATATCTTGAAGTTCTTTTAATTTTGATTTTAAAGCAGCGATTTCAGAGGAATCTATTTCTATACCATTAAGACTGTCAAATCTAACAGTTTCCACAAAAATTAAATCAGAATTTAGAGCTTCAGCAATGTCCAATTTTAGTTCAGGATCGGTTTCAATATCATACTCACTAACCTTTTTTATAACAATGTCCACCCATCGACCAGATGTGACATCATCCTTCACCAGATGCTCTTGATCTGCCAGAGCCATAAAGCAACAATCTCTTTCCTCTTCTTCATCAACTGATGAATCATCTGAGGGAACCCATGCTTCTTCAATGGTTGCAATCATGCATTTTTTATTTTCTATTTGTTGAGACATGAGAGCAGTTTGAGCCATCAGCTTTTTGTACTTGGACTTATAGCTATCATCAGGCTTGTTATAAGAAGCAGATGGACCAGACTGAGAGATAAACTGACTGTACTTGCACTCCTTCATGAAATGACCTTTTCTGCCACACTTAAAGCATGTCAGATTGGTCTTGTCAGTAGAGGAACTGGGTGCATGTTGTCCAGTGGGCATATTTGCTCTTGCTTTAAAACGATTAAACGTTTTAGCAATCATTGCAACCAGGTCATCACTGTCAGTTTCATCACAGTCTGGAGAGATATCATTAGTGACTCCAGAATCCATTAGTTCAGACATCATCTTCTTCATAGAAAATACATTCTTGGAAGATATTAATGCAGCACAGGGTGGTTCAGTATTACTAACCAATGTGGAACTACTGAGCTTGATTTTCTTCAGTAAATCTGAAGGCTCCATACAATGTTGACAGAGTATGGGAGTGCAAGGTTTTACCTTGTCTCAAGACCAGAATCATGTGAGACCATTTAGTGGGAAGAATATCATAAAATTTCTCCAAAAGTATATCCTTGTCTTTCTCAACCCCCAGTCCTCTTAACTGGTTTATAATGCTCATAAATCTGGTGTAAGTACCAGTTAGAGACTCATTGGGGAGAGCAAAAAATGACTCATACTTTTTGTTTAGGGAGACCTTTCTGGTAACAACAGTGTCATCACCTCCCTCATGCTGGTTCACCAGTTCATCCCACATGGTTTTAGCAATGGGATAGAGAACTAGTGTGGGAATTAGGGTTTCTGGAACAGCCCCAAGGATCATGTTTTTAAGGATGGTATCAAGATTTACCAATCTCCTCTCCTCTTCTGACCAGTGTTCCTCCCTCTTTTCCCTTCCACGTCTTGATCCAGTTGGGTCAAGGAGTGCATTGATAGGAAGTCTAGGCACATAGGGTCCTTCATTTAAAATTTTCATCATATTCCTTTCAATACCAGTGACATGTAATATCATCCTAGCTTTCCACGTACCAAATTCATCACTGCTCCCATTGAATTTAGGAACAGGATTATTCGAGTAGTGCACATGTACATGTGAGAAGCAGGAGGAGGAGGAGGTGGAGGATTATTATTGACAACGGGTGGGTCATTAAGATTAGGTTCAGGAGTTTCTTGTGTATTTTCTGGGATGGCCATCGTGAAACAGATCTAGGCAAGTATATTAGCCTTCTGCTCTGATACCAATTGTAAAATCCCTCACACGATGGTTTAACCCACGAGTGTAAAATAACAAGTCAAGTATGCACTAGATTGGACTAGTATTACTTTAAATACAAATGCAAGAATATAAATAAAGTAATAAAGACTTAAAGCAATATTTAAGCAAGTAAATAAATGGTGGAACACAAATGTAATTTTCAAGTGTATTTTATTTATTGATGTTAAACAAAATACAAGATTGTTGCGGAACCTAGTTATTACAAGTATGTAACTATCTAAACAATCTTTGAATTACAAGTGATCTATACTTGCTAAATAATCTCCTTGGATCGATATACTTAAAGTTGTGAAGTATAGCTATTATGATCGAGAGTATTTTAGCAAGTTCACCAAATTGCAAAAAGTAATTTGGACGAGGTATGTGACTTGGTATTTATAGGCAAATAAATTCAACAGTGAATTTATTATGCCGTACAAATATGGTTGCATGCATTTAAGGCAACTATTTTAATTCCTTAAATGCATTGGTTAAAGTACAAGGATAAAGTCATATTGATGTGACTTGTCATCCTTTTAACCAACCACCTTTACACACGTATTGTACTTTTATCAATAGACAAATGGGTTGTCCGTGTAAAAGTGTGTAAAGGCAAAAGTCAATTCCTCGTAATCAGTGTTCAGACTTGTAAGGTCTAGAACACTGATAAAGCTCCAGTCAGGAGATCTGGTAAGACTGTCAGTGGGCTCCACTCCTTGTCAGTCTTCTTTCTTCAAACTTCAGTCTTTGACTTCAGTGAGAATGTATTTAGTAGAAACGATCTTGACTGGAGTGAAGTCCAGTGAGCTAATCTGGTGGAATCCAGATTCCTGTACAAGTAAACAGCTCACTGGTCTTCTATTATTTCTGGACAAATCTTCAGTGCCGCTCCAGTCTTCAAGTCTGGAGTGGGTCAAGTAAATCTGGACCTAACATTATGTCATACTTTATACAGCATTTAATTGGAAGTCGTATTTCTTCCTTAAATGCTCTCAACCATATTTGTACGATAAAGTTGGAATCCCAATGACAACTTTATCTATAAATAGAGGTCTTTGCACAACCAAGAAACCACTTTGCATAATTCAGACATTTGCATTTCTTGGTGAACTTGTGCAATATTCTCTCAATCGCAAAAAGGAACATTTCACAACTTTAAGTGTTTCGATTGTTGAAGAGAATTTCAAGTATTAGATCATTGTACTTCATAGGTTGTTAGGATATTTACATATTTGTATTATCTTGGTTCCGCAACAACCTTGTAACTTATTTAAAGATAATAAATAAATTACACTTGAAAAATTACATATCGATCTCACCAGATTTACTTTACAAGTATTTATTTATTGCATTGTCTTTACTCATTACACTTTGTCACTGTAATAAGTAATCTAACCATTAACCTGGTATATACATACTGCAACTGGTCGTCTCCAGATCAGTGTGTATATTGCAAAGTAACCTCACCATCGACATAGAGGTGTCTTCAGGTAGTACCATCTATTGAGTTGGGACCTACAAGTGGTATCAGAGCAGAAGGCTAATATATTTGCCTAGATCTGCTTAGATGACTACTACTGAAGGTGGGGATGGTTCTGGTCAAGATGAAAATCCTAATGTTAATAATCCACCTGTTCAAAATGTTAATACTAATCCTCCTCCTCCTCCTACACCCCCTAACCATGTCCATGTACATTATTCCAATACTCTTGTTCTCAAATTCGATGGAAATAGCGAGACCTTTGGTACATGGAAGGCCAGAATGCTCTTGCATTTTGGTGGGATAGAGAGATACATGTTGAGAATCCTTAAGGATGGCCCACATGTACCCATGTCTCAAGGGGTGAGTCCTTTTCTTGATCCTACTGGATCTAGAAGAGGCTCTAGAGAAAAGCCTAAAGACCATTGGTCTGATGAGGATCGCAGACTGGTGGACTTGGACACCAGACTGAAAAACATGATCCTTGGGGCTGTTCCTGAAGACCTTATTCCAACACTTGTGTTGTTCCCAGTGCCAAGGCAATATGGGATGAATTGGTCCTTCAGTTTGAAGGAGGTGATGACACCATTGTCACCAGGAAAGTTGCTTTAAACAAGAAGTATGAATCCTTCTTTGCTTTACCCAATGAGAGCCTAACTGGTACTTATACCAGATTCACCAGTGTGATTAATCAACTAAGAGGGCTGGGTGTAGAGAAGGATAAGGATATTCTTCTTGAGAAGTTTTGTGATATTCTTCCTTCCAAATGGGAAAACATGATCTTGTCCTAAGACAAGGTAAGACCCTGCACAATCACACTCTTGCATCTCTTTATGGAGCCTTCAGATTCACTGAAGATAACAATGCACAGAGACTGGTGGCTGAGCAGGATGCTTTAAATCATGCCCAGAGTTCAAAGGTGTAGAGTCCCTAGCTTGATGGTTTAACCCAAGGTGTAAAATACAACAAGTCTTTTAAGCACTAGATTGGACTAGTATTACTTGAATATAAATGCAAGTATATAAACAAAGTAATACACGACTTAAAGTAAAGGTGGAACACAATGTAATTTTTCAAGTGTATTTTATTTATGATGTTAAATAAAATACAAGGTTGTGCGAATCAAGATAATACAAATATGTAAGTATCCTAACAACCTATGATTTACAAATGATCTATATTTGCCAAATAAACTCTTTTGATCGAGATACTTAAAGTTGTGAAGTATCCCTGTTACGATCGAGAGTATTTAGATAAATTCACCTTAATTGCTAAAAGTAATTTTAACAAGGAAATTACTTTGTATTTATAGGCAAACAAATTCACCAGTGAATTTGTGCCGTACAAATATGGTTGCATGCATTTAATGAACTGACAAGGTCATTAAATGCATTGGTTAAAGTACAAGGATAAAGTCACATCAATATGACTATTTTCCTTTTAACCAACCACCTTTACACACGTAAGTACTTTTGTAAAGACTAGTGGAATGTTCTTTAAAAAGTGTGTAAAGGCAAAAAGTCAATTCCTTGTAATCAGTGTTCAGACTTGTAAGGTCTAGAATACTGACAAAACTCCAGTCGTAGATCTGGTAAGACTTCCAGTGGACTCCGCCATTTGTCAGTCTTCTTTATTCTAACTTCAGTCTTTGACTTCAGTGAGAATGTCTTCAGTAGAATAGATCTGGACTGTGGTGAAGTCCAGTGAGCTAATCTGGAATACTCCAGATTTCCTATACAAGTATTTTGCTCACTGGTCTTCCATTATTATTTCTGAACAAATCTTCAGTAGGACTCCAGACTTCTCGTCTGGAGTGGGTCCAGTAAAACTGACCCTAACAAATTCCCCCTATTTGTTTAGAAATAATGCAAGGTTTTTCAAGCTTCTATCTATACAATTTTGTATGCTTGAAAAACACTTGTTTTGATTTAGTCTAAAAATTTTAAGTTACTGGAAAACACTTTATAGATCATCAGTGTTACAGTTTCATCTTTTAATTCTAACTTAGACTAAATCTGATCACTTACTTTGTGAATCAAAAATTGTAACTATATTTACAGCCATCAACAAAAAATAAGTTACAATTTTGAGAAAATAAATACAAGTACAAGTAAATGATAAAAGAGTCAGGCCCTTCTCTTTGACGTCTGTCCAGGAGCATCTTCAGTGGCCTTCCTCTTTGGTGATGGTGAGGATGGTACAGACTCTGGTGGTTTCATACCCAGTGCAACTTCCATCTGTTGCTTTCTCTTCCAAGGATTTTCAATCCTCTTCAAAATGTTTTAACATCAGTAGACATATCAGTCTTCCCCCTGAACGTTAAGGCTATCTCCTTCAGTTCAGTCCATCCAAAAGCTTGGACTGAAGCATTCTTCCTTTCATCAGTAAAGTTACCCTCTCTGGTCAACTTTACTTCAAACCTGGTCATGCCTTCATGGTTTTCAGCAAGCTTAATCTCTGCACCTGTGATCCTTCTGGCATCAGCCCTGAACGTCATCAGTTCATTATATTTGTCTTTCAATTTGGCAGCCTGGATCAAAGCTTCAGTTTCCCTGGATACCTTTTCTTTTTCCAAGGTAGTCTGGATTTCTTCACGATTTATTCTTTGTGAAGTATCCAAGGGAATGAAAGTGCTAAGATCTGCATCCCTGATTGCTTTTAGCTGTTTGGCAGTGAGTTTTGGCAAGCCTTTTATCTTCCTTTTATACTCTATCTCCAGAGCACCATCATTCTTTCTGATCTTCTTCTGGAGGTTCACCAGTTCCTCCTTCCTTTGCCTGATCAGTTCAACTACACTGACACCATAAGTTACAGCATCATAAGTTTGTTCTTCTTCAGAGTACCTGGAGCGAATATAGACATCATCTAATGCATCCAGACATTGATGAACTCTGGGGTCTTCCTTCATCTTTTTGTATACATCAATATGAATGCCCAACCTTCCAGCATTATACGAATCAAGAGTCCCCATCTTTTCCATTTCCATCTTGTGGGCCTGAAGTTCATCCTTTTGTCTTTTCTTGAAGATTTCAATCATTATACACTCCTGCTCCAGTCTCTTTGAAGTGTCTTCATCAGTAGTTGGAAATTCTGATGATTTCCCAGCAGTTTCACTTTCTTCTCCAGATACCATATGTTGCTTTCCTTTTACTGACTTTAAAGTGGATGTGATATCTGGGAATGCTTCAAACTGGGGCTCACTTGCATCAGTACCAGTAACCTCTTCAACCTGCACAATGGCTTCAGTGCCAAGTGCCTTCTGTGCTTCTTGTGCACTGGCATCAGTACCAGTCACTTCCTCTTGTTGCACGATGGCTTCAGTGCCAAAGGCCTTTTCAATTGCACTAACAACTACTTCTTTCTTTTTCTTCACCAATCCTTCTGGAACAGACTCAGTGGCAACAGACTTTTCCCCTTGGAATGTCCACCAGTTTGAGACTTGTGGGCACTCCATAATTGTTCAAGCATGTATCTGTCTGTAGCACCAAATTCTCTTCCTGCCACTGAAGTTGTGATATTCACAGTCTTCCTTAGCTCAGTCACTTCCTTCTTAATGATTTGAATTTCTGAAGATAAGTGCTTTGGCATTTCATTTTCAATCATTTTTACCACCTGAGGCAACAACCCATCTTGAATGGTTCTAAGAACAGACCCAGAAATTTCTTCAGTAATTTCTTTCAACATGCCATGTCTGAACTTCTTAGCACACTCATCACTGATGGAACTGACAACAGAGTTCTGATCAAGGGTTGGCCTACTTTCCAGATTACTAATCCTGGTAGTCAACTTCTGAACCTCATATGTTAGAATTGCCAGTGGTTGAACAACTTCAACTTTCACTGTAGTCTGAACAGAATTCACCAATTTTGCCTCTAATCCCTGGACTGCCACTTTGATATTTTCAGAATTTTTATTTGTGGCCAGTACCAGTTCATTCATCTTCTCAAACACCAGCTTCTCATTCCCAGCAAAAATATTCATTTCTGATGCAAGGTTATTTGATAATAAAGACTTAAAATCAGAAACAACCTGGGATGAAGACTGGAGTGATCTCTCCAGGTCCGCCACCTTACTTAAAAGGCCTTGGACCTCGGCTGAAGAAGAAGTGGAGAGACCACTGGGAGGAGTAAGTTCATATTCCCTTCTAAGTACTAATGGAACTCGTGTCTGGCCTGCTTCAGTAGATGTTTCAATTGTTGTAACAGTCGAGTCCAGACCACGAGGGAAGTTTAGTGGTGTTTCAAGTGGTGGGGGTTGATTTTGTGAAATTTGAATGAGGGTGGATTGAAATAAGGAATATTTTTGGAATTGAAGTGAGGGTGGATTGAAATAAGGAATATTTTGTGGAATTGAAAGTGGTGGAGGTGGTGGTGCAATAATGGATTCTGGTGGTGGTGGCATATCTGTAGAGATAAGTGGTTGGGTGACTGAAGCAATAACAGAAGTAACCACATTTTCTACTTCATCACCCAGGAAATTCATATTTACATCAAACATGTTACCTTCAGACATTGGGGAATCTACCTCATCCCAATCTGGAGTCGTCCCAACTGTCTGATCATCCACTTCTCTATTTAAATCTAACTGAGCATCTTGCTCACCAGTTACCTGCTCATCAATCTGGACAACATTTTCTATATGTTCAACAATCAGAGACCCATCTTCATTCATGATATCACCTGGATGGCTCGATTCGGTTCTATCTGAATTGACCTGAACTCCAGCCTTCCTAAGACGTCTGGAAGTTCTTGGTCGAGTAACATTTGTCTGTTGAACCTCAGGAGCCACCTGGGTCACTGGTTGTACAATTTCAGCACTGAGGACTCTAGAGGGCCCTTCACCAATCTGGTTCCCTCCTGGAGCCTCTTCCTGTTCATCTGATGATGATGCATCAAGTGCATCATTTCTAAAGCGGTTCAGCATATTTACAGGAATTTCAACCTCACCAGCTCTTGATTTCAATGAACTCAACTCCCTCAGATATTCACACACCGAAAAATGATTTTTGTCGAAATCATACTCATCACCTAGAGCTCTTAAAAATACAAGTGATAGAAAACGAATATATGGAATGTGAGGTTTCCTACCTTTCACCCTTAGACGCTCTACCAAATCATCAAAGAAAATCTGAGCAAAATCTACTCTATATCCAAACCATAGACAGTAGGCAATCTGGAGTTGCATTTGATTTATCTGGTCCAACCCTCCAGAACTGCCACCCAAACACTCAACAAGATGAGTGAAAAAGTATCTCCATGAGTCTGAAAGCTTGCTCATGTAGATTGTGCCTTTTCTTGATAACTGGCCATGCTCATCCAGTATATCTGTGTGTCCCATCAATCTACACACATCCCTGTAATTCAGACCAATAAGGAGAGTAATAGCCATCTCATTTTCAGCCAAATAATTTAAATGAAGAATATCTCTAAGAGAATCAGCAGTAAGAGTAAAGGCCCTGGTGCCTTGTTGCAATGTGTAGTTGATGGATTGAGTATTTTCAACATACACAGCAATATACCAAAATTCACATAAATAATCATGATACATTTTACCGGGATTAAGAGTAAGAGCACCATAGAGTGGACAACTGAGGAAAAAGGCATTCAGTCGTCCGATGAGAGAGGTTGGAGCATGAGTGGTGCTAGTGAGTCTAGCCATCCAATTATTCATGTTTATTCTGATTGCTTTTGCCTCTAAAGAAATATGAGGTGCCTTTAGAACATTGGCAATGGGAGCATATTCAGCAGCGAGCAGATTTTTGGGTGAGTTTGATTGTCTTGGTGCCATTGTATTTGGTAGATAGATGAGAATGAAGCTGAATTTAGGGGTTTTGATAAAGATATGATGAATTAAATATGAGAGAGATTGATGATTGGAAATTGAATGAAAAATGAAAGTAAATGAAGGAATTTGAAGAATTTTAGGAGTTAATATATTCGAAGTTAATGCTAATGAAAGTGAAAGTGGGTATTTATATAGGAGAGAGAGTGTGGAACTCAAACGGTTAAATTTGAAATTATCAAATATAATTTTGATCGGGTTTTGAGATCCGCATTAAATATATCACATCACACATAAATGTGTGACGGTTTACAGCCCACAAACATTACCCAACTTGCACTTTTTGTCTTCCCAAGGTAAAAATACCATCATTAGGTTTGAAAAATTACATGCCACGTAGGATATTAAGATAAATATCTTTTCAAAAAGTTTGCATACGTGGCACGCACAATGACCAAGTATTAAAATATTATGACTGACAAACCATGACTCATTTCAGTGCATTTGAAGGTTGACTGGACACTCCAGTATCACTGGTGGATTATGCTAGTGAAGCATGCACTGATGGTACACTGGTGGGACACTCCAGTAAAGTACCAATGATAACCATTTGAAAGAGACTGGTAACCTCAAACATGCACATCAACTAATACAGACAAATGAGAGGGACACATTTACAAGGAGACAAAAGTCACCTCAAACATGCACTTCAACCTATCTAATTACCAGCGAGAGGGACACATTTACAAGGTACTAGTAATATTTTCCAGAAAATTTGTCCAGTGAGAAAATAAATTAATAAATTCCCCCTGAAATTAAAACATTTTAAGGACAAAAATATATCTTTCAGTCTTCCCCCTGGAATGTTGATCCAGAAATCTATTCATGCAGAGATAGTACACAAAGGCGTTCAATATCTAGGCAGTTATAGATTTATAAATCTTTTAAATCAAAGATCCCTGATAGTACACAAAGGCGTTCAATACCAAGGTTCCAGATTTAAGGGTTTAACATTCCCAACTCACCAACAAGATATTCAAATGTTTTTACATCCAGTGGTTTAGTAAAAATGTCAGTGAGTTGTTTGTCAGTGGGAATAAAATGGAGTTCAATATTGTTTTTCATAATATGATCACGAATAAAATGATACCTGAGATCAATGTGCTTCGTCTTTGAGTGCATGACTGGATTGTTCGAGATAGCAATGGCACTAGTATTATCACAAAAGATTGGGACTTTGAATACTTAATACCATAATCAAGCAACTGGTTCTTCATCCAGAGTATCTGAGCACAACAACTGGCTGCAGACACGTATTCAGCTTCAGCAGTGGACAATGAAACTGAAGTTTGCTTCTTACTGGTCCAGCTGACCAGTTTGCCACCAAGGAAATGACATCCACCAGTAGTGGATTTCCTGTCTATCTTACAACCTGTATGAACTGAATCTGAATAACCCATTAGATCCGTGCCTGAGCCTTTGGGATACCAAAGACCCAAACTGGGGACACCCTTAAGGTATTTCAGTATGCGCTTTATAGCAAGCATATGAGATTCTTTTGGATTAGACTGATATCTGGCACATAAACATGTTGAAAACATAATATCTGGTCTACTGGCAGGTAAATACATCAGTGAACCAACCATGCCTCTATAGACAGTGGTGTTCACTGGTTTACCATCTGGATCTGAGTCCAGTGTTAATGGTGCAGAAATTAGAGTGGGTTTAGATGGAGAAGAGTTCATATCATATTTCTTTAAAAGATCTCTAACATATTTCTCTTGATTAATAAAAATACCATCTCTGGTCTGTTTAATCTGGAGTCCTAGAAAATATGTTAATTCACCCATTAAACTCATCTCATATTCAGTCGACATTATTTTAAAAATTTCTTGCACATTTTGTCATCAGTAGACCCAAAATTAATATCATCAACATAAATTTGTACCATCAGAAGATTACCTTTTTCATGAAGAATAAATAAGGTATTGTCAATTGCACCTCTTTTAAAACCATTTTTCAATAAATGTTTAGTCAGAGTATCATACCAAGCACGTGGGGCTTGTCTGAGGCCATAAAGTGCTTTATCCAGACGATATACCCAGTGTGGATGCTTTTCATCAATGAAACCTGGTGGTTGTCTGACATAAACTTCTTCTTCAAGTTTTCCATTCAAAAATGCACTTTTAATGTCCATCTGGTAGACCTTGAATTGATGATGAGCAGCAAATGCTAAGAATATTCTGATCGCTTCAAGTCTAGCCACTGGAGCAAATGATTCATCAAAATCGACATCTGACTGGTAGTACCCTTGTGCTACCAGTCTGGCCTTGTTTCTGATGACATGGCCATCTTCATCTACCTTGTTCCTGAAGACCCATCTGGTTCCAATTGGTTCTTTCTTTCCAACTGGGAAAGGAACCAGGTACCAAACCTTGTTCCTTTTAAACTGGTGAAGCTCTTCTTGCATAACTATCACCAAGCTTGGATCTTCCATAGCCTCGTCAATCTTCTTTGGTTCTATCAGTGATAAGAAACTGACATATAAGCATTGATTACTGGAGGCTGTTCTGGTCAGAACCCCTCTACTGGAGTCACCTATGATCTGATCGATAGGATGAGCTTTTGTCCATCTGGAGTATTGACCAGGATTGTTACTCACAACAATATCAGTGCAAGAGTTCAGTTGAGTCTCCTCTGGTGTTGCTTCTGGAGGAGGATCTTGCCAGACTTCTTCAACATCTTCATCTAAATCATTTAAATCACGATTTGCATCATGAAATTCTTCAATTGAAGGCATTTCTTGAAGTATTGGTTCAGTCTCAACTGGGACTGATACTGGGGGAGTAGTACGCACATCTGATCCAATAATAATTTCAGAGGGTAGCTTGAAAATAATTGAAGGATAGAATGGAGTACTACTGGAGGGTTTCTTAGTCTGAACAGGTTCCAGATCAGGATGACTGGAAGCTGTGTCTTCTGAATCTTTATTGTAGTTGATAGGATCAGATTCACAGAAGACAATTGGAGTTACTGGGGGAGTATCAAGGGTTGGCTTTTTATTGATTGTAGCATTTGATTCATCAAATGTGACATGTATTGACTCATGAACCTTTTCCAGTCTCTTGTTATAGACTCTGAAGGCCTTGCGAATGGCTGAATAACCTAAGAAATATCCTTCATCAGCTTTGGCATCAAATTTGCCTAACTGACTGGAGTCGTTCAGGATGTAAACTGGACATCCAAAAACGTGAAAATAACCAATATTTGGTTTTCTATTTCTTAAGACTTCATAGGCTGTCTTTTGTGTCTTTTGATGTACACAGACCGGTTCTGGGTGTGACAAGCAGTAGCAATTGCTTCAGCCCAGAAACTGGTAGAAAGACCAGATTCAGCCAGCATACTCCTGGCAGCTTCTATCAGCGTTCGATTCTTCCTTTCCACCACTCCATTCTGTTCTGGAGAGCGGGCTGATTCGAAATTCTGGGAGATGCCAGTGTCAGTACAGAATGACTCCAGAGTTGCATTCTAGAATTCTGTTCCATTGTCCCTTCTTAACTGACACACTTTTCGCTTGTACTTGAGCTCAATTTGCTTGATAAGACTGATGATTTCAGCAGCAGCTTCATTTTTGGATCTGAGAAAGATAATCCAACAATATCTGGAGAATTCATCTACGATCACCAGGGTGTATCTTTTACCAGCACGAGTCTGAACATTCACTAGACCGAAAAGGTCCATATGAAGCATATGAAGTGGTTCAGATATGCTGAAATTCTTCTTGGTCTTGAAACTGGCACGTTTTTGCTTACCCATATCACATCCTGGACATAGCCTTTCCTTTTTGAAGGAAACTGAAGGTATCCCATCTGCCAGTTGTTTTTCTAGACAACTTATTAATATTTTTGAAATTTAAATGGGATAACCTTTTGTGCCATAACCAGTTTGTGTCTTCGTCAGCTTGAGTATAGAAACACTGCTCTGAAGGAGAGCTTTCCATATCCATCAAATACACATTCCCTCTTCTGGGAGCAATCAATACTACCTTCCAGTCCTTGTTGAATACAATGCCTGAGCAATATTGAATAGAACTTGATAGCCATCATCACACAGTTGACTGACACTGATCAGGTTATATTTCAAACCATTCACAAATGCAACTCGTCTGAATTTGACTTGTCCATTGTTCAGAACACCATATCCCTCAGGTTTTCCACAACCATCATTTCCAAAAGTAATGGAGGGTCCATCAGAAATTCTGAACTTCTCCAGCTGGGTCTTTGTTGAGTCCCAATGTTTTGTAAATTTAATGATGACAAATCTGACCTATAAACACTTAGTAATCTTTTGGTTCTTGTAATCTGATCTGGGTCAGACTAAGATGACACAGCTTGCGATATGTAACTGACCCAGATCACGCTTCATGTTCATAATTGTAATACTATATGGAAGCAAGTGTTATTCAAGCTGCATCAACAATATTAAAGCATTCAATCCAAGTCGAAGAGGAGGATTGAAGATAGAGGACCAAACTGTTAGTGGAAGATAGATTGGAACTAGCAGTCAGCTTGGAAACACTTAGGCAGATTGGTGCCGTGACAAACCGCCCAATCTGTGTCAACAATCAAAGTAAAGATAACAACCTGGATTGAAGATAAGGACTATGACGTGACTAGGAAATCCTAGGATCCAGGTTGGTGGTTGTTTTACATATGCGTGTCCATACTCTTATTGGACGATGAAGAATGTGCAGCTGTACGTGGGGGACCACAAGTACGATGAAGGCACGATTGTTTATTCTTTTGATCGTCCAATACAAGAAGACTACGTGGTTGATTTGGACACCAAGTGACGAGGAGCTTTCGCCTATAAAAGAAACACTCCTTGTATGCATATCCGGTCGTTGTCCTGCCAGCTGCACTGTCAAGATACTAGATATACTACTTTCGATCGCCCTGCACATCCACCAGATATATCAGTTAGATTTGGGAACCCATCGACCGATGGGTTCACTGGACCCTCCCTTATAGGTCCCTGGAGGTATCTGGTTGAGTTCACTTTCTTCAACAGTAGTCTTAGTTGAAAAGACCACTGGGGTTGATAGTTTTGAAACCTTTTTCTTTTTCTCAACTGGAGAAATATATTTATCTTTCTTTGAAAAAGGTTTGGTATTTTGTCTAGGTCCAGATGAAGTACCTTCAAAGTAGTTTAATCTTGCATTAAAACTTTGAAATTGATGAGTTAGTAATTGAAACTGGCTCTCTAACCATAACAAAATACTTTCATCAGATGACACCTGAGCCTTTCCAGTTGACTGGACTCGAGGCTTAGGTAGGGAACTGGTCTTCTTCTTTTGAACCTGGGGTTCTTTAGAAGCAGTCTGAGGCAAAGGTTTATTCCGATTGACCTTTTTAACTGGAGGAGTAATCTGGAATGCTTCAGTCTTAACCTCTGGGGATTGAACTGGAAAAATATTGGCCTTAGGAGTTACAGGCTCATCATAAATGGTAATGGGCCTGAATCCCTCTGGTAACCGATCAATTATTGGTATTAATGATGCAACATGAGTATTTCCATCTAAATAAGCACGTTTTTGAGTGGGAAATTGATTTACTCCAGCATCATATGGCTTTCTGGTTTCAAGCCATGATTTAATAACCAGTTTTTCTTTTTCTAAAATGACTTCAAGATCTTGTTTTTCTTGAATCAGTTGTTCAGTTACCAGAACTTGGGCTTGAAATGTCAGTTCAATATCTTGAAGTTCCTTTAATTTTGATTTTAAAACTGTAATTTCAGAAAAAATCTGTTTCTAGACCATTTACACAGTCAGATCTAACAGTTTCAACAAAGATTAAATCAGAATTAAGAGCTTCAGCAATGTCCAATTTTAATTCAATGTCAGTTTCAACATCATAATCACTGACCTTTTTGATAACAATGTCCACCCATCTTCCAGATGTGACATCTTCCTTCACCAGATGCTCTTCGTCTGCCAGAGCCATGTAACAGCAATCTCTTTCTTCTTCTTCATCAATAGATGAATCATCAGAAGGAACCCATTTCTCTTCAGTTGTTGCAATCATGCACTTATTATTTTCCATTTGTTGTGCCATGGGAGCAATTTGAGCCTTAAGCTTTTTGTATTTAGATATGTAGCTATCATCAGGCTTTTTATTAGAAGTAAATGGACCAGGTTGGGATACAAACTGACTGGACTTGCAATCTTTCATGAAATGACCTTTTCTGCCACACTTAAAGCATGTCAGATTGGTCTTATCAGTAGAAGAACTGGATGCAATTGTCCAGATGGCCTATTTGCTCTTGCTTTGAAACGGTTAAACGTTTTAGCAATCATTGCAACCAGGTCATCATTTTCAGATTCATCACAGTCTGGAGAGATAAGACTGGATTCTCCAGATTCCATAAATTCAGACACCATCTTCTTCATAGAAAATACATTCTCAAAAGATATTAGTGCTGTACCTTGTGGTTCAGTATGACTAACCACACTGGAACTACTGGAGGCATGGTTATAGGCATCTTGTTCTGCCACAACTCTCTGAGCTTGATTTTCTTCAGTGTATCTGAAAGCTCCATATAAAGTTGAAAGAGTGTGAGTGTGCAGAGTTTTACCTTGTCTTAAGACCAGGATCATGTGAGACCATTTGGTGGGTAAAATATCACAAAATTTCTCCAGAGTATATCCTTCTCTTTCTCAACCCCCAGTCCTCTCAACTGGTTAATGATGCTCATAAATCTGGTGTAAGTACCAGTGAGAGACTCATTGGGCTGAGCAAAAAAATGACTCATACCTCTTGTTTAAGGAGACCTTTCTGGTGACAATGGTGTCATCTCCTCCTTCATACTGGTTCACTAGTTCATCCCACATGGTTTTAGCACTGGGAAAAAGAACTAGTGTGGGAATTAGGGTTTCTAGAACAGCCCCGAGGATCATGTTTTTGAGAAGGCTATCTAGATTTACCAATCTCCTCTCTTCTTCAGACCAATGTTCCTCCCTCTTTTCCCGACCTCTTCTAGATCCAGTTGGATCAAGAAGAGCATTGAGAGGTGATGTGGGGACGTAAGGTCCTTCATTTAAAATTTTCATCATGTTTCTCTTAATACCAGTGATATGCAATATCATCCTAGCTTTCCACGTACCAAATTCATCACTATTCCCACTGAATTTAGGAACAGGATTGTTTGAGTAGTGCACATGCACATGTGGAGAAGCAGGAGTAGGAGGAGGAGGTGGATTAGTGTTAATGACAGGTGGTGGTTCATTATTTTGATCATTAATATTAGGATCAGGACCAAAATTAAAACTTCCTTGTGTATTTTCTGGGGTGGCCATCAAAGAAGCAGATCTAGGCAAGTTTGTTTAGCCTTCTGCCCTGATACCAATTGTAGAGTCCCTAGCTTGATGGTTTAACCCAAGGTGTAAAATACAACAAGTCTAATAAGCACTAGATTGGACTAGTATTACTTGAATATAAATGCAAGTATATAAACAAAGTAATACACGACTTAAAGTAAAGGTGGAACACAATGTAATTTTTCAAGTGTATTTTATTTATGATGTTAAATAAAATACAAGGTTGTGCGGAATCAAGATAATACAAATATGTAAGTATCCTAACAGCCTATGAATTACAAATGATCTATATTTTCCAAATAAACTCTTTAGATCGAGATACTTAAAGTTGTGAAGTATCCCTGTTACGATCGAGAGTATTTAGACAAATTCACCTTAATTGCTAAAAGTAATTTTAACAAGGAAATGACTTTGTATTTATAGGCAAACAAATTCACCAGTGAATTTGTGCCGTACAAATATGGTTGCATGCATTTAATGAAACGACAAGGTCATTAAATGCATTGGTTAAAGTACAAGGATAAAGTCACATCAATATGACTATTTTCCTTTTAACCAACCACCTTTACACACGTAAGTACTTTTGTAAAGACAAGTGGAATGTTCCTTAAAAAGTGTGTAAAGGCAAAAAGTCAATTCCTCGTAATCAGTGTTCAGACTTGTAAGGTCTAGAACACTGATAAAACTCCAGTCGTAGATCTGGTAAGACTTCCAGTGGACTCCGCCATTTGTCAGTCTTCTTTATTCTAACTTCAGTCTTTGACTTCAGTGAGAATGTCTTCAGTAGAATAGATCTAGACTGGGGTGAAGTCCAGTGAGCTAATCTGGAATACTCCAGATTTCCTATACAAGTATTTTGCTCACTGGTCTCCATTATTATTTCTGAACAAATCTTCAGTAGGACTCCAGACTTCTCATCTAGAGTGGGTCCAGTAAAACTGACCCTAACAAAAGGTTTCTAGTATAACTGAGAAACCTTGTGCTGCTTTAATATCTACTGAGAATGTCCAGTCACATTCTATGAAGGAGATGTTGAACAGTTTTCTGAACTCAGGTCTGACCACTGAAATCAGTGATGATTGTGATGAAATAGACAATGATGATCTGGTAGCCATGATTGCTAAAACCTTTAACAGGTTTATGCATAAATCTAATAGATTTAATGGTTCCAACAATGCTTCCAGCTCCAACTCTCTGGACAAGACCAATCTTACATGCTATAAGTGTGGAAAGAAAGGTCATTTCATGAAGGAATGCAGATCTAGTCAGTTGAACAATCAAACTGGTTCCCCTATCCCTAACAACAATCGGGCTGATGATGGCTATAAAGCTAAGTACAAGAAGCTTAAAGCCCAGATTGCCCTTTTATATATGGAAAAAGAGAAAAACCAGTGCATGATGGCACAAACTGAGGGAAAATGGGAATACTCTGATGACTCATCTGATGATGATGAAGAGATTAGGGACATGTGTTTCATGGCTTTAGAAGACCAGCAACATGTGGTGAAAGATGATGTCATTTCTGGTAGATGGGTGGACATCATTTTGAAAAAGGTTTGTGAGTATGACATTCAACTTGACCCAGAACTGAAACTGGACCTTATGGAATCACTTAACAGTGATTTGATTTTTGTTGAAACTGTTAGAACTGACAGTGAAAGATATTTAGAAACAGTTCTGACAGAATTAAATAATTTAAAACCACAAATTTCAAACTTGCAAAGTGTCCAGTTGGCTCTCAAGGAGTCAGTTTTGAAATATGAGGCATTGGATTTTGAAAATCAAAAACTAAAATCTGATCTTGAAAAAGAACAGAAGATTGTCAAATCCTGGATAAGGGCATCTGGATTAAATTATGATGCTTTTTAAAACACCATTGATGCACAGAAAAATGCTTATAAATCTGGAGATGTGCACATGGCCAGTATCATTCCAGATATCCACACTATGCCTCTAGCTCTTAGGCCAGTTACCCCATATGACCAGCCTACAGATATCAAAACTGAACCCATTGAGACCACCCCCTCTGAGGTTAAACCTGGAGCTAATCAGGCTAGAGCTCCAGTTAAAAAGGCTGCTGGTGATAAGCCTTTACCTCAAAAGTCCAAGGAGCCCAAGAATCCTAAGACTAAAACTCCAGCTGAACCTAGGTCCAAGGTTCAGCAGCCTACTGAAAATGATGTTTTGTCAAGACTGGAAAGTCAACTCCAACTTTTGTCTAGGCAGGTTCAGAGTTGCACTGCCAGAATTAAAAATCTGGAAGGAGCCTCGTCTCCTCCAGTTGTAAAACAGAATGTCAAAACCCCTTTAAAAAAAAACAAAAAATTGCTCAATCTGGAGCTAAAAATGAAAAGAAAAATGAGAGCAAATATCAAATACCAATCGTTTTTACTCCTGCACCTGGAGCTGTTGAAAACGCTCCAGATGCAGCATCCAGTTCAACACCACAGCAATCAACTGAGACTTCTGAAGTGAAGTCCAGTGAACCTATCAGGAAAAGATGGGTTCACAAAAATAACTAATGATTTTTGTGGGTGTGCAGGGCGATCGTAAAAAGAACACCTGGTATCTGGACAGTGCAGCTGGACGGACAATGACCAGATGTAAGCCCCTGCTGGGAGAGTTCACTGTCGAAGATGGACCGGCAGTGACGTTTGGTAATGATCAAAATGGAAAGACTTAAGGATATGGTGTGCTCAATAACGGACAGGTCGAATTCAAAAGAGTTGCATTTGTGAATGGTTTGAAATACAACCTGATCAGTGTAAGCCAACTTTGTGATGATGGCTACAAAGTTTTGTTCGATATTGCTCAAGGCACCATATTTAACAAGGATTGGAAAGTGGTAATGGTTGCACCAAGGAAGGGAAATGTGTACATCATGGATATGGAACCAGCTCCTAAAGAGCAGTGCTTCTATACCAAGGCTGATGAGGACACCAACTGGCTGTGGCATAAAAGATTATCCCATCTTAATTTCAAAAATATTAACAAATTGTCTCGAAAACAATTGGTAGATGGGATACCTCAGATTTCTTTTAATAAAGAAAAGCCATGTCCAGGGTGTGAAATGGGCAAGCAGAAAAGGGCCAGTTTCAAGACAAGGCAAAACTTTAGCATCACTGAACCTCTTCACATGCTTCATATGGATCTCTTTGGTCCAGTGAATATTCAAACTAGAGCTGGAAAGAAGTACACTCTAGTTGTGGTTGATGAATTCTCCAAATATTGCTGGGTGGTATTCCTCATATCCAAAAGTGATGCACCTGCTGAAATCATCTCTCTCATCAAAAGAATTGAGCTCAAGTACACTTGAAAAGTTTGTCAGTTACGAAGTGATAATGGTACTGAATTTCAAAATAAAGTACTTGAAACATTTTGTAATGACACTGGCATATCTCAAAACTTCTCATCAGCACATTCTCCAGAGCAAAATGGAGTTGTGGAAAGAAAGAATCGCACACTGATAGAAGCTGCCAGAAGTATGCTATCTGAATCAGGTCTTCCTACCATTTTTGGGCAGAAGCAGTGGCAACAGCTTGTCACACCCAAAACCGGTCAGTCTACATCAAGAGACACAAGAAGACCGCCTATGAAGTACTCAGGAATCGAAAACCAAATATTGGATATTTCCACGTATTTGGTTGTCCAGTTTATATTTTAAATGATTCCAATCAGCTTGGAAAGTTTGATGCAAAAGCTGATGAAGGTGTATTTCTAGGCTATTCAGATATTCGAAAGGCTTTTAGAGTTTATAATTATAGACTCCAAAAGGTTCATGAGACAATTCATGTAACATTCGACGAATCAAATGATGCAATCAATAAGAGACCTAACCTTGATATCTCTCCAGTCGTTCCAATAAATTTTGGTGAAACTGACCAAGTTCATCAGTCAGTTGTTTCACCAGATAATGTTTCCAGTTACACTCAACTGGAACCAGCTCAAAAGAAGAAGACCTCCAGTGATACATCATTTTATCCCTCCATCAGTTTCAACTTACCACAGAAACTGGTGATTGGATCAGATGTACGTGTCACTCCAATATCAGCACCAGTTCAAACTCCAACTTCTCCAGTTCTTCAAGAAATGCCTTCAACTGAAGAATTTCATGATGCAAATCGTGACCTCATTGACTCTGATGAGGATATAGAAGTACTTTGGGCTGATCCTCCTCCAGTTGTAACACCTGAAGAGGATCACCAGGTGACTTGCACTGATATTGTCGTTCACCAGCCTAGTCAATACACTAAATAGACTCGAGCACATCCAATTGAACAGATTGTTGGGGATCCAAGTAGTGGGGTTCAGACTAGAAGAGCCACAAGTGAGCAATGCTTGAACGTCACCATCTTATTTCTAATTAAACCGAAGAAGATTGACGAGGCTATGATAGATCCAAGCTGGGTAGAAGCTATGCAAGAAGAGCTTATCCAGTTCAAAAGGAACAATGTATGGGAACTTGTTCCTTGTCCACCTGGGTTGAAGAAAGAACCCATTGGTACAAGATGGGTCTACCGAAACAAGATGGATGAAGATGGCAATGTTGTAAGAAACAAGGCCAGATTAGTTGCCCAGGGTTATTGTCAAGCAGAGGACGTTGATTTTGATGATACTTTTGCTCCAGTTGCAAGACTTGAAGCCATAAGAATTTTCTTGGCTTATGCAGCCCATATGCAGTTTAAAGTCTTCCAGATGGATGTCAAAAGTGCGTTCCTGAATGGAACACTGGAAGAAGTAGTGTATGTTAAACAGACTCCAGGCTTCATTAATGAGAAGCATCCTCACTGGGTGTATAGACTGAATAAAGCTTTGTATGGTCTAAGACAAGCCCCAAGAGCCTGGTATGACACTTTAACTAAACATCTTCTCAAAAATGGCTTTCAAAGAGGTGCAATAGATAATACCTTATTTATCTTGAAAGAAAAACGTAATATCTTACTGGTACAAATTTATGTTGATGATATTATATTTGGTTCAACTAGATGATGCAATGTGTAAAAAGTTTTCTAAAATCATGTCATCTGAGTATGAAATGAGTTTAATGGGTGAATTAACATTTTTCTTGGGTCTTCAGATTAAGCAAACTGAAAATGGAATTTTTATAAACCAAGAAAAATATGTCAGAGATTTGTTAAGAAAATACAAATATGATTCAATCCCATCGAAAAACACACATATTGCAGCACCTTTAAATTTGGACTCTGACCCAACTGGCAAACCAGTGAACACCACTGAATATCGTGGAATGGTTGGTTCACTAATGTATTTAACTGCCAGTCGACCAGATATAATGTTTGCAACATGTCTATGTGCCAGATTTCAGGCTAACCCAAAAGAATCACATTTGCATGCTGTTAAGCGCATCTTCAAATACCTGAAAGGGTGTCCTAGCCTTGGTCTTTGGTATCCCAAAGGCTCTGGGTTAGATCTAATGGGTTATTCAGATTCAGATCATGCAGGTTGTAAGATAGATAGAAAGTCAACAACTGGAGGTTGTCATTTCCTTGGAGGAAAACTGGTGAGTTGGACCAGCAAGAAGCAGACGTCAGTCTCTATGTCCATTGCTGAGGCAGAGTACATTTCTGCGGCCAGTTGTTGTGCCCAGATTCTCTGGATCAAGAACCAGTTACTAGATTATGGTCAGAAGTATACAAGACCCCAATCTTTTGTGACAACACCAGTGCAATTTCTATATCTCACAACCCAGTGATGCACTCAAAGACAAAGCATATTGACATCAGGTATCATTTTATTCGTGATCATGTTATGAAAGGAGACATTGAAATTCATTTCATCCCCACTGACAAACAGCTCGCTGATGTTTTACAAAACCTCTTGATGAGAAAACTTTTAAACATCTTATCAGCGAATTGGGAATGTTAAATCCTTAAAATTGGAGATTTTGTTATGAACGCGTCAGTGACACTGATGAAATTCTCCAGTTGAGGAGGTTCAGATAATCGTTGCTCGCCAGACTATCGAACGCCTTTGTGATACTATCCTGGCACTAATCGATTTCTGGATCATCATTTTAGGGGGAAAGACTCAAAATAATTTTCTTACTAAAATTCTTTTGTTTGAAAATGGCAACTGGAGAACTCTCCAGTTGGAAACTGGCACTGGATTAATCCTCCAGTGTACATGTTCAGTCTTGTCTTAAAACTGGTGATCAACCAGATTTCATAACGTTGGAAAAATACTTGGTCAATTTTTGTGACACATGATGGTACTCAAGTGTATTTTCCCATTTGCAACCGTCGTATGACGTGTGAAAGACTTTTTGGTAAAAAGATGCACTGTTTATGGGGATTGAGAAAGGTTAGTGGGCGCGTGGGAATACCAGCCGTCGTAGCATTTAATGCTGACTTGATGGTATTAAATATTTTTGAAATTCAAATTTTCAATAAATCAAAATATCTTTTGTTTTAGAAAATTTGGGGATTAAAATAATGTTTTCTTATTTATATTGGGATTTTGTACCCTTATAAATACCCCCACATTTACTCCGGTTACCATTTACTTCCTTTCACATTCCTTCATTTACTTCCCAATCATCATCAAAATTGCTTCTTTTCTCTCTCTGCTCAATAAATCAAGAACCCTAATTCCAAAATTCTCAATTTCACTTTCAATGGCACCTAAATCATCCAGATCAAGAGATATAAATCTCCTCACTGTCCCATATGTTCCCCCACCAGGTGTCAGACAGGCACCTGGTTCTCCTGGCAACAATACGCTCATCAAATTGAATCCAAATAATCCGATGGCTAGTTTGCAAGGAGTTCAGACTGCCGATACTCTCATTGGACGAATCCAACACTTTCTTCGTGATTCTCCAATCGGCGAGTCTTTCTCTCTTAACCCACGCAAGTTATATCATGATTACTTGTGTGAGTTTTGGTACACTGCACAACTCTCAGATGACTGTTCATCTATCTCCTTCACTCTTAAAAATAGAACAGTCACGTGTACAATAACAGTAGAAACGTTGAGGAATGCTTTACACCTCAACTACTGGAGACAAGGAGAATCTCCAGTTGTCATTTCCCCCAACCAAAATTTCAGACAAGTTCTCCTTGATATGGGACACAAGGATTGCTTGGAAAATGGGGTGTTGAAGACAAAGGGACCCATGACCATGAAAGGTCTCTCTCTATCTTGGAAGTATTTCTTCATCCATCTGGTGGAGAGCATGGGTGGGAGTTCTGGTGGATTAGACCAGATAAACTCCACGCAAGCAGAAATGGCCTACTGCTTGTGGTACGGACTCAGAGTGGATTTTGCCGATATCCTGTTCAGGGGCCTGGTTCAAAAGCTAAAGGGCACCAGGGGACTGTGCATCCCCTTCTCCAGGTATTTATCCCTCTGTTTCCTTGAAATTCTGGGGAGTGTTGAATATCATAACACTCAATCTTTGTACACTGCCCCAGAAATGTTAAGGAATCTTGACTCCCTAGCATCAACAACTGGGGAGGTTGATATTCCTGAAAGAATGCGGCTGGCATTCGCTAAAACTGATGCACCAGTCCAAGGTGAGTCAGAAAGGCAACTGGGCGGGCCTCAAAATAATGAGGGACCCACCAGTTCGTCTGCTGGACTAGTGACGGTTGTTGGGCCTGAACAACTGTCTAACCCTTCCAGCTCCAGCTTGTCAGTTCCCTCCACTGTCACTGGAGACCTCCCAACAGGTCTCCAGGGTGTTCCAAAGGCAACCAGATCACGTCGTCTTAGGAGACAGTCAGAACTTGCCACTGACAGTAGAATCCCAACCAGCCCTCCAACTTCCTCCTAACAGGTTGCTGGAGATAGTCAAACGGGTGAACCGCAAGCAACCACTCTCGAAATTTCTGTAGGAGAGAGTGGTGAAGATAATACTGGGCTACCCCAACCCAGAGTAGAGTCCGTGTCTGCACAATTTGATTCTGACCAAATTTCTGACACTTCTTTTCTTGCACGAGCTGACGATGTCTTCGGCCAGTCACAACTGGAGACTGAAGCTCCAAACTCTACGGCCAGTGATGTTATGACTGTGGATAGAGCAGTTGTAACTGAGGCAATTATGGTGACCTCTATCCCTGGTGAAGTTGCTACGGCAACTGCACCACCAACTGATGAAACCTTCCAGGAAACTGGAGAAGGTCATCAGGAGACTGATCAGCCATCTCTATCATTCATGAATCTGGACATGAATGTTGATGAGTTCCAGCTAGAGTCTTCGGATTCTGAAGGAACAGCTTCTGATCAAGAGATAGTTGATGCTTCTGTACAAGATCAACTCCCTTCATTTCTTGATCCGCCCCCAGAACAAACAGTTTAGTTTCCTCCACACAAATGCTCACTCAAAATCCACAGCCTAGACAACCATCCCTCATATCTTCACTCTTTCTGCCTAGAAATAGACACATGCCACCACCGCCGCCGGCTAATGTGCCTGAGAATACTCAGTACATTCAGCCACTTGTTTTTCCTACCTCTTCTTCCTTAACCCCTCCTGTTTCTACTTCATTGACTACTGGTCAGTTACCTGGTGAGGCTTCTCTTCATGTGCCTTCTCCAGTTACTCCAGTGGTCCCTGCTGCTGGTCTAGTGACACTTCCCCCTCCTTCACTGGACACTCAATTTGTCTCTTTCTCAACCGACATCCAAGACCTGATCAAACGGGTGGAGGATGTTCATAAGACAATTGAGAAAAATGACAAGTCAATCTCCAGGTACAACAAAGACAGTCTGACCAATCAGAAAGTGGTGGACCTGGGGATTAATAGGTTTGCAAAGAATGAAGACTTGGTATTTCACAAGCTCAATGAGTTGGTCACTAGCTGCAACAATCTGGCAACTTCTCTGAAAGAAGCCTTTGACCTAACTCAAACAAAAGTCAACTCATCAATCTCCAGTTTACTTGGCACAACTATCAGATCATCTGAAAATGAACTGAAGGAGATTGAAAGATAGGTCAAAGAATTGGTTGATCGACCTGCTCTTAATGTGACTGAGCTTGGGCACCAGTTGGCAACTTCAGTTGGTCAGATCATTAAGGATACCTTGGCAGATAGGGAAGAAGTATTGGTTCAAAGGGTGATGTCTGAGATCACCAAGATTACCCCTTCACTAGTTGACCTGACCCCAATCACTACACAGGTTGATTTGTGGAAGGGTAGTCTAGATAATCTGGCTGCCAAAGTGTCTGAACATTCAACAGCTTTAGACAAACTGACAACTGAAGTTGGGAAAGAAAAGGAGAAGGAAATTGTAAAGGAAAGAGAATTGGTTGCAACTGGGCTTTCTACAGATGATCTTACACTTTTGAATGCCATCAAGACTAGTCAGAAAGAAACATCTGCCAATGTTCTGACTCAGTCTAAAGAAGTGAATCATTTGTGGAGGACAGTTCGCATGGTTTGTGGAGTGTTCAAGGAGTGCAAGGACTTACAATCGTGGCAGCCTCTAGGTCGCTTGCCATCTAGCCAGTTTGACTTTGATGTTATTCGTCAAGGACTAGATGCTGCCAAGGGGGAAAGATCAGTCCATGCACCAAGTTCAATTGTTGAAGCCACTAGTACTGATGCTAGTGGGCAAGTTATTGAACAATTTGAAGATGTGGTTGATAGAGGGAATGTAAACAAGGGAAAGGGTATTGAGCTGGCCACTGATACACAAGCAAAAGCAACTGGTACTGATGCCAGTGTGCTTGAAACTGGTAATCCTGATCAACTTCCTCCATTGTCTGAATCCGAAAGCAGGAAACTGGCAGTTGTTGGCAATGCAATCAAAGAAAGAAAGAAACAAAGAAAAGCCAATCTACTAGCTTCAAGGGTTCAACAGCAAGGTTTGGGTTTGCTGGACATAAATGATGCCAATCTGTTGGTCATCACACTGGAACAATACAAAGGCATAAAGAATGACCCAAGAATAGTTGGAATGGTCAGTGAAATGGTTGATATTCAACTGGAAAGAGACTTTCCAGATAATGAAGTTAATCTTGATACCAAAACAATAAATGTGTCATTGGAGAAGGCTAGAGATTTGAGGGCATCTGGAATTGAAAGAAGAATTCAGAATGTCTAGAAAGTTGTTAAAAGAGTACTTAACCCACCTAAGTCCAAAGGAAAGCTAAAGCCACTGCCAAAAGATGCAGACCTGAGGACTTGGGTGCAACCAAATGAGCCAACAACTGAAGATATCTGAGCTGCAGTGCAGAAACTGAGCACTGGCCAGATCAAACTGGCAAATGAATCTGAGGCAAGGGCATATCTAAGTGAAGTGCTACAGCGGAGATATCACCCTGGCAAGATCATTGATGTAAAGATCTCGATCAAGCCAGGAACAAAATGTTTCTATGTTGGTGTTAAGTATTCCAATGGACCTTTCTGCTATACTGAAAATCCAGATGTCCATAGGTATGGCCATTCTGAGCATGTGGAGATGCTGAATGTGTTGGATGCTAGGCAGCAGAAGAACAAGTTGGAAAGAGGTTGGATTCATGTACTTCAAAGTCTGATCAAGTTTAACGAAAGTGTTGAAGAAAAACTGAACTTTGATCCTGAAGACAACCAACCCATCTCTTCAGTTGCCAAGAGAAGGAAAACTGGTGAAGGGCCATCTGCATAAGTTTTCCTTCAGTTATCATCTTGTAATTTTATTTACATTCTTGTAACTTGTATAAATTTCATTTTCTTGTATAAATGAAGTTACCAGTTTGTAACCACAAGGTAGATAACAGATTAAATCTAGCAAACTTAAAAGAAATACCCAAGGCATTTAATGATCTATAAAAATGCCTTGGAAAATTTAGATAGATTTAGTCAAGCAAGTCTTTCCAGTTCATACTTGTATAGATACAAGAACTAGAAAAGACTTGGCAATATTTCAGGACAATTAGGGGGAATTTGTTAGGACCAGTTTACTGATAAACTGCCAGTCTCCAGTTGCATCTGGAGACCTGAAGAAATTGTCCAGAAATATATGAAGTCCAGTTGCAACGTACAGTTAATGCAACTGAAGACTTCCTCCAGTTGAGATCTAACCAGATATGAAGACATTCCAATTGAAGTCGAAGACAACAAATGGAAGATAGAGAATGACAATGGCAGCGAAGCCCAGTTGACATTCTATTCAGATAGAAACTGGAGAACATCAGTTTAAAGCCTTTACAAAGCTTTATACTGATTACGAGGAAGACCTTTATGCTTTATGTGCTATTAACCAGACAATAACAATTGTCTATGTTTAAAGTACAAAAGTACATAAAGCAGGTTGAATAAAGTGACTTTATGTCATACTTTATACAGCATTTAATTGGAAGTCGTATTGCTTCCTTAAATGCTCTCAACCATATTTGTACGATAAATTTGGAATCCCAATGACAACTTTATCTATAAATAGAGGTCTTTGCACAACCAAGAAACCACTTTGCATAATTCAGACATTTGCATTTCTTGGTGACTTGTGCAATATTCTCTCAATCGCAAAAAGGAACATTTCACAACTTTAAGTGTTTCGATTGTTGAAGAGAATTTCCAAGTATTAGATCATTGTACTTCATAGGTTGTTAGGATATTTACATATTTGTATTATCTTGGTTCCGCGACAACCTTGTAATTTATTTAAAGATAATAAATAAATTACACTTGAAAAATTACATATCGATCTCACCAGATTTACTTTACAAGTATTTATTTATTGCATTGTCTTTACTCATTACACTTTGTCACTGTAATAAGTAATCTAACCATTAACCTGGTATATACATACTGCAACTGGTCGTCTCCAGATCAGTGTGTATATTGCAAAGTAACCTCACCATCGACATAGAGGTGTCTTCAGGTAGTACCATCTATTGAGTTGGGACCTACATATTTTGTAAAACATTGTTAATTGTTATGTTATTTTCTTTTGATTTGCTCGTCCTTTTTTAAGTTTGATTTGCTTGAGGACAAGCAAAGCTTAAGTGTGGGGGAATTTGATATCGTCTATTTTATAGATATTTATCTTTCACGATATCATTATTTTTATAGTTGATTTCTAATTATTTTTATGAACTTTTGATATTTAATGAATCATTTATTTGGATTGTAGGTCTATGCGGTGATTCGGTGAGGATTAATAAAAAGCAGAAAAGAAGTTCTTTATAATTCAAGTTTCATCCCAACATTGCTTGTGAGAGGAAAACCATGTATAAATTGTATATATATAACAATCCAAAAGTCGGTGCTACAGTACCGGGTCGGGTTAACCGGTACTGTAGCAACTCACTACTGTTGCAACTCAAAACCGGCACTGTAGCAACTCAGTATTAATATATACTAGGGGTGTTCGTGGTCCGGTTTGGTCCGGTTTGTATTAAATCTCAAACCAAACCGGCATTTCCGGTTTGAACATATATTAAACCAAACTAGACCAAGTGTGTTGTCTAACCGGACCAAACCAAACCATGTAATCCGGTCCGGTTTGACGGTTTCGTGTTTTTTTTTTTAATCTCCAAATAATTTTATGCATATTTCCGTATACAGTCTTTTTTCTTTCTTTTATCACACGAATAGAGATCAGGTACACTATAATCTTAGTATTAATAAAAGCATTGATATAGTTATAAATAGATTGTGTTTTTTACTTACAAAATATGAAATATTGATGGTGATGGAGGACGCTAAGCTTAAATAGAGTATGTAAATGTTAAACAAAGTATCTCCGGTAACTTTTATATATATGTGAATTAAATATATATTATATTATATAGATACATTTTATATTTTTTGGTCCGGTCCGGTTTTTTAAAAATTAAACCGTCGAACCAGATTTTAACAACTCAATCCAACCAAACCAATCCACGTACCCCGGTTTGGTCCGGTTTTCACGGTTTGATGAACACCCCTAATATATACGAGTATTACATTTGAAGTCCGGTTAACTACAGTGATTTTCTGACTTTTTAATTTCTGTCGCAAAACTTTGGCTTTTTGGATTTTAGCCACAAAGTTTGTCTCATCTTTATTTTTCCATCCTTTTTAAATTATCCTCACTTTTCTAAACCACTGCCGCCTGACCCTGTAACACTTTCTTCTTCTTCTTCTTCTTCACAATTAATCATCATAAAAAAGAAAAGAAGTCTGAACAAGTGAGTAACCTAGAGGTTACAAAAGTGAAAAAGGAAAAGCACACATAATCTTTCAAACTCATTAAATATCTACAACAACTAACAAGAAACTTAAATATAAAATTACATAAAATCTAAAACACACATATAATAGATCTTCAAACCATCGATCTACACAAACAGAGATGATAGAGAAAGAAACTGAAGTTGTAGCGTGGTGGTGTTGGAGAAAGTGTTGCGATAAGGGCGGCGTGGCAGCGGTCAGATCTGGAGACATCGAAAAGGCGGTGGTGGCGGCAGTTGAGAGATGGTAATGGTAATGATGAGTTGTTACGTAGGAGATGGTAGTGGTGCTGGCCGGATTAACTGACTGGTTTTTTTATCTAGGGTGAACCGGTGAAGCGGCTCAACCGCTCAAGAAAACATCTCTGTACTTTTTTCGCCTGAGAGTATTGAAAGATGGGATCTGGGCAAGTCGACAACGGTGCTCTTTCGCCGGAGATCGCTTTGAGTCCCCGGTGGTATAATACTAAATCTTGAATTTTTGAAATGAGAAGATGAAAGCTCTTGAGGAAGAAAGAGAAGTATAAAATCATTCCATATGTGGAGTAGGTGTATAATGAGAGGGTGTGTAACTGTGTATGCATATACACTTGCCTATACACCTGGATAAAAGTTAAAAGTGATCTGTTTTATTAGAGTTAAAGCATGAATGGTTATGATCTATTTTCTTTGAGTCAAATATGAATGGTCGATGAGATACTACTCCCTTTGCATTCTTTTCTTTTCAACTAGGTATTTCATACCGCCCGATGGCCGGTTTCGGTCTCTGAAAGCTTATGCGTTGATGGGTGGTCGGTGCTAAAGAAAACCACAAACTTTTTCAAAATAAAACATATATTAAAAAATCAAGTTGCAACGTGTTCGTTTTTCCTTTTAAGGACAATATTACAACGACATAATGATGTTTGTGTTTACTCTTAAAAATGACCAAAAGAACAAATGTTATAAAAAAAATCCAAAAAACAAACGAAAAACAAAAATTACAACAAAATGTTAAAGGAAAAATTTTCAGGAAAAATAATCTAATATTACAAAAGGAATTGTTGAAAAAAATGAAAAGTATAATGAAAACAAAAAAGTTTTAAAGAAAAAAATGTTAAAGTAACAAAAAGTTACAAAACGAATTTTTAAAAAACAAAATGTTAAAGGAAAAAATTTTCAGGAAAAATAATCTAATATTACAAAAGGAATTGTTGAAAAAAATGAAAAGTATAATGAAAACAAAAAAGTTTTAAAGAAAAAAATGTTAAAGGAAAAATTTTCAGGAAAAATAATCTAATATTACAAAAGGAATTGTTGAAAAAAATGAAAAGTATAATGAAAACAAAAAAGTTTTAAAGAAAAAAATGTTAAAGGAAAAAATTTTCAGGAAAAATAATCTAATATTACAAAAGGAATTGTTGAAAAAAATGAAAAGTATAATGAAAACAAAAAAGTTTTAAAGAAAAAAATGTTAAAGGAAAAAATTTTCAGGAAAAATAATCTAATATTACAAAAGGAATTGTTGAAAAAAATGAAAAGTATAATGAAAACAAAAAAGTTTTAAAGAAAAAAATGTTAAAGTAACAAAAAGTTACAAAACGAATTTTTAAAAAACAAAATGTTAAAGGAAAAAATTTTCAGGAAAAATAATCTAATATTACAAAAGGAATTGTTGAAAAAAATGAAAAGTATAATGAAAACAAAAAAGTTTTAAAGAAAAAAACTCCAAAATAAAATCAAAATAGACTAAAATGTTTAAGAAAAACCCTCAAATTTCAAAATAAAACAAATATTAAAAAATCAAGTTGCAACGTGTTCGTTTTTCCTTTTAAGGACAATATTACAACGACATAATGATGTTTGTGTTTACTCTAAAAAATGACCAAAAGAACAAATGTTATAAAAAAAATCCAAAAAAAATCAAAATAGACTAAAATGTTTAAGAAAAACCCACAAACTTTTTCAAAATAAAACATATATTAAAAAATCAAGTTGCAACGTGTTCGTTTTTCCTTTTAAGGACAATATTACAACGACATAATGATGTTTGTGTTTACTCTTAAAAATGACCAAAAGAACAAATGTTATAAAAAAAATCCAAAAAACAAACGAAAAACAAAAATTACAACAAAATGTTAAAGGAAAAATTTTCAGGAAAAATAATCTAATATTACAAAAGGAATTGTTGAAAAAAATGAAAAGTATAATGAAAACAAAAAAGTTTTAAAGAAAAAAATGTTAAAGTAACAAAAAGTTACAAAACGAATTTTTAAAAAACAAAATGTTAAAGAAAAAAACTCCAAAATAAAATCAAAATAGACTAAAATGTTTAAGAAAAACCCTCAAAATTCAAAATAAAACAAAAAATGCAACTAAGTGTGAAAAGAAAGTTACATAAAAATAAGAATTTTAAATATATAAAAGAAAAAACAAAAAAACCCAAATGTTATTTTAAAATCAAAGGAAAAAATGAAAAATAAATATGAGGAGGTAAAATGTAATATACCAAACCTCCCTAATCAATAAAAAAAAAGGGGGAAAGGGAAGTGGGTTTTGAACCAGTGACCCCTCCCATTGAAACAAACATCCCAACCATTCGAACCAAAGCAACTTTTATGTTATGATTGCTAAATCAAATATTTATGTAATAGTTTCATGTAAAGACAAAAGATTACTGATAAAAACAAAAAACAACAACAACAACAAGACCCAATCCCTGAGCGGGGTACGGGGGAGGTGAGCTGTAGACAGTCTTACCCCTACCCAAAGGTAGAGAGACTGCTTCCATAAGGACCTCCGGCCATAAAGAGGTAAAAGTCGAAAAAGGTGTAAAGAGATTAGGTTACATACCTGTCGGTCGAAAGAAGCATGCGAAGAAATATACCTGTTTACTGAAGTATCCCCCGGCAGCGTTAAGAGTAGGGAAGAGTAGCCGACATGCGCGCTAACCACAGGTTTGACATTTTGACAATACATATACAAATAGCATATGAACATATTAAACAACATAAAAGTGTAAAAACATAATAACCGTAGCATGCTGCAGGAAACCCAACATGTGATTGGGAAACAACCATGCATACAAACATATAGATATGAAAAACGACCATGCCAGAATGAAAACAGGCACTAAACTACCTATAAACTTAGGCACTAAACTACCTATTAACTTAGGCCACCTAACTAAACTAGTCCTAGTCCTCTCTTATAACTCTCAAAAACCCCTAAAACTAATCCTATTCCTCTATAAACTCTCATTGGTCATGTCCTCCTACAGACAAAAGCGGTTTGGGGTCAACAACGCTAGAGTAACCTCCCCCCTCGGTTTGGGCGGCCAAACCACTACGGAGGTCACAGAGAAACCAATTCTAAGTAAAAAGTCTAAAATAACCTATTCCCATATGCTTTTCCCTCCTTGTCCACTTCCTCCGCCAGGCCTTCCTTAAACTGCCTTTCCACCTCCTTCGACCTACCTCTCCTCCTGTCGAGTCAAATCCCTTTGTAGCGTCGAGTCCCCTTAATTTGGCCCACTTCTCCTGACCAACCGTCCTTCACATCCTTGGGCAAGGCAAATATGGGAACAGAAGTCGATCTTAGTAAAATTCTACCCTAACCTACTCCTCTACTCTAATCCTAGTTCTCCAGACCGTCCTATCTACCGTCATGTCCTCCGATAAGCCAAGCTCTTTTAGGTCCTTCGCTAGTCGATCCTCCCACCTCATCTTAGGCCTTCCCCTTCTTCGTATGCCCTCAACTTCAATAGATTCCGCTCTCCTTAGTGGGGCTGTTTGGTCTCTTCTCCTAACATGACCAAACCATCTCAGGCGTCCTTCCCTTAGCTTGTTTATGATGGACCCTACTTCTAGTTCGTCTCTAAAGACTCCCGTGGGGATCCTGTCTGCTAGGGTCTTCCCGCAAGTCCACCTTAGCATCCTCATCTCAGCCACCTCCACCCGGGACGCTTGGGCTTTCGTCATCGGCCAACATTCCGACCCGTATAACATAGCCGGTCTAATAGCTACTCTGTAGAACTTGCCTTTCAGTTTTAGCGGGATCCTCTTGTCGCACATGACTCCAGAAGCTGCTATCCACTTCATTCATCCCGCTTGGATAAGAAAAACATAAAAGGGAAGGGGGAGCGGGTTTCAAACCAGCGACCCCTCCCATTGAAACCAACATCCCAACCACTTGAACCAAAGGAACTTTTGTTTTATAATTGCTGAATCAAATATTTATGTAAATGTTTCATGTAAAGACAAAAAGTTACTATTCACATCTCATTGCTTTATTATAGTAAGTAATATGTTCTCTCTTGTATTGTTACTACATATACACATTTTTACTAATGAGTTTATTAAAGTATAAATCGAAAAAATGGGATGAAGGAATTTAAATAATCAACAATTTTTATCTGAATAAATATTTTTGTTTTACCTATCTAGATTAAAATTTATAAATAAAATTTACCTTTAGTTTTTCTTGAGATTTCACACTTTACACTTTAGTTTTGTTACACAGCTAACGACCGGGTATGCATACACAAACAGACGGATATAAGATAGATATAACGATATAATTTTTTTATTATAACAAAAAGATATATAGCTTTTAAAAAGTCTTTTCCAACACTTTTTATTCTTCGTGTTGTACCATTTTTAGCCATACGATACGCTTTTGTAATACACGTTGTAACAAACTAGTTGATAATAATCGACTTGGTATGAATTTGTGGTGGGCTCAATGCAACTTTCGCCTATTGATTGTTAATAAGGCTGGCAATTGGGTACCTGTTAAGACCTGTTAAAGTAACTGTTAAGCAAAAAATGTACTATGCAACCTTTTCTATTTTTAAAAATAATTGTTTTTAATATTTTAAAGTTCAACATTTAACTTTTTTGATACATAAAACGAATAACTGTCACGCTCAAATCATCAAAGGCAAGTGTTAAATGAGTCGTTTTCATGTTTGAAAGCTGAGAATTTTGTGCGCACCGAACCTGTTAAGACCTGTTAAGACACGAATTGGGCTGAGCAGAAAAGTTAGAAGAGAAGAAACAAAGCTAGCGGCCCGTTTGATGATAAGGAGATTTGGTAAGTTGGAGTCTCGGTCGAGAGTTTTATTTCACGTGGGCAACAAGTTTAGAGGTATTATATAGGTATTGTAAAACAAGTATTAAAATAAAATAAATAGGATAAAATCTTGACCCTTAGATCATGGTTAATTTGATACACAAAGATTCATAAAGCAATTGATGCATGATAACTTTCATGATGCACGGTGATTTTCAGTGAATAGAAACATGTTGTTTTATTTCTTTTACTTTAATACTTATTTAATTTACCTAAAACCTATACATATTACCTATCATTAATGAAGAGATTTAGTTTTTAGGTCGGTAAGTGAGGAGCCGCAAAAGAACCGTCGCGTGGGGTTATTGGTTCTTGTCAAAGGTTGTACGTGAGGTTGGTTTCGAGAGGAGGCAGCCGCAAAAGGAGACCTTATTTTTGTGAGGTGCTCGTGAGGGGAAAAAAGATATCAATTTGTTTTTTTTGGTTTTCGTAAGCAACAGCCCAGCTTTTGTTCGACTTCAACACAACCGCAAGTCAACAACTTTGTTCGAACTCTTTTACTTTTCTTTACTTTAATTATTTTAGTTGCTTATTGTGAGATTATCTTATTATACAATTATTATTATGAATTCTATTTATTTGATAATTGTTAGTTTTATTTATCTTGCATGAATAACTAATTTTCAATGTTTTGAAAACCGGACCGGACACTGAACCGGCCTCAATTATTTTACTGGTCTGACCGGTCGGACGTTTGGACCGGGTGACGGTTCTATTGTTATATATTATTTTTAATTTTTATATCAGCTCAATTGAAGAATATATAAAAATAATATTATATTTATCTATACTATATTATAAAAAAATAGTCCTCCTTGTTGAAAGTTGCATGGGAATTGTCTAAAATGCCCTAAATGATTAAATTACACTATGAGTCTTTTATTTTTTAAAATATCTTCATTAAACTTTTACATCAATTACTTTTACATCAATTCTCTACAACACTCCACGTCTCTACCACCAACAGTCGCCGTCATGACCACCGCCGCATTACGTGAGTACCGTGCTAGTTGTAATTCATGACTTTTGTTAGTTTGTGCAATTTTTGTGAACCATTATGTACCTGAAGGACCAAATATGTAATAATATCAATTGCTTTTAGAATCTTGAAAATGCAACCCCGTCTCTTTTTCTGTGTTAGTCAACGAGAACAAGCAACACAAAACACAGTTACACTCATATCTTCTATATCATCAACATCTAAATATCAAATCTTAATTCCATCTAAAAAAATGAAAAAACCATAATAGATAAAACGAAAAACGATCTAAAACCCAGCATACCCCGGCGACACATACTACTCCGGTGATATAGCCATCTCCGGCGAACCAGCCTACTCCGACGACCAGCCAACTCCTGCAACATAGCCATCTCCGGCGACAAAGCGATTTCCGGCTACAAAGCCATCTCTAGCGACCCTTCAGAAGTTCAGATCTACTTTTTATCAGCCATTAGGCCCATTTTTCCGGCGAAATCTTTACATGTTTGACCATTTGACCGGTTCGATACGGATTGAAAACGGTCCGATTCAGCACGGTTTATCAGATTCATCACGGTTTGATCCGATTCATTTTCAGTGATCTAACCGGTAGCTATTAGGTCGGATTTCTTCAAAACTCCTGTCAGATCGCGGTCCGATCGGTCCGACCGGCCGGTTTGAAAACACTGCTAATTTTCTTTACATCTACTTGGATATGTGAGCATGTCATAGAGTTGTCACTTTGTTAATTATTGATTGTTGAACGCGGTTTTTATGTTTAGTCGAAGATCCATATTTGTCTAAATTTATATATTGTTTTGATTTCTTATATAGATTAGTTGGTAATTAATTATAGAAGTTCGAGAGAAAATTGTTAATTGGTTTATGAAAGAATTAATCAGTCTTTAATTAATTAAAAGTCATTGGAGTTCGAGAGAAACTAGTGATAGAGATTAAAACAATCGAATCTAGATGAATGTGTTGAAAGTTCCAAACTTGAAGGTACTTCCCGAAATCATCTTTATGATAATGTAAACCAAGAATGAATATCTCTAAATAAGACTTTTGTTGGAGTCAGGTCACTCATTCATTACAAGATAGATTTGAAGATGACAAACAACTCAAGAAATACTTAAGTCCTTGGTTCTGGAGCTGAGTCAGCTTGGATGGTTCCAAGCTGAGTCAGCCTGAACATCTTCATTAGAAGATGGTATCTCTCAAGCTGCATCAAAAGAAGAACAAGCACTTGGTCTAAATCAAAGATGAAGAACAAGGATAGAAGACCAAGCTGATGGGTGGAAATCAGCTTGGGTCTTACAGTCAGCTTGGAAGGTACATATTCAGCCTGGAGTCTTGCAAGTGTTCCAGAGTTGTTATAACTTTGTATATATCATCAATCAACTGGATAAGTATCAGAAAGGACATTCTAGAAGTGCCAGTTGTTGATTGTAAACATTCTATCAGGTGTCCATTTTATTGTTGCTGCACGATCAACCTTGGTGAGCAAATAGGGAACAAAAATGACAATGTCACTATCACCTAGTACTGATCAAGCAGAAGCCATTAGATCAAGACACGTGAAAAGAAATGGACGACATCCAAGGCAGTGTTGATGCCTATATAAACCAGCCTTTGTGTCTCAAGAATGTGTGCATCCATAACATTAACTCTCACAACGATTAAAGCTTATCAGCTTGGATCCGTGTTGTACTCAGCTTAGGCTAGTAGAGTTAATAAACAAAGTTGTAACTTGCTATTCAGCCAAGTAGTTAGATTTGTAGGCTAATCTGTTCCACAACTACTTGTAATTCTTTTTATTCTTCAATAAAAGAATTAGTTGAAAATCAGCTTGCACTTTGTTCTTGGACTGCACTTTACTTTACTGTCTTTATATTCTGTTTATTTACTTACTGTTTCATTTATATATCAATCTCAAGCTGAATATGGATAAACACTTTAAGACAATTTACATTCCGCATTAAAAAGTGTTTTCAGACTGATTAAGTTTAAAAGTTGTATTCACCCCCCCCCTCTACAACTCTTTGAGACATCTTAAACCATCCTGTTATCTCCTTGGGGACCTATCAGGTGGTATCAGAGCAGGGGTTTTGTAATACACTTAACTTGATCCCTCTCATTTAACTTTTATTTTGGTTTAAAATATGTCTCAACCTATGTACACTGATAATGGTTCTTCAACCAGACCACCCATGTTTGATAAGACTGATTTCAGTGGGTGGAAAGGAAGAATGTCCCTTTTTCTTGAATCTATTGATAATGACATGCCTGACATACTTGTTGATGGACCTTATGTTCCAAGGGATACAGTTATCACACCTAGGCCAGCTCCAATTGATGGAACTGAGCCTGGTGCACCTGATGTCAGAGTTGTTATCAAACCCAGAGCAGATTGGGGTGATGAAGATAAAAGAATGGTCAACTTGGATGTAAAGGCCAGGAACTTTATTGTCCAGGCTGTACCTAAGGACATCTATAGAGCCATTAGACATTGTCCTAGTGCTAAGAAGATGTGGGATACATTGACTGTTATGTATGAGGGTTGTGCAACTTCTATGGAGTCTACCAAGACTACCTTAACTAGAAGGTATGAAAGATTCTTTGCACATAAGAATGAATCCCTCACTGACACTCATACCCGATTTAATGCACTTGTTAATGACTTGATTGTTATTGACATACATAAAGATGATGATGTACTTAAAATCAAATTTTTAGATTCATTACCTTTAAAATGGAATAACTATGTTGCTAGTGTCAAGTTGAGTCCTGTGTACAAAGAACTTGACTTACCAAGTCTTTATGGGTTGCTTCACAACCATGAATGCACTGAAGCTGAAAAGCTGATTGCCATGGGTGATGCTGTGGGAAGCTCTAGCTCTGCACTTGTTGCATCTTCAACTGAGCATCCCAGCCCACTTTGTGATGAACCTGTTCCAAGTCAGTTTGTAAGTGATATTGTTGAAACTGATAAACCTTGTGGATCTGAGACTGAATATTATTCAAGTGATGAAACTGAGAGTTTGGCCAGTAAGGTTGCCATGTTGGCTGAAAGATTGAGGAATAAAAAATTTTCAAAATTTAAAGGAAAAAGAGTTTCTAAAAGTGACAAACCTAGAAAGCTTTTAGATATGTCAAAAATCACTTGTTATAAATGTGGTAAAACTGGTCATATGGCAAATGATTGTAAATCTAAACCCACTCAACAAGCTGATAACTCTAAACCTAAGAATAGTGGAAAAGATGAAAAATACTCTAAACTCAGGCTGAAATATAAGAAACTTAAAGCACATGTTGCTAAGCTGAGTGAAAAGAGTCTTGTTGCTAAAGATTGGGCTGAGAGTGCAACCTCATCTGATGATGAAAGCTATGAGGATGCTCAATGCTTTATGGTCAAGGAGCAGTCAGCCAAGTGTCAAGAAATCAAGGAAAGGTGCTTGATGGCCAAAGATGCTACTGAAAAACTTCTTGATGGCATGACCAAGCTGAGAGAAGAAAGTAATCAGCTTACTCAGTCAGCTCACTCTGCATCCACTATTCAAGAGGTATCCCCTTTTCTTTCTCTTTCTAATGAAGAAAAACTTGCAAAATTAAACAAACTTGGTGATGAGGTTCTTTTGCAAAGACATTTCAATAAACAACATAAAATTGAAATTATGACTTTAAGAAATGAAATTTCAGTACAAACTCAGTCAATTGAGAAACTTCAGTCAGAAATTAAAGCTTTACAAAGAGTAAATGTTTCTCTTCTGCAAGAAGCTAAACAAGCTGATGAAAAATATTTGAAAATCAAACACATAACTGAGTCTTGGTGTACTGGTGCAAAAAGAACTGCCAAGTGTGTCAATGAGCAAGTACCTCAACAAATTCAGGCCATATTTGATGGTGACTATGACAAAGCTATTGCCATAAGTGAAGTATGTGCAATGGAGCCTTGTTATCAGCCTATACCTCCTACAGTTATTCATACTATAAGAATTCTCAAAAGTCAGTCTGAAAATACTGGTTTAGGTTTTGTGTATGGTGGAAATTTAGAACCCATGTTTGATGCTGAGTCTACCCCTGTTAAATCAAAAGTCAGTCTGGAATCCTCCAAACTGACTAACTCTCCATCTGAGTCCAGTACTGAACCTAAGACCAAGGATAACTCTTCTAAGCAGACTAATCAAAAGAGTCAGAAAACCAAAAAGAACAAATCTAGTAAGAAGAGTCAGTCTGATCCAGTCAGCTCAAAGATTAAAACTAAAACACCCAGCTCAGACTCAGATCAACTTATATCTAAGCTGATCAAGTCTAGACTGAGTGAGATTTCAAAAGAAGTTTCTTTCTTAAATAGTCTTTCAAATGGTGATCAAAAGCAACTCAGAGTTGAGTCAAAGAAATCTGGAATTGGTAAAGGATATTTAAGACAGTCTGAGTCCAAAGTTGTTAAAAACAATTTTCAAGAAAAATCTAAACAACAATGGAAAGTAAAATCAAATGACAAGAGTTCTTCTTCTACCCAAACTGAGTCTGGCACTTCAGTCAGCTCAAGTGAACCCATCCTTGGATGGGTTCCCAAAAAGAACTAACTCTTTTCATAAATGCAGGGCATTCACAATGCATTTATCTGGTACTTGGACAGTGGATGTTCCAACCATATGACCGGATGTAAGTCCCTGCTATGTGACTTTAGGAACAGACTTGGTCCTAATGTCACTTTTGGTGATGATTCTCAAGGAACTAAAGAAGGATATGGTTCTCTTACAAATGGTCCTCTCACATTCAGAAGAGTCTCTTATGTCAGTGGGCTGAAGCACAATCTGATAAGTGTTAGCCAATTGTGTGATGCTAGTTATGAAGTAAGATTTCAAGCTGATAGAGGAATTGTTTGTGATTTAGAAGGAAATGTTGTTCTGATTGCTAAAAGAGATGAATCTCTTTACACCTTTGATATGAGCAAGCCTACAGTGTTGAAAGAAGTGTGTTTCTTGTCTAAAACTCAAGATGAGTTGAATTGGTTATGGCACAAGAGATTATCTCATATGAATTTCAAAGATATAAATAAGTTAAGCAAAAATGAGTTAGTTTCTGGTCTTCCTGCTATCAAGTATGAAAAAAACAAATTGTGCAGTGCTTGTGAGAAAGGGAAGCAACACAAAGCTTCTTTCAAATCTAGAACATGTTCAACTATTGAATCCTGTTTAGATTTATTGCATATGGATCTGTTTGGTCCAGTTAGTACTCCTTCTTTAAGTGGAAAGAGGTACTCACTGGTTATTGTAGATGAATATTCAAGGTTTACATGGGTTTTCTTTCTCAAAGCCAAGAGTGAAACTGCTGAAGTAATAATCAATTTTATTAAGAATGCTGAAGTCCTTTACAAGAAGCCAGTCAGGCAGCTTAGAAGTGATAATGGGACTGAGTTCAGAAATCAAACTCTGCACTCTTTCTGCATTAGTAAAGGCATCTCTCAATGTTACTCAGTTGAAAGAACTCCACAACAAAATGGAGTTGCTGAGAGAAGAAACAGAACCTTGATAGAAGCTGCTAGATCTATGCTAGCTCAAAATGGTGTGAAGGTTCATTTTTGGGCTGAAGCAATTCACACAGCTTGCTTCACCCAGAACAGATCATTGATTGTGAAAAGGCATCAGAAGACAGCATATGAAGTTTTGAAGGGCAGAAGACCTGAAATAGGGTTCTTAAGAATGTTTGGAAGCCCTTGCTTCATTCTGAATCAAAGAGACCATTTGGCAAATTTGATGCCAAAGCTGATGAAGGAATATTTCTTGGTTATTCTACACTCATGAAAGCCTACAGAGTGTATAACAAAAGAACAAGAGTGATTGAAGACACTGTTCATGTAAAAATAGATGAATCAAACTCAGTCAGCTCAGCTCAAGAAGATGGTGATTTTGACTTTGAAGATCTTGTTGTTCCTGACTGTGACCCTCTTACTTATCCTATTATTGAAGAAGATAATGCACCTGTTGAGGGGGAGATTCCTATTTTTCATGATCTTGATGATGAGTTGAATCAGCCTCATGTTTCTACTCAACCTTAGAAGATAAATGAAATCATTTACCCATCTGTGAAGAAGCTCAAGCTGAAAGTTCTATCAACTCAGCCAACTCAGTTGTTCAAGATCTCAACAGTGATCAAGCTGAGTCTGTACCTCAAGCTGGCTCTCAATCTGCTGAAGTGGAAGTTGATCAAGAAGTACAGAACACTCCAGTTCATGCTACCAAATGGACAAGAAGTCACCCAATCAATCAGATTATTGGTGATCCCACTTCAAAAGTTCAGACAAGAAGAAATGCAACTGGAAATTTCTGCATGTTTGTCAATTTTGTTAGTAAGACTGAACCAACTGAAGTTGAAGAAGCTCTAAGTGATCCATCTTGGGTGAGTGCAATGCAAGAAGAACTCACTCAGTTTGAAAGGAACAAGGTGTGGAAACTGGTTCCAAAACCAGCTGATAAGACCATTATTGGCACAAGATGGGTCTTTAGAAACAAGATGGATGAAAGAGGTATTGTGACAAGAAACAAGGCAAGATTGGTAGCTCAAGGCTACAGTCAACAAGATGGAATAGATTATGATGAGACCTTTGCTCATGTTGCTAGGCTTGAAGCAATTAGAATGTTTCTAGCATACTCAACCTACAAAGGATTCAAAGTATATCAAATGGATGTGAAAAGTGCCTTTCTGAATGGAAAACTTGATGAAGAAGTTTTTGTACATCAACCTCCTGGTTTTGAAAGCTCCAAGTATCCGAACCATGTTTACAAGCTGGACAAAGCTCTCTATGGATTGAAGCAAGCTCCAAGAGCATTCCTCAAGGGATGTTCTGATGACTGCCAATGTTGAAGCTGATCAATCAAATCAGTTTCCTGAAGCAGGCAATGTACAGCTTGAATTATAAGTTAATTCTCCTCAAGCTGATGCGAGACTGACAACTTCAGCTCCACCTCTTGAGACTCACTCTCATGAGGAAAATCTCCCAACAACTCCTTTAGCTCCACCATCTCTAAATTTGCCTCATATACCGACCATTAGGGTCACCAGTGAGTCCTCTGAAAGGGTTCAAGCTGAAAAGCAAACTGCTGGTCCTCCCATTACGGCCAGATCCATACTAAAGGATATGGTAGCCAACCTCACTGAAATGAATACTGCCCACAAGGCTGACATCACACAGCTTGGTGAACGTATGGATGCTTTATAGGGTAAACAGGTATCATTGCAGGATCAACTTCAAGACATTGTGACAACTCAGTGGATTTTGGCCACCCAACAAGAAGAAATAATGTCTGATATGAATGAAATAATGAAGATGGGTGCCAGGCTGAGTGGCACAATCAGGAGTTGGAGTCAAGGAATGCCTGAGGTAAATAAAGAAAATAGAAGGTATTTAGACCTCCTTGCCACTTCCCAAGATAGAATGAAGAAGTCAATGAGAACCAGATTCAAGGCCAATAGGCTCAGACTGAACAAGAAAAACAAAAGGGTTCTCAACGACATCAAAGATATCAAGACTTAACTCGAAGAAGTTGTGAATGTGCCTACCAAAGTGGAGGAGTCTGAAGCTGAGCTGAGAAACAAAGTTGCAGCAATCAGCTCGACAGTTGATGAACTGAAGACTTCAAGCTCATCTCACACTACAAAATTGACTGAGCTTGACACTTACTTGCGAAATGATCTCACTCAGCTCATAAAGTCAATCAGCTCCACCTCTTCTGCCCCCCATTGATGATGACAAAAAGGGGGAGAAGGAAGTAGTAGGGGAGAAGGTAGATGGAGGAGATGATGCTGCCACTATGGAAGATGATATTGAGGTAAATGCAAAAGAAGTTGAAGCTGCTGAAGTTATAATGAACATTGGAGCTGATCAGTCTGAAACTCAAGCTGATATTCAAATTCAGACTGAGCCAGCTTCAACACAAGAAGAGGAAGTAGTTGTGGTAGAATCTGATGATGAAGAGGAAGAAGGAGCAGAAGTGAAAGTTGTCTTAGCTCTTCAAGCTGATGCAGATCTTATAGAATTTGAAGATGAATCCTCCTCAGATGACAGTGACAAGATTCCCATTGGGACTTATTTTACAGAAAGAAGAGGATCTGGATCTGGATCAGCCTCAGCTGTCATTCAGCCATTACAAGATCAAGCTGACCAAGATACTCAGACTGAAGGCACTCAGACTGAAGGTACCTCAAGACAAAGAAGTCTGCTTGAACTTGAAGAAGAAGCTGTTAGAAAGAATGAAGCTGAATTGAAGAAGAGACAAGAAGCAAAGAGTGCCAGATTGGCAAGGAAGCTGATTCGTGAAGAAAAGGAAAAAGAAAAATATTTAAGACTTCAGGATCAGCTCAATGAAGAAGAAAAGAGGCAGAGAATAAGGGAAGAGGAAGAGAAAACACAAAGGGATCTCCAAGAACTTGAAAAAGAACACCTTGATGATTCTCCAAAGATAATTCAATCAGCTCAAGTGAAGAAGAAGCCAATGGTCATCTCCAGAAGGCAATCACTGTCAGAAAAAGAAAAACTGGAGAGATTCAAGCTGACTAGGGCTATTCAAGAAGAGATTGTTGGGGTCAAGCTCACAAAGGCCAAAACAAGTAAATACCCCAGAATCCACTTGAGAATAGAAGGTGATTCAGCTACAAGTAAAGTGTTGGAGATTTCTGAGTTTTTTACTCTTGGATATGCTGAATGTGTGGAGTTGTATAATCTTCTAATGCTGAACAAGCCAAGCAATTATGGAGTGGTGGCTGGTGACTTGTCCAGAAGGTTTGACAAAATGAAAAGCTATAATATTGACACCTCTAGACTGCCACAACCATTTACTCCTGAAGATCATTCTGAAGCTAATGAAGATGAGACTGTGCCTGGTCTCAAAAGAAGAAAGAAGAAGAAAGTAACCATTGAAGACTTAATCAATAGAAGAGAATTGCATGTCAAAATTCAAAAGTCTGGATATGTTGAAAAGATGGACAAGCTCAATTTCAGTTTGCTTCCTGAAATTGAAAACCCAATGGAAGGCCAAATCATTGAAACCCCTGAACTTGGTTTGATAATAAGAACCCACAAAGAAGAAATTGGGCTACAAAAAGCTTCTGAGCTGACAATGGTTCCAAATGTACATCTATATGCTCTCAAGCTGGTCTGCAATCAAGTTGGTGACAACAAAAGCAGATTTCATCAAGCCTTAATGATTGAAGGATCAAGAAGGGGTTATGATTTGAATAAGCCTACTCCAGATCACATAAAGGAAGAGTATTATGAAAGCTTTCTTGATTAAAACTCAAACTCTGTCCTTTATGTAAATACTCTATGTTATGCTTTAATGTACAAATTTATCAAGTAAATAGAGTTCATGTTATCTTTTTCATGTAGTTTTGTAAGTATATATTGTATAAAATGATAAAGATCAAAAGAACCCAAGAAAAAGATTGAAAAGGGTCAAATATATAATGTTATCAACTTGATAACCCTTTCAATCTGTTTAAGTATTTCCAGTCTGATCAGAAGAAGCTGCAAAGGTTTTGTCATCATCAAATAGGGGGAGATTGTTGGAGTCAAGTCACTCATTCATTACAAGATAGATTTGAAGATGACAAACAACTCAAGAAATACTTAAGTCCTTGGTTCTGGAGCTGAGTCAGCTTGGATGGTTCCAAGCTGAGTCAACCTGAACATCTTCATTAGAATATGGTATCTCTCAAGCTGCATCAAAAGAAGAACAAGCACTTGGTCTGAATCAAAGATGAAGAACAAGGATAGAAGACCACGCTGATGGATGGAAATCAGCTTGGGTCTTACAGTCAGCTTGGAAGGTACATATTCAGCCTGGAGTCTTGCAAGTGTTCCAGAGTTGTTATAACTTTGTATATATCATCAATCAACTGGATAAGTATCAGAAAGGACATTCTAGAAGTGCCAGTTGTTGATTGTAAACATTCTATGAGGTGTCCATTTTATTGTTGCTGCACGATCAACCTTGGTATGCAAGTAGGTAGCAAAAAGGACAATGTCACTATCACCTAGTACTGATCAAGCAGAAGCCATTAGGTCAAGACACGTGGAAAGAAATGGACGGAATCCAAGGCAGTGTTGATGCTTATATAAACCAGCCTTTATGTCTCAAGAATGTGTGCATCCATAACATTAACTCTCACAACGATTAAAGCTTATCAGCTTGGATCCGTGTTGTACTCAGCTTAGGCTAGTAGAGTTAATAAACAAAGTTGTAACTTGCTGTTCAGCCAAGTAGTTAGATTTGTAAGCTAATCTGTTCCACAACTACTTGTAATTCTTTTTATTCTTCAATAAAAGAATTAGTTGAAAATCAGCTTGCACTTTGTTCTTGGACTGCACTTTACTTTACTGTCTTTATATTCTGTTTATTTACTTACTGTTTCATTTATATATCAATCTCAAGCTGAATATGGATAAACACTTTAAGACAATTTACATTCCGCATTAAAAAGTGTTTTCAGACTGATTAAGTTTAAAAGTTGTATTCACCCCCTCTACAACTCTTTGAGACATCTTATATCATCCTGTTATCTCCTTGGGGACCTATCAACTTTCTTATTTAAAGATACAATATTAGAAAATGAGTAGTATTACTTAATTATAAATGCAAGAATATAAGTAAGTAATACAAGACTTAAAGCAATAACAAAAAAATTATTAAGACACAATGTAATTTTCAAGTGTATTTTATTTATTGATGTTAAATAAAATACAAGGTTGTTGCGGAACCAATATAATACAATAATGTAAATATCCTAACAACCTATGAATTACAAGTGATCTATACTTGATAAATATTCTGCTTAGATCGAAATACTTAAAGTTGTGAAGTAGTCCTTTTAGCGATCGAGATTATTATATCAAGTTCACTAAAATTGCAAAAGTGATTTTAGCCAAGGAATGACTTGGTATTTATAGGCAAGGAATTCCACCAGTGGAATTTAAGGCCGTACAAATATGGTTGTGTGCATTTAAGGAAACACATTAAATTCCTTAAATGCATTGTTTAAAGTACAAGGATAAAGTCACATTAATGTGACCTGGCTTACTTTAAACCAACCACCTTTACACGCGTGTGTACTTTTAACAATAGATAAATGGTTTGTCCGGATAAAAGCATGTAAAGGCATTAAGTCAATTCCTCGTAATCAGTGTTCAGATTTGTAAGTTCTTGAACACTTACATATGCTCCAGTCTTTGATCAGTTAAGACTGCTACTGGGCCCCGCCATTTAGTCAGTCTTGTTCTTCTTCAAACTTCAGTCATCGACTTCAGTAAAAATGTCTTCAGTGGAATAGATCGTGACTGGAGTGAAGTCCAGTGAACTGAAATCTGGTGCCATCCAGATTTCCTGCACAAGTAAGGTGTTTACCGGTCTTCGATTATTTCTGGACAAATCTTCAGTAAGGCTCCAAATGATTGGCTTAGTCCAGTGAAATCTGGAGAGAGTCCAGTGAAACCTGGGCTAACATGTGTTAGTCGTTTATGATAGAGAGATCTAATTAGGCAATTAAGAAGCAGATCGAGAGAAAGCTTTATTAGGTTAAATCGTAAAACCAGCTTAGGACTTAATGCTTGATTGTTAGAGTAGAAATTACTCGCGAGAGCGATAACTATATTTTCCACACTTAAAGATTTGATTGTAACGAGAGTTCATCTTGATTGCATATTAAGTAGTTCAACATTGAAAGCGACATTGTGATAATTTGGCTCCAAGTGGGTGTGTTTTCCAATTATTGTTTTCAAATCAATTTTCACCATCGTTTACGACCGATCCTTGTCCCGATCATACCAGATTTCTTTTATTGTCAATTTAGTTGTTAGTTAATTTCAAACCAAAACTGACATTGGGTCATAAAACCAAACCCCCTTGAATTACATTAAACTCGCTTAGTTCCTAGACAACAGTCCCTGTGATCGATCCTGGACCTACTGATAGCTATACCATACACGATAAGGTATACTGTCTATGTGTAGAAGTCTAATTATTAGTAAATTTAAGACTAGATTTTACACATCAACAATCAACAGGTATTTTTACTAACTCTTCTTCTGGTATTGGAAGTAATTCTGGCGTATGCCATTTATACTCCCGTGGCTCTTTCTTCTTATTCTTCTTCTTCTTCTTCTTCTTCTTCTTCTTCTTCTTCTTCTTCTTCTTCTTCTTTCTTCTTCTTCTTCTTCTTCTTCTTCAACTTCTCCTTCATTATATTAATTAAAGAATGGGTGTTCAACAGTTTCTTTCACCGTCATATCTTTTTTTTTCTTCTTCTTCTCCTCTTTCATCATCATCATCATCATCATCATCATCATCATTCTTCATCTTCTTCTTCTTCTACTTCTCTACATTCACCCCAAAATTTATCCGAGTTATCATTTAAATCATCATATTGAGTATGATCAAAAGTATCGAAATGACTAGCAACCTCTTTTGTTTTAGTTTCACGACTTTCACCCCAAAATTGAATCGAGTCATCTTCAAAATCAGAGTATTGTCTAAGATCAAAAGGATCTGTCCCGTTGTTATCCGTTGGCTCATCATTATCATCAAAGGGTTCTATTCGAAAACTTGCATTTGGGTCTATATATTCGTTGACATTTGGATATAGGGGAAATATTGTGGGTTTTGAGAGTGTTGGATATATTGAACATGTGGAATACCAAACTGAGTTGCATGTGTTTCATATGGATATGGTCTTTGGTTTTGAAAATATGGTGGAACAAAACTTTGTTGGTGATGAAACTGTGTTGGAATCATGAAACTTTGATGTTGTTGTACATTGTGATCACCATAAATGTGGGCTGAACATTTAATTGATTACTTCCGGTTCCCGACCCAATTTCACTACCTTTAGGTTGAACAACATACAATGCAACGTTGTTTGTTGAAACGTACACTAATATAACCAACATCTTCGTTGTCATTTAACAAATAAACTTTGCCATCTTTTAAATAAGATAACTTAAACCCACTTTCAGGCTCTAAACTCAACTTCTTTGCAACACGTAACATTAACCCTTTATAAGTTAACTTTTTTAAATAACAGTTTTAGTGAAACATTTATAGGCAATGGTAAATTCTGTAAATAACCATTCACATTCTCCCATGATCTTCCAAAACACAAATCTACCCAAACAGTCACGACATTTGATGGTTCCATTATGTAAGAAAGACTAAATAACAAATTAATTACTTGTACAATAAATAAAAAACATGCCTTTAATTTGGAAATGGGAGAGAAATTGGGGAGAGAAATTTGGAATATATCTGCTAATTACGTTATTTAAACATGTTCAGAAAATCTTGCAAAAAACCTTATCTTTTTATGGATAAAATCACAAGAAATCTTATCTTTTTATGGATAAAATCACAAGAAATCTTATCTTTTTAAAGGAAAAAGCGGGAAAAAAAACTGACATTTTTTGTTGCGATTTTCACTTTTTGTTGCGATTTTCATTTCATGTTGCAATTTCCATATCTTGTTGTGATTTCCATTTTTTGTTGCGATTTTGGCATTTTTTGTTGCGATTTTGACATTTTTTGTTGCGATTTTGGGTTTTTTGTTGCGATTTTCATTTTTTGTTGCGATTTTGTTGGTTATTTTGTAATAATCCGTAAAAACTTGACTATTTTGATACAATCGCAACAAAATTTGGCTATTGACGTAATAATTGATAAAGACTTCGCCAATAAGATATGACACGTAGCTTGTCGAAACCATACTTAAATCATGGCAAATACAAGGGTGTCCTTACCAATTTTACACCAAAAACTTTTTTTTTTTTTAAACTTAATTGGGCTCATATTTTGGGAATCGGGAGACTGGAAGTCGGAACTGTCATGGCTGGCAGCCCATTTTAGAATGATACGAAGAAAGAAAAAAAGCAAGGGCGACAAAGGGCGTCAATCGAATGGACGTTTAGAAATTTTGGGTTTGCATCTTTGTTAAGACTCAAGAGTATTTATTTACGAGTATGTTTGACTCCCAGGTTAATGTTTGTTTTCTTAATCTGAATTCTTCTATTAAAATACAGGTTTGTCTATTGATACTTGGTTATAGCATTATCATCAAATACAGTTGTGGTCTGAACTCTGAGATGCTTTGAGTTTGAAGTTCGAACCCTTGTGATGACCATTGATGAAACATGTTTATCGCAACTCATCATTTAGAGCAGATTTCATCAAAACTTCATTAGTAAAACATATACAAAGGAATATCATTTAGCTTTCAAATGCTCTAATGACTAAAAGTTCTACTCTACTAAAAGTCTAAAACACATCAATCTTTCATATCATCTCTAATGTGGAAGGATAATAAGAAAAGTCTCCTTATGTTAGAAACTGTATGACGAATTCTGATGTTAAAACGTGCCCGGAGCGTCTTTTTACACTTAAAAAAAGGTGTATTATTGTGTAAAAAAGCCGCAAAAGGGACACGTGTACCTTCCATACTTTTTCTACGTTTTCTACCATAAAGAGACTTTTCTCCCGAACCTCACTCATCTCTATATTACTGTTCTTCTATGCTAACCACATACACTTACAAAACTGTTGCATCCCCATGGCTAATTCTGCTTCTAATCTGATCGACCAATCACTCAATCAGTCTCTCGTCTCGTGTCCTCTTGATGGAACCCTGTCATCGCTTTACAACCAAGTACCAATCAATTTGTTTTCAGAGTCCCAAGATACAAACCTGGAACCTAATAAAGGTGGTTCCGGTTTCCATTCCTTGACTTCAATTTTCATTGAACCAAGATGTCCACAGCCATGAGAAACTATTTCCGGCTATTGAGCAAGCTTATCTTCTTGTATCCGTTGCAACAGTTCCTCGTAAGCTTTCAGTGATGTAGCAGTAAACCGTTCCATGGACTCAAAAACGCGTTGTAGACTTGTCTGCAGACTAACATTTTTACTAGTTTCACTCTGAAAAACTGCGGCATGCCCTAGTGACATCCCCTTGTCATCTCCTGATGCCACCACAATCATTTTATCCAATATTTGCAGCTCTTTATGGATCTTCTGTTCTTCTTTATCCAAATTTACTCCCATGTTTTTATCAACCACCATCCGTTGTCCCATTTCTACCTTATCACGTTCCCATAGCTGGAGAATTGTCGTGGCAAAATCTCGCATTGAGTCCACCACTTCCTTGTCAGATATTCTTTGCATGGCTTGTGCCCATTGGTTACAGACTATGAATATAGGCGGTGCACCTATTCGCCCGGGAGAGAACGGGACCGGTCCATCAACAGTTTCTTCAGGCTCATACATAAGACACTTCAGAAGCCACTCATTTAATGCTCTCACAAAGCCCTTTTGAGCTCCAAACCAACAAGAAAAACGTATAGCCCAGTTAAGCAGTTCGTGCTCAAGTTGCAGTGTGGCTTCCAGACTTGCATCACTGGAATCTTTGTGAGATGCAATGGCATCAATAAGCTTAGCGGCACTGATTGCCTCACACTGACTGTGGTGGCATTCCAACATCGATCTCCACATCACTGTTAACCTAAAAGAGAAAAGATTGTATGACAAATAATATAATTTAGCAAACTAAAGCATGAACTTTTACAGCAGCTAAACGATTTTCTAAAGATTTATCATCATTTCTTTAACGCGGCAATTCTCACTTGCTTATAATTGGTTGACTTGGATTATTACTCATCTCAAATCAAAAAACTTACCTAAAAAACAGAATGACTTGAAATGGGTCCACCTGGTTAAACTGGTCAAAAGTCCCCAAAGTGAATTTTCCAGTCATACAACTTTAAATTGCTTTATTTAAAGATTCAAATGATTATCAGAAACAGATTAGCTTGGGTAAGCGTATTCAACAATAATCATTTAATCACTCATAGTCTATAATACTAAAAGAAAGCCTAAAAAATGGACAAAAAGTGGTTGCCGATCAGTTGCCCAGCCTTTTCAACCCGTTACCCAACCCACCCATCTAGCCACCGCCCACCTCTAGTCACTTTGCCTGAAGTTCTTAGTTTCAATCTTATAGAATGCTTAAATGAGCACATACAAATTGAACTTGTACGAAGAAACTCAAGGTTTGCACTTATATGAGGCAATACAAACCAACAAGACCCAAGCTATATGACACAAGACGGTATAATTAACAGAATAAAGAGTAATATACCCTTCAATGAAGTCATTTAACTGTGGCCACAATTCTTCATCCCTCAAACTGTTTATTTTCTCCGAGATCTTATCAACAACTTGAATTGCAATTCGTATTTTTGTGGAAAGACTTCTAACAAAAGTTCTTGTTGCATCAATTTTGTGTTGCTCGGCACCTTTCTCATCCAAGCGTGAAAGCCTTCGCTTCTTCTCTTCATGCAGTAACTGCATTTTCTCCTCAATCTGTGCCACATAACAAAACAATTTTCACATTATCTAATTCTATTAATAACATCTTCTAAAGAGCAACACAGGTTTCTTGTGTGCTCAACACAGATATATAGGAAACACGATTCCATGGGCCCAAACCATATCAACAGCATTCTTAGATGCATAATATAGTGATTAATACAAATATCCTAAACAGTCCGTCTTTTGTAGCACAAGTAGAAGATCCCCATGAAAGTAGAGGTACAAAATCAAATTTTCATAAGATGCATATGACGAGCATGGCTGTAATCTATTAGCACACAAAAAACTTTATAGGAATAAAGGTAATCAACTAGAGTCAAAATGCTAGATGCTGGAGGAGCATATGAACAAAATACACACGACAAACAAGTGCTTGAAAGTTACAAACATCAATACAACACTCAACCAATCATAAAACATGAAATATATCAAACTCTTTGACAGTTTAACATAGAAATACATACCTTAACTTCATCAAATAATTTCTTCTCCCAGAGATACAGCTTATGTAGAGTTGACGAAAGATTCTTAGATTTGGTCAACAGATCTACATCCATATCTAAATTAGCAGGATCAGCCGATGGTTGCGCTAAGGACGGGGTAAACACGTTCAACATCTTGGACGGAACTATCCAAACACAAATCACATAAATAAAGTTAGTAACATTCAACTACAATTTGAACCGTAAAGGCACATAACTAATGCATTACTAAGTTTCTCAACCATCACATTTGCTGTTTCTTTCTCATATTCAAAATACATAACTATAATCATCAAATAAAAAGACAACAATTCATTCCATAAACAAATTAATATTCAAGAATTCAACCTTGATAAGCGACGTGTTTGCGATTATGTGGAAGTTTCCCAACCTCAAGGATCTTAGCTAATTCATTCCCAAACTCGGATGCACGACCAAATTGGTTACAAACTTCCTTCACCACGTCCGAATCATCGTTAAACACCAATGACTTCTTTTGACTATCCACAACTTCTCGTTTATCCACCACATGAACGTCATACTCAACCGTTGGATCATTTTCTACTTTCTCCACAACATTCGGTATCTCATCACCCATTTTTTCGTCACGATTCAATACATCCTTCTTTACCCCATCAACCGAACTAGACGCACCATTATTTACACCCAAATCAACAAATTTCTTATATCCGTGTACTTGTTTAACAACTTCTTTTTCTACTTCTAGTACCTCCTCATTATGTTCTTTTTGATCAAATTCGACATCCTCCAAATCCGGAATCCCTTCTTCCTCTCTAACTTCTCTCAAATCCAAACTCGATGGATAAAAACTCTCATAACTTTCAAAAGGATTCAAATAACCCCATCCCGAGCTCGGCTGCGGCGGTGGAGGCGGAGCAACCTTCGCCTCCGCCTCCACCTGTACAGCCGAACCGAAATACTCACCATAATCACTAGAATAACTATAACTATTTTTAGTATTATTATTATTATTATTTATATAAAACGATGACGTGGAGGCCTCACCGTGATATATAGGTTCCGAATTTATCGCTTTCTGTTGGTACACAACAGACGGCGTCGTTTCTTTTCGCATATAATTGATTCTATATCCATTATATTCCACGGGAGGATATCCGTATCCTTCCGCGGGAGGATAAATATAATCAGGTTGGAAAAACGGACCAACCTGATTATCATTATTATTAATATTATTATCATTATTATAATGAATATGTGGTGTAATATCGCCGTGATCAGAATGCAGATGAAGTGATTCATTATCAGAATCATCATCAGAAGAAGAATCAGTGTGAAACTGAAGATGTGATGACGTGGAATTCGCACGTGAATGTTTAGCTGCAGAAGCAGCAGCGTGATGATGTGGTTTCTTAGGTGATGGAGGAGGGAGGGATGCGGCGTGAACAGCGAAAAAATTATGTAAAGAATCGCCAACTGATTTTAAGGAAAGAAAATAAGCAGAATGAGCTTCAGAAAGAAAATAACGTTGGTGTATTGCTTCATCCAAATATTTGCATCTTTTTCTGCATAAATCAATTGCTGCTGAATCATATTCTTTTGATCCCACACAACCCATTGTGAATGAAATTGAATTGAATGATTATTCAATCAGCTTATATGAATGAATACTCAATAATTATAGTAATGATAATTAATAGGATTTTTTTTTAGGGGGAATATACAAAGAATTATTATATTGTTGAGGATTTGGAGAATAGAAAGAAAGATATGCGAGGAATCTTTGGTTAGGTGGGGGGGATATGCAAAAGTAAGGTGAAAAGAGAGAAAAAGACAGAGATAATGGGGGGGTGGGCACTGGGCTGGGCTGTAGGGTGGGGGTGTTGTTACTGTGTGTCATTAAATAATGTGTGTGTGTGTGAGAGGAAAAGTGCGTATTTTTTGTTTCATATACTCATAGTGAGGCCATATATTTTTGAGATGAATTTTTTTTATAAAATTTTTAGCCTGGTTACATTTTATAATTATATCCATAAGAATAGGCAATTTAACAATGTGTCGACTTATACAATGTCCTACAGTCTCATGGGTTTTGCATGTCGATTATGTCACAAAGTGATATCGTTAACAGCGTCTCGTCGATTGCCACATCAGTTATGATGTATCGTTTAAAGATGAAATCATTTTGCTGCGTCAATTTTAGGTGGGCTCTTTTTATATAAATATATGTGTCGACTTATACAATGTCCTACAGTCTCATGGGTTTTGCATGTCGATTATGTCACAAAGTGATATCGTTAACAGCGTCTCGTCGATTGCCACATCAGTTATGATGTATCGTTTAAAGATGAAATCATTTTGCTGCGTCAATTTTAGGTGGGCTCTTTTTATATAAATATATATCTATCTATGTGTGTGTAAAATAGGATGAAGAATGAAGTGATTAGAAATTTTTTTAAGGGTGTTTCACTTTGAAACTACTGACGTGACGTTGATATGACAAAATTATAGATGAACAACTTATCTCGTGGTTATTGAAAGCATCTTAAAAAATGCATTGTAAAGGTATTCATCCGGTGTTTTCTAAAGGTTAGTATGTTCCAAGATGCGATTAGCAAAAGCAATTTGAACATTTTAAAGTATTTTTTATTTTTATCGTGTACAATCTTTATTTTAAACTCTCGAACCGCATTTATACTTTAGAGTTAAGAAAACACCGCTTATATAACATATCTTTTTTTAACTTCATTTTTACCCAAAAGGTAAAAGAACCCAAATTTTTTTTTATAGTTTTACAAGTGTTGAAAAGTAATAATGTAGCTCATTGGATCATGATTATATTTTGGTATAAGGTGTGGATATGATATGATATGATGATGTCCCTTTTTGGACCAATTATTATAGTACGAGTACTATTTTTATAAACTCCACATATACATATGTAAAAAACAATGCATGTTTATTTATATTGAAGGTTTGATGTAGATGACTAGCTACCGAACTTAATGATATTGTCACTTCTTTTTAGTTAAAGAGAGTTAGGTGTCACATGTTTAGGTTTAGTGATTCTGAGAGCAGATGTACATGTTATATGCATATGCATATACATGTACTAAGTGTATACATACAACTATACATATGTGCAAGTGTTGTCAAGAAAAGTAAAAGGAAACGACATGATAAGGTAAAGATAGTTGTGATAGCTTTTTCTCTATTGGGTGGTACATACAAACACCAACAACTGGAACAAAGTTATACCTATATGTGATAGTTCATTTTTAATTATATCAAATATATAAGCTATAAAACCAACGGTAAGATAGTCCCCTGTGAGGGTTTGAATTTGAAAAGATTCAGGTCTAAGTCTAAAAGGGCAAGGTTTACCACTAATATGTTGTCGTGCATTTGAGTGGATTGTTAAGAGGTTTTTCCTCCTACAAGGTATTGGGTAGAGAGTTCTTAGCGTGGACCCAGTTAAGACAACATAGTCTAGATCCTCAGTTTGTAATATTCGATCTGCACCTATGAAAAAATATAAATTGAAAAAAAATAAGAGCTATAAAACATGCATCTTTGGCTCTTTTTCACAAGGCATCGATCATGGTATATATATATATATATACATATATACATGGTATGTTGATTATGGTATAATGGTATGTGTGTAATGTTCATATGTGACTAGGATCGGTAACATATTTTGGTGATTCTTAAGACTAGTACGAGACAATCCCACACTCATCTTTATTTTCAAGAAAGGGAAATGAACACAACAATTCGTTTCATGAAACCAAGGAAACTTTTCGCATCATACTCTATACAACAACAACAACAAAATCCAATCCCTGCAAACGGGGTATGGAGAAGGTGAGACGTAGACAGTCTTACCTGTACCCAGGGGTAGAGAGAGTATTTCCATAAGAACCTCTGGCCAAAAGAGTAAAAGCAGGGGGTGAAGAGAGATTTTAGGAACCATACATGTCGTTCATTAAGTGTAAGAAAAGTAGTAAACATGCCACCTAGCATACTTTGGTGCAAAATCCAACAATACATATAAAATAGAAACCCATTTGAACATATTAAACAAGAGCATAAAAACATAAATATACCAAACCTCCTACATAAATCCAAGCTTGTGTGAGATGAGAACAAACATGCATACATACATATAAGTAGAAATTAACTAAGAGATCCTGGGGCCCGAATGGCTCAGGAAAAATAACGTTTGCTAATCAACATATGAAATAAAGTAGCTTAGACCACCTAGTTGACAAGGGCACTACCCTTAAAGCCCTCTAAGTAACCTCATACTTATCTCCCAAATTCCACTAAACTAAACATAGTCTTCTAAAGTATCTTCTCATTGGTCATATCCTCCGACAGGCAAAGCATTTTGAGGTGAAAACAAATGCTAAAGTGATTTGTCTGTCGGAGGACATGACCAATGAGAGGATACTTATAGGACTAGGTTTAGTTTAATGACATTCGGGAGATAAGCATGAGGATATTTATAGGACTAGGTTTAGACAAAGCATTTTGGCGTCATACTCTATACAGGCCGATTAAAAAAGACTACGGATATTCAAAGATGGTTAAACTTCAAGTGTGGAAAGTCCATTGTGGTTTACAATAGGTACACTCGGATTTTTACTACGTTACAACTAGCATGATACTCCGTAATGTGGCAGTGCTCATGGCGGCGACGGTGTGGTGGTGGGGGATGACTGTTGGTGGTGGAGGCGGCGTTGAGTGGTGTAAATAATTGATGTAAAAGTAACTGATCAAAAGGGTTAATGTATATATTTTAAAAGATAAAAGACTAATAGGGTAATTTAATTATTAAAGATTTTTTGGACATTTTTCCACATGTAACTTTTAACATGTGGGCTATTTTTTTATAAGATATTATAAATATGGGCCTTATGGTTTTTTGGCTAATGAGCT
>CM067167.1:131556918-131606918 GCA_034093135.1 Erigeron breviscapus
AAGGGTAAAGCAGCTGTGGCTACTCAAAGTAAGCCACCCAAAGCTCCCACTTCAGCTAGAGAACAACAAGAAAAGCTGATGTCCGGAGCTTTCCCCAAGTCAACATCAACTCCACAAGCAACTGCTGAACTTACTCCTGAAGAAGTTGTGCTTCAGGAGGAGCTGAAAAAGAAAAAGAGAGAAGAGGAGCTCTCTCAAAAATTTATAAGTGAGCAGGTTGTTGGTGAAGAATTAAAGGATGCTGACGATGAAGTAAAGATGTTGGCTCAGCAGTCTGGTGGTCTTGAAGCACTTAAGAAAAATGAAGAAGAGTTCTTTGCCAACAGAATAAAATTTTTTTAAGAAGGTCAAAGGCTCTACCTCAAATCAAGGGAGATAAGGCAAAGAAAAGAAGAGATCATGTCAGTCAAGGTCACTCTAACCCAACAAGGGATGAATCTTATCCTACACAGATAAGGTGTGCCCAAGTTGTATACTCTGAAAAATGTTAATAAAGATACACTTGGGCCAACTGAATGGATCAAAATTTACAAGCTGGTCAAGGACAAGACAGCTGTGAGTTATGAACCGTTGATCAAGATGGCAGGTGAGCAGATAAAGCATACTCGCAAAATGGAACAGAAATATAAAGTCAAAGACTCTCTGCTCAGCTCTGCAAGACATCCATTTCCTCCTCCTCCTCAGCAACCAAGAAGTGGTGTGAAGAGATCAGCTTCTGGATCTCGAGTCTCTTCTCAGCTCCCCACTATGCTCAGAATCATTCCCAAGTCTGACATAGATGAGGAGCCCTTGCTAAACCTCCGAATGCCTTCTAGAACTCTTTTCATGGAAGGCATGTATGATAAGAAGCTTGGAGGATTTTGTTTCTGCAATGTTCATGGTCATGAACTCTTTTCATGGAAGGCATGTATGATAAGAAGCTTGGAGGATTTTGTTTCTGCAATGTCCATGGTCATGAACTCTTTTTCAGGACCAATGAGATATAAAGTCAAAGACTCTCTGCTCAGCTCTGCAAGACATCCATTTCCTCCTCCTCCTCAGCAACCAAGAAGTGGTGTGAAGAGATCAGCTTCTGGATCTCGAGTCTCTTCTCAGCTCCCCACTATGCTCAGAATCATTCCCAAGTCTGACATAGATGAGGAGCCCTTGCTAAACCTCCGAATGCCTTCTAGAACTCTTTTCATGGAAGGCATGTATGATAAGAAGCTTGGAGGATTTTGTTTCTGCAATGTTCATGGTCATGAACTCTTTTTCAGGACCAATGAGATTGGAATTGCTCCCTCTGCCTTCCTTCTAAAAATAAGGAAGTATTGTGCTAAGACTTCCAATGATCCCACGTTTATAAAGCTGATTGATCAAGAGCTGCTGAAGCCTGAAAGACAACAAGATAAAGCATTTATCGAGGCCAAGCAAGAATCTCAATGGGATTAAGTAGTCTTGTAATTTTTGTAATGTTGACTCACTGTAAAGTTGTTCGTCATATATGCAATGTCAACATTCCCTCATTCTATTTCTTATTCTTGTAAGTTCAAGCGACTTATACTCAGCTAAGTCTCCTCAGCGAATAGGGGGAGATTGTTGAGTCATGGATTCGCTGAGAGACTCAGCGAGTGACTTCGTCAGCGAGTCTTCAGCGACCATCTAGTATCTTCGAGTTAAAGGATAAGTTCAATGACTCACCGCCATGTTTTGTAAGTCAAATATGGGCGGGAAGATGAAGATAAGAAGACTGGTCCCCAAGGACACGTGTTGATAGATCAGGATGGAGCCATGTGACCGTGTACTATTTTGGTACTAAGGTATTTCTCTTTGATGCCGTTTTGGGAAAGAAACAAGATGAAGAAAAGAGAACTCTGCAGATCTGATTTATCCACCAATAGATAGTTGACAACCTTCATGTGTCAACATCTATTGGGTTGTCATGTGATGTCTTTTCCCCAAGTCAACATCAACTCCACAAGCAACTGCTGAACTTACTCCTGAAGAAGTTGTGCTTCAGGAGGAGCTGAAAAAGAAAAAGAGAGAAGAGGAGCTCTCTCAAAAATTTATAAGTGAGCAGGTTGTTGGTGAAGAATTAAAGGATGCTGACGATGAAGTAAAGATGTTGGCTCAGCAGTCTGGTGGTCTTGAAGCACTTAAGAAAAATGAAGAAGAGTTCTTTGCCAACAGAATAAAATTTTTTTAAGAAGGTCAAAGGCTCTACCTCAAATCAAGGGAGATAAGGCAAAGAAAAGAAGAGATCATGTCAGTCAAGGTCACTCTAACCCAACAAGGGATGAATCTTATCCTACACAGATAAGGTGTGCCCAAGTTGTATACTCTGAAAAATGTTAATAAAGATACACTTGGGCCAACTGAATGGATCAAAATTTACAAGCTGGTCAAGGACAAGACAGCTGTGAGTTATGAACCGTTGATCAAGATGGCAGGTGAGCAGATAAAGCATACTCGCAAAATGGAACAGAAATATAAAGTCAAAGACTCTCTGCTCAGCTCTGCAAGACATCCATTTCCTCCTCCTCCTCAGCAACCAAGAAGTGGTGTGAAGAGATCAGCTTCTGGATCTCGAGTCTCTTCTCAGCTCCCCACTATGCTCAGAATCATTCCCAAGTCTGACATAGATGAGGAGCCCTTGCTAAACCTCCGAATGCCTTCTAGAACTCTTTTCATGGAAGGCATGTATGATAAGAAGCTTGGAGGATTTTGTTTCTGCAATGTCCATGGTCATGAACTCTTTTTCAGGACCAATGAGATTGGAATTGCTCCCTCTGCCTTCCTTCTAAAAATAAGGAAGTATTGTGCTAAGACTTCCAATGATCCCACGTTTATAAAGCTGATTGATCAAGAGCTGCTGAAGCCTGAAAGACAACAAGATAAAGCATTTATCGAGGCCAAGCAAGAATCTCAATGGGATTAAGTAGTCTTGTAATTTTTGTAATGTTGACTCACTGTAAAGTTGTTCGTCATATATGCAATGTCAACATTCCCTCATTCTATTTCTTATTCTTGTAAGTTCAAGCGACTTATACTCAGCTAAGTCTCCTCAGCGAATAGGGGGAGATTGTTGAGTCATGGATTCGCTGAGAGACTCAGCGAGTGACTTCGTCAGCGAGTCTTCAGCGACCATCTAGTATCTTCGAGTTAAAGGATAAGTTCAATGACTCACCGCCATGTTTTGTAAGTCAAATATGGGCGGGAAGATGAAGATAAGAAGACTGGTCCCCAAGGACACGTGTTGATAGATCAGGATGGAGCCATGTGACCGTGTACTATTTTGGTACTAAGGTATTTCTCTTTGATGCCGTTTTGGGAAAGAAACAAGATGAAGAAAAGAGAACTCTGCAGATCTGATTTATCCACCAATAGATAGTTGACAACCTTCATGTGTCAACATCTATTGGGTTGTCATGTGATGTCTTTTCTCCACTATATAAGGCATCACTTGACCTAGCCGCAAGTGTGTTGGTTTGTGCCATATTTACACTTAGTGTGTTTTTCTCTCTTTGTATAATTGTTAAGTTTTTAGTGTGTCAAAAACTTAACAATATTTTCTCTTTTATTTCTTTGTAAACCGACCATGTATTCACTGTTTAATCTATGTCACTTATGATTAAACATCTTTACTTTCTTGTCTTATGTTCTTAGTGTAATTTACATTAGTTGTTTAATTACTTAATCGTTGCAAACTTGAGACTTTCATAAAGACTTGACAAGTCAAAGTTGGACATTTAAATTTGAACGGAGTGAGTAGTTTGTAAAATTTAAAATAAAATTGATAAAGTTCGTTTAGTACTTTCAGCCATGATAGCTAGTGGCTGACTTGGTTAAACGCCAGTTTCAGATAATTTTACGAATGATGATATTTAAAGGCACAGGGTAACACCACCAGGCAAAAGTCAACCCGACCAGGGCATTAGCGGCGACGTCGCCGCTAATACTCTGACACTGACAGGGGGCCCGCTAATTTCTCTGCCAGATTTACCATTACAGACAGGGGGCCCGCAGTATTAGCGGCGACGTCGCCGCTAATACTGCACCAGAGAGAGTATTAGCGGCGACGTCGCCGCTAATAATCTCTCTGGTGGGATTACACTTTTTTGCCTGGTGGGGTTACACTCCTCGTATTTAAATTATTCTTTTACTTTGTTGATAGAATATTTAAATATTGAAATTCTGACCAAATTTTCATTTGTTAGGAATGATGTGACAGTAATATCATAGTTTCTAAAATATTTAAAACTTAAGACATTAGGGGGGAGGGACTGGGAGTCGGGGAATGAGTTTGCCGAGCGGTGCCACGCGGTAACACCGCCGGCGGCCTAACGTCGAAGGAGAGAGAGTGAGATTTTCGGTGTTCTTCACCGAAGGGAAAGAGAAGGAGGAGAGGAGAAAGAAGAGAGGTGATTGGCCTGAGTTCCGCGCGTGGGGTCCCACTAATGATAGTAATTTGACCTTTTCCCATTTAAAAAAAATTGTTTTTGAGATTTGGCTATGGTGGAATGAAGAAGAAAAGCTGATGAGCGACGAGCAGTAGTAACAAGAACATATATTTGATATAATTTTTAGTTTTAGCCCTTAAACTTTTATCTATTTACAAAATAATTTATACAGTTTTAACTATTTTACTTTTAACCCCTAAACTATTATAAAAGTTTTATTATATTTTGTTGTTTTATTTATTTGGTATATTTTGTTTAAACTAGTACATTTTTATTTATAATGAAAAGATGTTTTAATTTTATATAATTTGTGATTTTATGTATTAAAAAAAATGAAATAAAAATGACGAGGTGAAGATTTGATGAAGTTTGGTAAAATTGGTAGTGATTTGGTGAAGTTTGGTGAAGTTTAAAGTGGAAGGTTTGTATTGGAGATTGATGATGTGGAAATTTGGTAAACTTTGGGGAAGGAGTGACCACTTCCTCCCCCTTATGAGAACTATCGATAACAATTATATCGGAGTATAACCTTGAAAAGGGTCAAAAGTAGAAAAATATAGAGTATAAGGATGAAACCAAGAGTATTGTGGAATATATTTACTTGTATATGGTGAAGATTTGTTATGAGTCGTTTGGTGCTTGCGTCCGTGCGTTTAATTGTTGACATGGAACCGAACCAAAGCAAACTCCAATCCTCAAATTTGACGACTGACACTCTGCCAAACCCACTACATGTGTACTACATATCAATTTAGGAGTCTTTTCGGGGATAGAAGTGTCAATTCAGAGCCATATTGCCTTTAAATGACTTGTACTTTGAGTGCAGTCAATATCATAACTTTCTTTCATATTTAATTGTCCATACTTTGTGTTTCATGTAACTTTTGAAGAGATATGGTAATAAAAAGTGTATTATGTACTTTCCAAAACTACCAAGTTGGATTGGCGTAGGTGTAAAAACTGGTTTGACCGTTAGAGTCGAATTATAGGATAACATGAGGATTTGGTTAATTTACACCAAATAATGGGTCTTAATAAGTGTTTTATTAAACAAAATTCTAAACACTGTATATAAGGTGCATTAAATAGTTATAGATTCAACAAAAAATTAAAGATTGATCTTTTAATATGAAAGGTACAACTTTTAATATTAACCTTACATAAAATGTAGGATTAATAAACTTACATATCGAATAAGACATAAAATTCAAAATTAAAAATTTTATAGTTGTACAATTTATCTTTACTTCTTTACTAACATATAACAATTATCAACTTTTTTTTCATTTATAAATAATTACAAAAAATTTAGTTACGAATTAACCAAAATATCCTTAGTGAACACCCCTATATGGAAAGAGAATAGTTATTAGAAATTACCTACTTTTTCTTTAATGAGCTAATTTACACCTTAAATATTTATCTTACTAAGAGTAAACGGCCGAAATCGTCCTTGTGGTTTACCCTAATAATCAAGTTTTGTCCTTAACCATTCAAAATGACACTGACAGTCCTTTTGGGAAGGATAAGGATCACATCCAGTTCTTTATGCAAACAGACGTTTTCTCTCATCCGTCAACTCCCGCACGAGATATCCATGTGAGGGTATTTGTGTCTTTTTCCACCTCTAAAGGACCAATATTGCTAAATTTTTTACTCCAATCTTCTACTTTATATATCAAAACCCAGAAATCTTCATACCTCTCTCTCTCTCACACAAACACATAATCTTTCATCATCATCAATCAAATTCCTATGAAACTCATCAATCATAAAACCCATAAATAGATTGAAATAACATTACTCACAATGGTACCAAGCCGTTAATAATCATACACACTTCAACAAATCAAGGGAATACATTATCCAAGAATCAATAATAAAAAATGGAACTAACAACCACTTGTCGGGCCACCTGAAACCGCCGCCGCTTCAAAGGCCACCATCGTCACCAAGATCCGTCCATTACAGCCACCTCTAAACATGTTTCTTCTTTTTTCTGATATCTATACCAATCAGTAGGTTTTGTCGTTTCCAGATCTACGCCACCATCACCACACAAACCCCATCATCACACAAACCCTTTTCAATAACACCAACAACAATTTCAAGCGCATCGATTGGATTTAAAAATTCTGGACCGTGTTGGAGTTAAATATCTGATTGGATTATGTGGGGCGGTGGATTTGGAGTAACGGGTTAAGAGGTGGTGGCGCCAACGGTGGCTTCCATTGGTTCAATACACCACTGCTGGCCATCAATTTAGAGGATGATTTTCACTCTTCTTGTTCTAAAAGAATGCCTACGAATGTGAAAGCTTGAGCTTGTAAATATATATACATGGTTGGAGTCATATGTTTTTGAGAATCATATGTTTGTGGTCGTTGTTTTTTGGGAATCATATTTTTGGGCTTCCATTGGTTCAATACACCACTGCTGGCCATCAATTTAGAGGATGATTTTCACTCTTCTTGTTCTAAAAGAATGCCTACGAATGTGAAAGCTTGAGCTTGTAAATATATATACATGGTTGGATTGTTTTTTTTTTTGGCTTTATTTACGGTACCAATTATTTTAAAGTGGTGGTGATGGGATTATGTGTGTTTTTGTGTGAGAGAGTGATATATGAAGATTTGATAGATTTGGGTTTTTTATTCAAGGTATTTCGGCCGTTTACTCTCTTACTAATTTACACTCTAAGTCCTAATCTTTTAAAATATTTCCATTACCACTTTTAAATCAACCTACACCAATCGACATCGCCACCACACCTATAGTCGCCAAAATTACAACCCGTCGCCGATACTACCAGAACACTATCGCGGCCACAACTGCCGCATTGAGAAGCTCCAACCATATATCCAATTATGAGGCTCTATAAATTGTATCCGTCTGAACATGAGTTGAAAAATAAAAGAATACTTAACGAGGAGTGTAACACCACCAGACAAAAAAGTGTAACCCCACCAGAGGCATTATTAGCGGCGACGTCGCCGCTAATACTGCACCAGAGAGAGTATTAGCGGCGACGTCGCCGCTAATACTGCGGGCCCCCCATGTCTGTAATGGTAAATCTGCAGAGAAATTAGCGGGCCCCCTGTCAGTGTCAGAGTATTAGCGGCGACGTCGCCGTTAATGCCTTGGTCGGGTTGACTTTTGCCTGGTGGTGTTACCCTGTGCCATACTTAATTTAAAGAAAAAAGAGGGATCTACCTGGATATGTGAACCCTACAATTATATTACAAAACTACTTTTGTGGTGAATCCGTCAGATCAGAGGATAAGTGACCTTTAATCTCACTTTCCCACAGTGACCACGAACTTTGAGAATATTAAATAATTTTTTTTTTTCAATCACCTTTTTCTAATAGAAGAATATCAACATATATAATGCATATTACAAAAATAGTCGATGTAAGATCCATCATCCATGGTTAAATTAATGGGATTTTTTTATAAATTTTTGGAGACAAAATAAAGGTCATGATTTTTATAAAATATATCCGGAAGAGTTTTTAAAATTGTTACTCCATCCTAGTATATACATATACTAGTCCTAATACCCGTACGATATACGGATTGATTATATGTATATGTTCGATATTGGGGTTGATTTTATATACATTGTAGGGGATGAGTTTATGAGTATATGACATTGGGAACAAAACTATATAATAGTTAAAAAAATACTATACTTCATGTGTTTGTCCCTCTGGCTTTTGATACCTTTGGCTCCCTTGCACCAGAAGCAATTCGTTTCCTGTCCAGGGTTCAACGGGTTATGCATAGCAACATCTCGACTCCAAGGGGGCATGAGTTTGTTTTTAGTAGATTAGGTTTTGCAATTCAGAAAGGGGTGGCGGCGCAGCTTGTTGCCCGCTTACCTGCTATTATAATGTAAGATCGTTATTTGTATGGAGTACTATATACAGTTTTTCCTTTGGAATTACGAATTGACTAAAGTATCTTTAAGGAACCTTTTTTGAAAAGAGGTAGTTCTGAGTGATCCTGAAACAGGGAAGAAAGAGCTCGGTATAGAGTTGGGTGAAGTGAACTTTCAGCATTTCGAAAAGGGTTAAATACTTCATGGATATATAGGTTTTTCGTTTAGTTTGAATTTGTCAAAGATATAACTTGCTTCTAAATGATAATTAGTTCTAAATCAAACACAAGCTACACGTGTAATAAGAATGAAACACAATAAAACATGAAACATATAAACTAACTATACATGAATACAAATTTACATTAAACGGTATTTTTGATAATATTAAACAAAAATAAATCATCATCATATAAACTTATTAGTTAATACATAAATAAAATACATATTATAATGTTGTTGCATAAGATCGAATAAATGAAATAACCATTACCATACCGGATGCTTGAAGATTGGAGTTTAAGAATTGGGTTGGAGTAAACTCATAAGCTAAATCCCAATGTTAACGATTAAATTAAATTATATGAGTACGTATGTTGAAATATGGTAAGGATGTAATCCACAAATTAATGGCAAGTCTTGTATATAAAGGAATTAGAACTGTGTAAAATATATTAACAAATATCTTAATCTTAATCTTAATCTTAATCTTATCTTAATATATACTATAAGACAGTTGAACTAATAACTTATTGACCAATCATATCGCTCGATTTTATCAAATTGACTCTCGCTTATGTCATCATTTAATTTAATTATAAATTAAAAATTCTAATAATCATTATTATATTAATATTCGTAGAAAAAGTCTCACTAATTTACACATTTTATAACAAACAAAAATATTTTAACAAATTACAATAATATAGATATTAAAAAATAGAAAAAACATAAATACAAGCCCATATGAGTAGATCTTTTACGCAGCTGATGAACTATTTTTAAAGCAAATTATATAGTTTCATGTGAATGTGTGTATACAACCAATCTTAATATATATTAGAGTTAATTACATTTTTCGTCTCCGTGGTTTGTACCAATTTTCATGTATCATCCATGAGATCACGAAATTAGGTGTTTCATCCCTGAGTTTGGAATTCCGTTAACAGGTTTGGTCCGCAACCCAAACAGACGTTAAGTTGGAGGTCACATGACCTGCACACCGAGGGTATAGTAGTCATTTTTTTTGGACCAAAAGTGTAATTAACTCTTTTTTTCCCATATCCCCAACAATCATTTTTTCTTTTCCCAGATCCATCTTCATTCTTCATCATCATCATAAACAACCCCACCGCCATCATCATCATTATCATTTTCAAATCCATTCCAAATCTACATCAAAGTCTAAGCAAAACACAACAACCACCATCAGTCATAACCACCACCTAAACCACCCTTAGAAACCCTAAACAACCTCTGTTTCTTCTCTTTTCGGTTTGGACTGTTGCGAAACACCACCAACAGCCACCATTCGAACCACCACACACCACCACCACTTAGATTTCTGATTTCGGGACTGAAACAAACACAAAACTCGAAAGCTTTTCCAAGGTCATGCGGATGTGATTGTTCGAGTATTAAGTGTGTTTCGAATAGATCTACAGATCTATATATATTTCAAGATATATATATATATTTAAATTTTATAACAAATAAAAATATTTTAACAAATTACAATAATATAGATATTAAAAAATATATATAGAAACATAACATACAATACAAGCCCATATGAGTATATCTTTTACATGAACTATATATATATATATATATATATATATATATATATATATATATATATATATATATATATATATATATATATATATATATATATATATATATATATATATATATATATATATATATATATATATATATATATATATATATATATATATATATATATATATATATATATATATATATATATATATATATATATATATATATATATATATATATATATATATATATATATATATATATATATATATATATATATATATATATATATATATATATATATATATATATATATATATATATATATATATATATATATATATATATATATATATATATATATATATATATATATATATATATATATATATATATATATATATATATATATATATATATATATATATATATATATATATATATATATATATATATATATATATATATATATATATATATATATATATATATATATATATATATATATATATATATATATATATATATATATATATATATATATATATATATATATATATATATATATATATATATATATATATATATATATATATATATATATATATATATATATATATATATATATATATATATATATATATATATATATATATATATATATATATATATATATATATATATATATATATATATATATATATATATATATATATATATATATATATATATATATATATATATATATATATATATATATATATATATATATATATATATATATATATATATATATATATATATATATATATATATATATATATATATATATATATATATATATATATATATATATATATATATATATATATATATATATATATATATATATATATATATATATATATATATATATATATATATATATATATATATATATATATATATATATATATATATATATATATATATATATATATATATATATATATATATATATATATATATATATATATATATATATATATATATATATATATATATATATATATATATATATATATATATATATATATATATATATATATATATATATATATATATATATATATATATATATATATATATATATATATATATATATATATATATATATATATATATATATATATATATATATATATATATATATATATATATATATATATATATATATATATATATATATATATATATATATATATATATATATATATATATATATATATATATATATATATATATATATATATATATATATATATATATATATATATATATATATATATATATATATATATATATATATATATATATATATATATATATATATATATATATATATATATATATATATATATATATATATATATATATATATATATATATATATATATATATATATATATATATATATATATATATATATATATATATATATATATATATATATATATATATATATATATATATATATATATATATATATATATATATATATATATATATATATATATATATATATATATATATATATATATATATATATATATATATATATATATATATATATATATATATATATATATATATATATATATATATATATATATATATATATATATATATATATATATATATATATATATATATATATATATATATATATATATATATATATATATATATATATATATATATATATATATATATATATATATATATATATATATATATATATATATATATATATATATATATATATATATATATATATATATATATATATATATATATATATATATATATATATATATATATATATATCATATATTATCAATAAAATTGAGTTGTAAACCTTTACAAATCGATGTTACATCATACTGATGTGACTAATTTATACCCATTACCCACATCATTATTGGCCATTTAATTAAGTATTTTAAGTAGATTTTATGTGCATTTGGCGCGTTTATGGTGTTTGTTAGTGTTTTCAGGCTCTGAACAGGTTACGCGTTCATTTGGCACATATTCGGATGATTCTTGGCCAAGATATTGATTTATGATATCGAGAGTTGATTCAAGTGGAAGAGGATGACGAGGTTCAGCAAGTTTCAGGATCGAAAGAAGGTTGTTCAGCATAAGTATGTACTGCGCCGCAGTGGAGGGTTCACATGCCCACTGCGCCGCAGTACATATCCACGGAAAATTGTGACTAAACCCCACTGCGCCGCAGTGGGGATTGCAAGAACCACTGCGCCGCAGTCATCAGAAAGTCAAAGTCAAAGTAGCCTCACTGCGCCGCAGTGAGGGATTGCACAACCCACTGCGCCGCAGTCATCAGAAAGTCAAAGTCAAAGTAGCCTCACTGCGCCGCAGTGAGGGATTGCACAACCCACTGCGCCGCAGTGAGTACACGGGGCTGAAGGGTTTTGGCAGCTTTTTGCATCAGATTTGAAGAGGGTATAAATAGAAAACTAAACCCTAATTTCGAAGTTATCAAACATTCTTTCTAGGAGCTGCTCTACAAGGGGTTTTATCAGGTTTCCAAGCAAGTCTTTCTTAGGCGGATCCACTGAAGATTCACGACCACCCATCTAGATCGTATCTACTTACTGTCTTGCAATTTTCTATTTTCTCAAACGATTGGTACAATATGTTCTTCTCTTATTTTGATTACTATTGTTATTTAATCATGAGTGGCTAAATTGTTTATCATCCACCTTGTTGAAACGAGACGAATGATGTGATTGCAATATCTTTTCATTCAATGAGTTTATTTAATTATCGTTGTTCTGTGATCTTGATGATTTAATTCTTTTTAATGATTATTATAATATTGGTTGCATATAAATTCTTCGTTGGTGGTACCAGTTGAATGTATGTGTGATTTTGAAATGGTTGTTTGTCTATAAGCAATTATCACTAGTTCATGGTATGATAGTGAGTATTATTTTAATAAAAAGAGTAATTTTGTCAACGTAATTTATAACGGTTGGTGGTACCACGTTATTTTTATATAGGAATAATTGGTAATTTGATAGTCAATTAAACTAATTATTGGAAAAGTTGTCTAAAGCTTTGGTGGTACCGGCTTGGGTAATTTAACTAGTAAATTAGGTGAAGTGGTGATTTGTTCACGGTTGGTGGTACCACGTGAGCACATTATTCTTTTCACGGCTGTCTTTAAACTCAAATGAATTTGGTCTTAACTATACGCAATCACATTTGAAGTCGAGTGAATTCAAGGTGGATGACTTTTATCTATATTGTTTGAAATCTTTCTTTACTTTTATGCAATTTGTTCTTTCAAATTTATTCTCATTTTATTGTCGAAAAGGATTTTCGAAGCAACACCCGTTTTCCAAACTATTTTACTAAACAACTAGCTCGATCCAATCCCCGAGAACGAACACGGTCTTGCCTTTTAACTATATTGCAAACGGTCGGGTACACTGCCCGATAGTGTGTAGTAGCGAGTTCTTAGGTGATTCTTGTTTATATTTTTAAAGCTCGATTTAGCACATCAAGTTTTTGGCGCCGCTGCCGGGGAATGTGTGCCGATTTAGTTGTTAATTTAGTGGTTTGATCCTTCCTCACGCGTGAGGAAGTTATTTGCTTATTTAGTTAGATTTTTCTTTGTTTATCACAGGTGCATTTTACGTGTGTGTTAGTTGTGTTTGCAGGCTTATTCTTAGTTAATGATCTTGCGTTCTTCGGGTAGACCTCTGTTCAGTCCTTTGAGAACTCCACCGAGACGCAGGATTAACTTCACAGCACCAACACCGCTCTCACCTGTAACTCAACCCACTCCGGATTCAGACGAAGAAGGTTTTTATTTAGAAGAATTATTTTCAGAAGTTGAGAAAGAGGAGATGGGAGACGAACAACCAAGAAATCCAGATGATATTCCTTATGGTGATAGGGCCCACACTATTCCTATGGCTCGAGGTTCCGCCATTAGACCACCGGGTATTGATCATACTTTTAACTTGAAACCAAATCATCTCAAAAGCATCGAGGAACAACAGTTTGATGGAAAAAGGAAATGGGATCCGTACAAGCATTTGGAGAGGTTCGAGAAGTTGGCACGGCTTTATCAATATGGTCAAAATCAAATGAATGCCGTGAAACTTGAGACATTCCCCATTTCAATCACCGGAGATGCTGAAGAGTGGTTCAATGATCTTCCCGAAAATTCCATTACTACTTGGGACCAATTGAAGCAAGCTTTTATAGATGAGTTTTATTCACTTAGAACTCAAAGGAAGTTGGAGAATTTGATTAGGTCTTTTGTGCAAGATGCTGATGAGGATATTGTAGACGCATGGATCCGTTTCAAGGATATGCTAAGGAACTGTCCAGGCCATGATTTGACTAAGGAAAAGTATGTTGAGTTGTTCTTTGATGGCTTGGATAAGAAATCTAAAAGAGAGTTGGGTTATGCCTTCGGGGGAAGTTTCACCAAGATTACACCGAATGAAGGATATGAGATTTTAGAACAAATGGTGAAGGATAATGCAACTATGGATGATGAAAGGTTCTTAAAGAATGAGAAGAGAATGAAGAAAGGAACTAAGGAAGGTAGAGTTGCAAAAGCTGAGACTAGAGATGATTGAGAGATTCAGGCGCTAGCTTCGCGCATGGATAAGGGATTTGCATCTCAAGAGGCTAGGTTTGGAGCTCTTGAAAAGGATGTTAAGGTTGTTGCTGATGGTTGTGATCATTGTGGTGACATGCATTATTCTGAGGATTGTCCAAACCGGGGGCCAGAAGATGTCAACTACATTCAGAATCAACAACAAGGGAGTTTCCAGCGCAACACCGGTTTCCAAAACCGGTCTTCAGGTAATCCTTCCTATAACTCTTCCTTTCAGGCTAATAGTTCTCGTTTTTCAGGTAACAGGTGGCAAAGGAACAACTATCAAAATCAGCCACAACAGGAGACTCAGCAAGGCCAAGGATCAGCTTCTTCTTCTTCCTCTATTGATGATCCTAATGCCGAGTTGAGAGAAATGATGAAGCAGTTGGTTGGTAATCAGCGAGAGACCAACACTAATATTCAGATGATCAGAGAGGACACTAAGGCATTGAGTGAGAGGTTGGATAGAATTGATGGAAAAGTAGAGATCAACATGAAAAACCAATGTGTTAACTTTAAGGATCTCGAGAGTAGGATGGCAGCTCTTTCTAGACCGCCGGGTACTTTACCTAGCGATACTCAGCAGAATCCTAGACCTCAGTTTAGTCAAGGAAAGAATCAGTCGAGTAATAAAGGAGCAGACGGTCAAGGATCATGGAGAAAGGATAATCAGCCTAATGTCCGCAATGAGGAAGCAAAAGCTATCACTACTCGAACAGGTAAATCTTATGACCCTCCTCTTATGCCTAATGTTGTTGTTTCAGATGTGCAGGATTCAGGAAATGATGAAGTTGAAGTGGATGAGGAGATTGAGATGGAGGATGGTCCAACCGTGAAGATTCCGGTTACACCTCCGAAACCGGCTGTGGTACCTGAAGTTAAGCCATATAAGCCAAAGGTTCCATTTCCACAGCGATTCAGAAAGGCAAAGTTGAAGGAACAATATGATAAGTTTGTTAATATGATTAAAGATGTTCACATTAATGTTCCTTTAGTTGATTTGATACAGGGAATGCCCAACTATGCCAAGTTCATTAAGGAACTCGTGACTGATAAAGGAAAGATGGATGAGGTGAATGCTACTTACCTTAATGCTGAGTGTTCTGCTATCTTGCAGAACCACATTCCACCTAAGCTTGAAGATCCAGGGAGTTTCCTTATAACTTGTTCTATTCGTGCTATTACTTGTAAGGCTCTGGCTGATTTAGGCGCTAGCATAAATTTGATGCCTTACTCGGTTTGGAAAAGGTTGGCTTTGGGAGTTTTGAGACCTACCCGGATGAGTATTAGATTAGCTGACCATTCTTTTCAGTATCCAATTGGGATTGCTGAAAACATGACTGTCCAAGTAGGCCATATTGTGTTCTTAGTTGACTTCGTTATCCTCGAAATGGAGGAAGATACGAAGGTACCCCTAATACTTGGTAGACCATTCCTTAATACCGCGGATGCTATCATCCGTGTGAAAGATAAGGAAATTTCTTTGGGTGTGGGTACAGATAGAATTGTCTTCAATGTTGAAAGGTCTATTAAGCATTCTTATTCTACTGATGAGTCTTGTTTCAGGATAGATGTTATTGATGATGCTTTGGATCGAGAATTTCAGGAATTGATGGAGACAGATTTAGGAAATGGAGAGATTGCCGATTTAGGTTCAGGTGATATTTCTGATGATGATTTGTTTGCAGAGGTTATGGCACTCAGCTTGGATGAGACACCCCCAGAGGATGAGAGCTTTGAGAAGGTTGTTGCTGATGGAAGCTCAAGGGTGCCTAATTCAGTTGATGTACCACCTACAGATCTGGAGCTTAAGCCATTACCTGCCCATTTGGAGTATGCTTACTTGGCAGGTAAATCATCTTTACCAGTGGTTATCTCGTCCTCACTCTCGAGTGACGAGAAAGGTCTTCTTCTGGCTGTGCTTAAAGCCCATAAGCGGGCTTTTGCTTGGAAAACTTCCGATATTCCAGGTATTAGTCCTAACTTTTGCCAACATAAGATTGATTTTGTTGATGATGTTAAGCCCGTTGTCCAGAGACAAAGGAGGCTTAATCCAAACATGAAAGAGGTAGTTAAGAAAGAAGTAATTAAGTTGTTAGATGCAGGGATCATTTTCCCTATTGCTGATAGTCCTTGGGTAAGTCCTGTCCACTGTGTGCCCAAAAAGGGGGGCATGACAGTAATTGAAAATGAAAATAAGGAACTCTTGGCTACTAGGACTGTAACGGGTTGGCGGGTTTGTATTGACTACCGTAAGCTTAATGATGCCACCCGTAAGGATCACTTTCCCCTTCCTTTTATTGATCAAATGTTGGAAAGACTTGCAGGTAATGAATACTTTTGTTTCTTGGATGGATTTTCAGGGTACTTTCAAATACCCATAGATCCCAAAGACCAAGAAAAGACTACTTTCACTTGTCCATTTGGTACTTTTGCCTACCGGCGAATGCCTTTTGGTTTGTGTAATGCCCCAGGCACCTTCCAAAGGTGCATGATTGCTATTTTCCAGGACATGCTTGAGACCTCAATGGAGGTTTTCATGGATGATTTCTCGGTTTTTGGGGATTCTTTTCGTACTTGCTTGCATAATTTGGATAAGATGTTAACACGGTGTGAGAGGGCACACCTTGTTTTGAATTGGGAAAAGTGTCACTTCATGGTGACCGAGGGTATTGTGTTAGGTCATAAAGTCTCTAAGGCCGGAATAGAAGTTGATAGGGCTAAAATTGATGTTATAGCCAAACTACCCCCGCCTTCCAATGTGAAAGGGGTAAGAAGTTTTCTTGGGCATGCTGGATTTTATCGTAGGTTTATTAAAGATTTCTCCAAGATTACTCGTCCTATGACCCACTTGTTGGAGAAGGACGTCCCTTTTGTGTTTAATGATGCTTGTTTGAGTGCCTTTCAGGTGTTAAAGGAGAAATTGACTAATTCTCCTATCATGGTTGGACCGGACTGGAATTTGCCATTTGAGTTGATGTGCGATGCGAGTGACTATGCCGTTGGAGCAGTGCTTGGGCAAAGGGTTGATAAGCATTTCAAGCCTATTTACTTTGCTAGTAAAACCTTGAACCCCGCCCAGCAAAACTACACTACAACAGAGAAGGAGCTGCTTGCTGTTGTTTTCGCATTTGATAAGTTTAGATCGTATTTGGTGTTAAGTAAGACTGTTGTATTCACTGACCATTCAGCCCTTAAGTACCTGTTCTCGAAACAGGATGCTAAACCTAGGCTTATCCGTTGGATTTTGTTATTGCAAGAGTTTGATATAGAGATTAAGGATAAGAAAGGGGCTGAGAATTTAGCTGCCGACCATTTGAGTCGTTTGGAAGATCCTCACCGTGAGGAACTTCGTGGAGGGGATATCGATGATAATTTCCCCGATGAGTCTTTGAATGTTATTTATAATACTAATGATGGTCCTTGGTTTGCAGATATAGCTAACTTTTTGGTTGCAGGAGAAATACCTGATGATTTTACATCTCAGCAGAAAAAGAAGCTTAAGACTGATGCTAGGCACTACTTTTGGGAGTCACCTTATTTATTTCGTATTTGTGCAGATGGCATGGTAAGGAGATGTGTAGCTGAAGCTGAAACCAGGGAGATTTTGGATGCTTGTCATTATGGTCCAACTGGAGGTCACTATGGTCCTCAAGTTACTGGTAAGAAAGTGTATGATGCAGGTTTCTATTGGCCTACGATCTTTCAGGAGGCCCGAACTTTGGTAGAAACTTGTGACATTTGCCAACGACAAGGGAACATCACTAGACGGGATGAAATGCCTCAACAAGGAATTCAGGTATGTGAAGTGTTTGACATTTGGGGTATAGATTTCATGGGACCATTCCCACCGTCCAATAAGTTTCAGTATATTTTAGTTGCTGTTGACTACGTGTCAAAATGGGCCGAAGCCAAGGCTTTACCCACGAATGATGCTCGGGTAGTCATTGATTTTCTGAAACAGTTGTTTTGTCGTTTTGGTTGTCCTAGAGCTCTGATTAGTGACCGAGGTACACATTTTGCAAATCATCAATTGGCTAATGTTCTAAAAAGATATGGTGTTTGCCATTACTTCTCTACTTCCTATCATCCACAGACCAGTGGTCAAGTGGAAAACACCAACAGGGCTTTAAAAAGGATTTTGGAAAAAACAGTCGGGGATAACCCCAAGATTTGGTCTAAGAAGCTAGATGATGCCTTGTGGGCGTTTAGGACCGCCTTTAAGACACCGATTGGCACTACGCCATACCGTTTGCTCTATGGTAAGACTTGTCATTTACCGGTTGAATTAGAACATAAGGCGTATTGGGCGTTAAGGAATTTGAACCTAGACATGATGGAAGCCGGTGAACTTAGAATGTTGCAGCTCCATGAGCTCGATGAGCTTCGGTTGGGAGCATACGAAAATTCTAGGCTTTATAAGGAAAAGACCAAAATTTATCATGACAAAAGGATCCGTCGGAAGGAGTTTAAGGTTGGAGCTAAGGTGTTGTTATTCTTGTCAAAGTTTAAAATCAAACAACCTAAGTTAACTTCTAGATGGATTGGACCTTTCGTAATCAAGCATGTGTATCCATCCGGTTATGTTGAATTGTTTAAAAGGGATGGAAATGGGTCTTTCATTGTTAATGGTCATAGATTGAAGTTGTATTTTGAAGAAGAGCAGGAGGAGGGGGCAATTGAGGAAGTCCCCATGTTTGAACCGGAAACTTGAAAGATGGTCGAGTCTAGCTCATGACTCGTAAATAAATTAAGCGCTTCTCGGGAGGCAACCCGTGTCTAATTTAGTTTCATTTTGTTTTCATTTTGTTAGTTAGAATTGATTTTGTTTTGTCAAGAAAGTGCAGGTTCAGGTTTGGTGCGAAGCGGATTGAGGTTAGTTCATATTAAGAAAACGAAATTTTTTTCTGGAAAAACCCCCACTGCGCCGCAGTGGTGGTGATGCTTGCCCACTGCGCCGCAGTGGGAATTTTCGTCCCTGTTTGCCCTATGCCCCACTGCGCCGCAGTGAGTTGTGCTTATGCTCACTGCGCCGCAGTGGTGGTGATGCTTGCCCACTGCGCCGCAGTGGGAATTTTCGTCCCTGTTTGCCCTATGCCCCACTGCGCCGCAGTGAGTTGTGCTTGCTCACTGCGCCGCAGTGAGTTGTGCTTATGCTCACTGCGCCGCAGTGGGATGCCTTCCCTGCCAAAATTTGTTGATCATTTAATTTGATTCCTGCTTTGCATTCCTCGTTTAACTTGTTTGTTTGTCATTATTGTTTGTGATTGTAGGATGCTAGCGGCGCTGATAAGCGAAAGAATCCCGAAGTCGGTCAATCTAGTGGGACCGCTAAGGCCGGAAGAAAACAAGTGGAACCACCACCTCTTAAATTTTGGCCGGGGCAAATGAATGAGAAGCATACTTGGCTCGAGTTCCGAGGGGTAAAACAACCTCACAAGAACAATTATCTTAATAAGTTGTTTTCTCTTCATAAGCAGGTTGTTTGCCCGCCGAGGTATCTTCATAATACTGCTGTTCAGTTTTATGGCGTTCAGGGAGATGTTAGTAGGTGGTTTAGTATAGAGGTCAGGTTGGGTGACAGGACTGTTGTTAGTGATATGTGGCATAATATTTTTCTTAACAGAGAGCCGGTTTATCGTGAATTGTGTTTAGAGTTTTACTCAACTTTGAAATTGAGTAAAGATTTGCATAAAGTTAAAGACATTTTCGAGGAGAGGGTTGTTTATTTTTATTGTGGAGGAGTACAAAGAAAGTTGTCCATTGCTGAATTTGGGTACTACACGGGTATGTATTCTAGGGAAGAGTTGGATGACCGGGGGAATTTTAGGGCATTGTTGAGACGTGGTTTATATGTTAAGCAGGATTTGGGTGACGGTGAGTCCATTCCACAATTTTGGACTCGGATTTCTGGAGGTGAAGCTTGGCCGACTGGTGGTTCGGTTAGTGTGTCAAAGATTAAAAGTGTTAAGTTGAGATTGCTTCATCGTATGCTTGTGACATTCTTGGTACAACGGTCCACTCATTGGGACAAGGCGTACCAGTTAGACTTGTGGTTGATTAAGTTGTTCTCAGAGGGGGCCCCTATGAAGTTTGCATTGGCCCCTATGGTGGTTTTGGATAGGATGTGTAACCACTCCGACTCGGAGTTGGTTTTGGGGCACTTTATTACCCGGATTTACAGGAGGATGGGTATATTTGACACTGATGAGTGCCAGACAGATTTGTCTCCCCAGGTTTTTCAGGAAACTTTTACTGATAAAGAATTGATTAGGGGGAAGATTGTGAAGAAGCAGCAGGGGAGCCAGCCTGCTAGATTGTTAGATGATACTGGGGTTATTGCTGCACCGCCTCCGATTGTGGAGGGTGGTGATGATGTTGAGATGGAGGATGCTCCTCAGGAGCCCCAGAGGAGGCGAGGTCGCCCGAATATTGATTTGACAGATATAGGGTCCCAGCTTCAGAGGATTATAGATGATCAGCAGCAGTGATGATGTTGAGATGGAGGATGCTCCTCAGGAGCCCCAGAGGAGGCGAGGTCGCCCGAATATTGATTTGACAGATATAGGGTCCCAGCTTCAGAGGATTATAGATGATCAGCAGCACAGCAGGACGGCATTTGATGATTTTCAGAGGCGTATGGATCAGGATTTGACTTGGGTTGGTTCACAGCAGGCCCGCACGAACTACACATTGGATTACTACCAGCCTATGTGGGATGATCAGTACCATGGGAGACAGTTTGTTCCAGATACTCCTATTCCTGATTTTTCACCACCACCTATTCATGTTCCGACATATCGTCAGGGAGGCGGTTCTTTCTTCCCACATGATCTAGGAGGATCTCCTCGTGGTCCTGTGCAGTTTGGTTCTTTTGGCGGTAGATCTTCTTTTGATGCAGGTACTAGTGCAGAGTGGAGACCATGGTCAGGTGCTGCTAGTCAAGCAGGTGGAGATGCTGGAGCTTCAGGTTCAGGAGCAGGAGACGTGCCAGAGGAGGGTACAGATTTGTTTACCAGCATTTTTGGTTCCTCCAGTTACCCTCATGGCTATCATGGTCAGCAGCAGTGACGACAGTGATGATGGTTTGATTATCTGGATGACTGTACTCTATACATTATTTCTTATTTCCTCGGGTATCTACCCTACGGGGTGCTGGAACATTGTATTTTGAATTTTTCTTTTTCTTTCTTTTATTATTTCTTATTTCCTCGGGTATCTACCCTACGGGGTGCTGGAACATTGTATTTTGAATTTTTCTTTTTCTTTCTTTTAGTTTGTTTGCATGAACAGTAGGAATAAGGATGTGCTTGGAATTTGTTATGGTTTATTACTGATGCAATTTGAGCAGGTTATTTGCTAGCTGTAGCGCAACATAAGTGTGGGGGAACCCCTTGGATTTGCTTCCCATCTATTTTCTATGGCATCAATGTTGATTATGTGATGGTGTGCATATGCTGGCAGTAAGTTCAGCGCCGCATTTCTGTTTGGTATGTTTAATGCACACGCAACTCTCGCACTATCCATTTTGTTACAAGTTGTTTCTCCCGCCAAGCAAAGTGTTCTTCCTTTTTCGGAAGCACCATTTGTGAGACGGGCTCGACTAACTTGTTTCAAAACGGAATGTGTCCTTATTCCGGTATGTGCACTATTTAACGATTTTGCTTACCCCTATTTACCTTTGTTTGACCGAATAGGCCATTGAGGACATTGTCCATCTTAAGTGTGGGGGGGTTGCAAATAGGTTTAAGCTACCGGGTTTATCGCTTTTGTTGTTTTGCCATTGAGATTTCTACCGGTTTTGTTGATGTGTCCCTCTCATAGGCCCTTGGACTTTATTCGAGGGTAGGAGTCTCCTTCTGGTTTTCCATTTTGAGCTCTTCACTGTGATGTGCATGTTTAAAACTGGTGTTTTCAATTTGGTGGGATGACAGAAGTTGATATGAATTTTAAAACTTGAGTTGAGTTGTCTTTGTGGTAAATTGCTTTTGTCACTTAATTTATGATAACTTAATAAGCAATTTTACTACAAAATTTTTCATTGGCAAAAATTTTAATTGGCGAAGTGTGTTCTGAACGGTTATTTGGCTAGTCCTTCGGGATTGATAACATTACTTGCATGCTCAAATATATCCAAAACACCCAAATGTGAGATTTCATCATTTCATATATAGTTGTGTCAGGTGACGGTTTTGGTTTGATTGCCTTGTAAATACGTCCCTCTCTAGGCTCTTGGATTTATTCGGGAGTAAGGGTTTCCATTTGGTTTCCCTGTACTACGATGTGCGTGTTTGAGGTTAATCCATTCCATTTCCGGGTTCTTCTCTCGATAAGAGTGTGCCGGTGATGTGTTGATTCTAGAACTTGGCCTGGTGATCGTGACTAAGTACATCGGATGACGAATTGGCATTTAGGTTTGACCATACATTTTTCTTTCTTTCTTTTCACTTTTCTTTTGTTTAACCATACCTTTACTATACAAAACCTTATACATATACTTGTATATACATATATCCTTCCTTTCTTTGTATACCTTAGAACAATTATACACTTATACATCCTTTTTGCCTATTTTGATGATGTGCTTGGAATTTGTTATGGTTTATTACTGATGCAATTTGAGCAGGTTATTTGCTAGCTGTAGCGCAACATAAGTGTGGGGGGGTTGCAAATAGGTTTAAGCTACCGGGTTTATCGCTTTTGTTGTTTTGCCATTGAGATTTCTACCGGTTTTGTTGATGTGTCCCTCTCATAGGCCCTTGGACTTTATTCGAGGGTAGGAGTCTCCTTCTGGTTTTCCATTTTGAGCTCTTCACTGTGATGTGCATGTTTAAAACTGGTGTTTTCAATTTGGTGGGATGACAGAAGTTGGGGGGGGGGGGGGGGGGGGGGGGGGGGGGGGGGGGGGGGGGGGGGGGGGGGGGGGGGGGGGGGGGGGGGGGGGGGGGGGGGGGGGGGGGGGGGGGGGGGGGGGGGGGGGGGGGGGGGGGGGGGGGGGGGGGGGGGGGGGGGGGGGGGGGGGGGGGGGGGGGGGGGGGGGGGGGGGGGGGGGGGGGGGGGGGGGGGGGGGGGGGGGGGGGGGGGGGGGGGGGGGGGGGGGGGGGGGGGGGGGGGGGGGGGGGGGGGGGGGGGGGGGGGGGGGGGGGGGGGGGGGGGGGGGGGGGGGGGGGGGGGGGGGGGGGGGGGGGGGGGGGGGGGGGGGGGGGGGGGGGGGGGGGGGGGGGGGGGGGGGGGGGGGGGGGGGGGGGGGGGGGGGGGGGGGGGGGGGGGGGGGGGGGGGGGGGGGGGGGGGGGGGGGGGGGGGGGGGGGGGGGGGGGGGGGGGGGGGGGGGGGGGGGGGGGGGGGGGGGGGGGGGGGGGGGGGGGGGGGGGGGGGGGGGGGGGGGGGGGGGGGGGGGGGGGGGGGGGGGGGGGGGGGGGGGGGGGGGGGGGGGGGGGGGGGGGGGGGGGGGGGGGGGGGGGGGGGGGGGGGGGGGGGGGGGGGGGGGGGGGGGGGGGGGGGGGGGGGGGGGGGGGGGGGGGGGGGGGGGGGGGGGGGGGGGGGGGGGGGGGGGGGGGGGGGGGGGGGGGGGGGGGGGGGGGGGGGGGGGGGGGGGGGGGGGGGGGGGGGGGGGGGGGGGGGGGGGGGGGGGGGGGGGGGGGGGGGGGGGGGGGGGGGGGGGGGGGGGGGGGGGGGGGGGGGGGGGGGGGGGGGGGGGGGGGGGGGGGGGGGGGGGGGGGGGGGGGGGGGGGGGGGGGGGGGGGGGGGGGGGGGGGGGGGGGGGGGGGGGGGGGGGGGGGGGGGGGGGGGGGGGGGGGGGGGGGGGGGGGGGGGGGGGGGGGGGGGGGGGGGGGGGGGGGGGGGGGGGGGGGGGGGGGGGGGGGGGGGGGGGGGGGGGGGGGGGGGGGGGGGGGGGGGGGGGGGGGGGGGGGGGGGGGGGGGGGGGGGGGGGGGGGGGGGGGGGGGGGGGGGGGGGGGGGGGGGGGGGGGGGGGGGGGGGGGGGGGGGGGGGGGGGGGGGGGGGGGGGGGGGGGGGGGGGGGGGGGGGGGGGGGGGGGGGGGGGGGGGGGGGGGGGGGGGGGGGGGGGGGGGGGGGGGGGGGGGGGGGGGGGGGGGGGGGGGGGGGGGGGGGGGGGGGGGGGGGGGGGGGGGGGGGGGGGGGGGGGGGGGGGGGGGGGGGGGGGGGGGGGGGGGGGGGGGGGGGGGGGGGGGGGGGGGGGGGGGGGGGGGGGGGGGGGGGGGGGGGGGGGGGGGGGGGGGGGGGGGGGGGGGGGGGGGGGGGGGGGGGGGGGGGGGGGGGGGGGGGGGGGGGGGGGGGGGGGGGGGGGGGGGGGGGGGGGGGGGGGGGGGGGGGGGGGGGGGGGGGGGGGGGGGGGGGGGGGGGGGGGGGGGGGGGGGGGGGGGGGGGGGGGGGGGGGGGGGGGGGGGGGGGGGGGGGGGGGGGGGGGGGGGGGGGGGGGGGGGGGGGGGGGGGGGGGGGGGGGGGGGGGGGGGGGGGGGGGGGGGGGGGGGGGGGGGGGGGGGGGGGGGGGGGGGGGGGGGGGGGGGGGGGGGGGGGGGGGGGGGGGGGGGGGGGGGGGGGGGGGGGGGGGGGGGGGGGGGGGGGGGGGGGGGGGGGGGGGGGGGGGGGGGGGGGGGGGGGGGGGGGGGGGGGGGGGGGGGGGGGGGGGGGGGGGGGGGGGGGGGGGGGGGGGGGGGGGGGGGGGGGGGGGGGGGGGGGGGGGGGGGGGGGGGGGGGGGGGGGGGGGGGGGGGGGGGGGGGGGGGGGGGGGGGGGGGGGGGGGGGGGGGGGGGGGGGGGGGGGGGGGGGGGGGGGGGGGGGGGGGGGGGGGGGGGGGGGGGGGGGGGGGGGGGGGGGGGGGGGGGGGTCATATATTCAACCCCAAAAGTAAGTTCGTTGGAGTAGAGTGATATTGATAGGTTCATTTGTTTCACTTGTGCTTAGTTGTGTTATCGTGGCTTGTGGATTGTTCAGGTATTGTCAAACATTTCGAGTTTTCATTTAAGATTAAAACTGCTTTACCCAACGCCTTATATCATTTGATATGCTTGGTGTTGCTTCTTTTTGATACTCGTAGCTTGTTTTGATAGCTTTTTTGCCAAGGAATACTTTTACTTCAATTCCGGATTTGCTTGAGGACAAGCAATGCTCAAGTGTGGGGGGATTTGATGTGACTAATTTATACCCATTACCCACATCATTATTGGCCATTTAATTAAGTATTTTAAGTAGATTTTATGTGCATTTGGCGCGTTTATGGTGTTTGTTAGTGTTTTCAGGCTCTGAACAGGTTACGCGTTCATTTGGCACATATTCGGATGATTCTTGGCCAAGATATTGATTTATGATATCGAGAGTTGATTCAAGTGGAAGAGGATGACGAGGTTCAGCAAGTTTCAGGATCGAAAGAAGGTTGTTCAGCATAAGTATGTACTGCGCCGCAGTGGTGGGTTCACATGCCCACTGCGCCGCAGTGGGGATTGCGAAAGAGAGACTGCGCCGCAGTCTACAGATCAAGAAACTAGACGTGGATTTGGGATGCGCCGCAGTGAGGGATTCACGAGCCACTGCGCCGCAGTCATCGAAAGTCAAAGTAGCCTGCGCCGCAGTGAGGGATTCACAGCCACTGCGCCGCAGTGAGGGTTCAAAGTCAAAGAGCCTCACTGCGCCGCAGTGAGGGATTCACGTAGCCACTGCGCCGCAGTGAGGGATTCACCCACTGCGCCGCAGTGGGGATTGCGAAAGAGAGACTGCGCCGCAGTGAGGGATTCAAGCCACTGCGCCGCAGTAGGTTCAGAGCCACTGCGCCGCAGTGAGGGATTCACGTAGCCACTGCGCCGCAGTGAGGGATTGCACAACCCACTGCGCCGCAGTGGGGATTGCGAAAGAGAGACTGCGCCGCAGTACAGATCACGAGCCACTGCGCCGCAGTGAAAGGGTTCAAAGTCAAAGAGCCACTGCGCCGCAGTGAGGGATTCACCCCACTGCGCCGCAGTGGGGATTGCGAAAGAGAGACTGCGCCGCAGTCTACAGATCAAGAAACTAGACGTGGATTTGGGATGCGCCGCAGTGAGGGATTCACGAGCCACTGCGCCGCAGTGGGGATTGCAAAAGAGAGACTGCGCCGCAGTCAACAGATCAAGAAACTAGACATGTATTTGGGACTGCGCCGCAGTGAGGGATTCACGAGCCACTGCGCCGCAGTGGGGATTGCGAAAGAGAGACTGCGCCGCAGTGAGGGATTCACGAGCCACTGCGCCGCAGTGGGGATTGCGAAAGAGAGACTGCGCCGCAGTGGGGATTGCAAAAGAGAGACTGCGCCGCAGTGATCAAGAAACTAGACGTGGGATGCGCCGCAGTGAGGGATTCACGACCCACTGCGCCGCAGTGGGGATTGCGAAAGAGAGACTGCGCCGCAGTCTACAGATCAAGAAACTAGACGTGGATTTGGGATGCGCCGCAGTGAGGGATTCACGAGCCACTGCGCCGCAGTGGGGATTGCGAAAGAGAGACTGCGCCGCAGTGGGGATTGCAAGAAACTGCGCCGCAGTGGGATTGCAAGAGGACTGCGCCGCAGTGAGGGATTCACAGCCACTGCGCCGCAGTGGGGATTGCAAAGAGAGACTGCGCCGCAGTGAGGGATTCACGAGCCACTGCGCCGCAGTAGGGTTCGAGCACTGCGCCGCAGTGAGGGATTCACGAGCCACTGCGCCGCAGTGGGGATTGCGAAAGAGAGACTGCGCCGCAGTGAGGGATTCACAGCCACTGCGCCGCAGTGGGGATTGCGAAAGAGAGACTGCGCCGCAGTGGGGATTCAAGAAACTAGACGTGGATTTGGGATGCGCCGCAGTGAGGGATTCACGAGCCACTGCGCCGCAGTGAAAGGGTTCAAAGTCAAAGAGCCTCACTGCGCCGCAGTGAGGGATTCACGAGCCACTGCGCCGCAGTGAGGGATTCACGAGCCACTGCGCCGCAGTGAGGGATTCACGTAGCCACTGCGCCGCAGTGAGGGATTGCACCCACTGCGCCGCAGTGGGGATTGCGAAAGAGAGACTGCGCCGCAGTGAGGATCAGAGCCACTGCGCCGCAGTAGGGTTCGAGCACTGCGCCGCAGTGAGGGATTCACGAGCCACTGCGCCTAGATCGTATCTACTTACTGTCTTGCAATTTTCTATTTTCTCAAACGATTGGTACAATATGTTCTTCTCTTATTTTGATTACTATTGTTATTTAATCATGAGTGGCTAAATTGTTTATCATCCACCTTGTTGAAACGAGACGAATGATGTGATTGCAATATCTTTTCATTCAATGAGTTTATTTAATTATCGTTGTTCTGTGATCTTGATGATTTAATTCTTTTTAATGATTATTATAATATTGGTTGCATATAAATTCTTCGTTGGTGGTACCACGTGAGCACATTATTCTTTTCACGGCTGTCTTTAAACTCAAATGAATTTGGTCTTAACTATACGCAATCACATTTGAAGTCGAGTGAATTCAAGGTGGATGACTTTTATCTATATTGTTTGAAATCTTTCTTTACTTTTATGCAATTTGTTCTTTCAAATTTATTCTCATTTTATTGTCGAAAAGGATTTTCGAAGCAACACCCGTTTTCCAAACTATTTTACTAAACAACTAGCTCGATCCAATCCCCGAGAACGAACACGGTCTTGCCTTTTAACTATATTGCAAACGGTCGGGTACACTGCCCGATAGTGTGTAGTAGCGAGTTCTTAGGTGATTCTTGTTTATATTTTTAAAGCTCGATTTAGCACATCATTTATTAAGAGAATTGACCTTCTAGACATTTAAGGCATAGTGATAGTTGCCTTCTAGTTCAATGAAATACCATAGATAACGAATTATCTTAGAAATGCCATAAACAATAACTATATTTATTCACGACAATCTGAAGCTATAAATTAGTTCTAATCGAACTTGGTGGAATGGCAATGAACCAAAAATTTTATTTCAAAAAGGATTTTCGAAGCAACACCCGTTTTCCAAACTATTTTACTAAACAACTAGCTCGATCCAATCCCCGAGAACGAACACGGTCTTGCCTTTTAACTATATTGCAAACGGTCGGGTACACTGCCCGATAGTGTGTAGTAGCGAGTTCTTAGGTGATTCTTGTTTATATTTTTAAAGCTCGATTTAGCACATCATTTATTAAGAGAATTGACCTTCTAGACATTTAAGGCATAGTGATAGTTGCCTTCTAGTTCAATGAAATACCATAGATAACGAATTATCTTAGAAATGCCATAAACAATAACTATATTTATTCACGACAATCTGAAGCTATAAATTAGTTCTAATCGAACTTGGTGGAATGGCAATGAACCAAAAATTTTATTTCGAGAAGTTGGGATTATATAAATAAGGATGCAAGGTTCCTAAGTTGTGATAACGACCAAAAATACTTATAAATGTCCAACAAATCAAACATCAATCGAATTAAAGTATATGCAAACACAAATATATATATGATGACCATCTTAATTTATATATTCATAAACTATTATGCATATAAAAGTGTTGAATAATAATAAGCAAATATATGTATGTCTAATAAAAATGCAAGATTATAACTAAAGAGTTAAGTAACAAATTTAAGACACAAAAACTATATACACATACATATATATACACGGCCACACATATACATACTTATGTACACAATTATGTCCTAAATACTAATCAACTAGTTATCTTAAAGGTCCATACATGCACCCATATGTACTTACAATTTGTACAAATACATACACACCTACAATACACTCTTTAAAATTCAAAAACCCTCCCTTTTTCTCCCTTTCAAAACCGGCCCCAACCCCTTCCCAACACCCCTTCACCAATCAAAATACATCTTCCTTTATACTCCCCATATACCATTACACCTAAACCCCTTTACACTCCAACCATTTTCTCTTCCCAACACACACACTCTAGTCACTTTTCTCTCTTATTTCTCTCAAAAAAATCTGCATTTTCTCCTCCCTCCCTCCTCTTCATTTCGGCCTAATCAAGCAAGAAAAACAAGGCTAAAAATCAATCTAAACCTATAATAATAATAAGGATTTAAAAAGGGTTAAGCAAGGATTAATTCAAGATAGGTTTAAGGGTTATTTCAAGCTTGGAATAAGGGTTGTATGGAGCATATAGGCCATGAATTTTCTGCCATATTTTCATCATCAAAACCGTGTTCTTCAAGGGTATAACTCATCATCTCTTTGTTTAATCTATCTTGCTTTGTATATACTAAAAGGTCTTTATCAAAAACCATATTTTTCTTTGATTTTCTTCTTAAAAATACACTTAATGAGGGCATGTCGATAGAATCTTTCCTTTCATGCCATTGCATGTCAAGATCTAGAGGAAAGATTCAAGGATTCAACAAGTTTAAGACCCAAAAGTGTTGTTATAGATTAATAGTTTTTAAAGTGATTTCTCCTTTGAAAGATTGATATGTTTTTTTTTATATATTTTGATGAATAGATTTCTGGGATTTTTCATAAAAAGAAAGCTTTTATAATGATAGATGATAAATCTATAAAGAATTGTGTTGAAAATGATGAGATGGATGCATGCATGTTAAGATTTATACTAGTTATGTTGATTTTGAGTTAGGATTTGAGATGGATCTTTGGATGATGATTGATGATTTGAAATTGATAATAACAATCTGTAAATTTGATGATAAAATAATACAAAAAGGAGTGATAATCTTGTAAGTGATAAATTAAGGTGTTAATCAAGCAAAAAGGCTATTGGTTGGTTGTTTTAATCAATATACATTCTGACAGAAACCATTTTCTGTCTTGGGACGGATAAACGGGGCTTGTGAGGGCAGACTCAAGAAAAACTTTCAAAATAAAAGTTGTAGATAAACGAGTTAAGTTTAACCTCCAACTGGAATTACTTAAAAATACTGAACGAAACGAAAGATATGATTTTTCTACTGAAACTGGTCAAAACTGTAATTTTGTATGAATATTTTATAAATTTTAACAATTTTTATCTCCTAAACCAAAAGGCTCCAGGAGGTCATACTTGGTGGGAAGTAATTTCAATGTGTCCATAACTTAAAATAAATTTGTGGGATTTTTCTGAAAGTCATATCATTAAGAACTTTTATAAAACATTTCAAGTCGCGAAACAGTAGCCTTTTTGACCACATAAATTTACGTAATTTTTATGCATAGTAAACCTTATCTAAAAATTCACCAAACAATCACAAAAATACTAGCTACATATAAGTCCCTGTATAAAAATCATAAAGGTCCAAATAATTCGGCTTGACCCCAAAATAGTAGCCAACATTTCATAAAAATGTGAAGTAAAAACAGAAAAAAAAATTCTGAAGTGAACTAATAATTTGTGTAATGGGCTAAGGAATGGACTAAAGACCATGATGGGCTAAACCGGCCCAACTAGTGAACCCAAAGGACCATAAATCAGTGGGCCATTTGGCCCAATAACCACTATGACCCATTAAGCACATAACCCAGATAAGGTTAAGCCCAATAACTAAATTGAGCCCAAGTCACTTAAAAACCCATCACACTTAGGCCCAATTGGTGATGACCCTTAAACGAATTTCATAAACCCGGATAATCTTAAGACATATCGAGAAGTATGTGAGTTTGAAAGATAAGCGTAATCAAAGTAAAACAAAAGATAGTTAAGTGAGATGGACATAAGTAATTCTGTTAACCAAACTAAAAAGTGATATCACAAATGCTATTTAATATTAAAATTGGTTACACATCCAATAATGTTTAAGAGAACATAACTTAATATGGTATTTCTATATGATAACCTAAGATGCCAAGTGAAACCACAAATGAAGCCAAGTTACCGAAAATCTAACACTACGTATATAATGAAAGTAACCTTTTACACCATCAATCTCTACAACCAAAAAGATGCGAATATTAGCAATACACTTGGATCCCAAAATTGATGACAACATAATGAAAGTGGCATTTCTAAGTGATGGCTTAAGATAGGAACTTACGTATATTAGTCCTATCGTAGGGATAGTCTTGGCATTGAAAGGTGATTAAGGACCATAAGGAATACATAATCAAGGAAGCGATAGATGGGAAGTACCCATTTTGGATAAGTGAATATAGTATGCGGCATATCAAGGTGAGTCATAGCCCCCTTTCAAACTCTTTTATATGTTTTACTTGCGGGTTGAAAAGCATGATTAATTAAAATGACTTTCTCTTATGAAATGATTCTTTGAAATAATGATAATGATATGCGAATTATATTGTATGTTCAATGTGATATATTATATGATGAGCTTGAGTACTGTCAAACTGTTTCACCTCGGTACACTACTATTAACTCTTCGAGAGGCCTGTAGTTTGAGAGTTGCGCAACTAGGACTTGTCCCCTCACCCAACGAGTAACGGTGGGATGTATGGTTGCCTTTGTGACGACCTTCATTCCCAGTCCGACCACGCGGTGCTCTAGCTACTATATTAGTGGTCATGCCACGCCCCTTTATATTATTGGTCGTCTCCATGGCACGACCCCCATTATTATTATTATTGCACATGATTGACGGCATGTGTTTCTTATTATCTTGGACATAACCGGTCTTAGTAGTGGCTCAAGCACAAACTCATCAAATTATGCCTTTGGCTAAATATTATTAATTATTACTTATGGTTGGATATTATGGATTGAACATACGGTTTGGGTATTGGACCTTGTATGTAATCTCGAAAGTTGTTGAAATTGGCGATATTGAAGTATTGATGACCGAATGGTTTTGGTATGATGAATGATTAATCGATCGATATACTTTTCTCTCACGATAAATGTTACAAATGAGAACTTTATAATTTACCATGGATCTCTCAAGTCTTTGAAATGACGTTATGGTATTTCGAAAACTTGATGGTGTGATAATGAGAATTTTTTTTTTTGATCATACGGTTTGGGTATGTTGATATCTAATAACATGTTTTCTAAGTGTTTAAAATGGTTAGGTAACGAGATTTACTTAAAAACCTATGCACTCACCAACTACGTTTTCGTAGTTGACACTTTTTCTTCATGCTTTTCAGGAATTAGCGTAAGCTTTGAGGAATTATATGCATCATGATTATTTGCATTGCACTTGGGAGTCAAAGATCAAACCTTGTGATGGGCAATGGAATCCGCCTTGATCATTGTAGTATATCATCTCATGTATTTGTTATTTGTTTCGTGGACTCAATATCCAAGTATGGTAGACGTATTGTACTTGGGAATTAGTTCACATGCTTGTGCATTTGTAAAATTCTTTTATTAAATAAAGCTATGGTGAATGTTATTTATAACCCTTTGTTTTGAATACTCGACTTTCTGTACATCTCATTGTTCCGCCTTAGTTGGGGTGTTACAGAAAATGGTATCAGAGACTAAGGTTATAGAGAACATTGGGGTTCCTCCGGGAATTTCAAAACTATAGCCACTTTCCAAAACGAATTTTTATAGTCGAGTCGAGCATAAGGTTAAGCGGATTAGTTTGAGCTTTACATGGTAGGACCCTAATTAAACGTAGGTCATGAACTACGTTTAATTATGAGAGCACCATGTAAAACTCAAACGGCCACTTAGACATATGTTCAAAAGGATTCCTTTTCAAAAAAAAAAAAAAGATCTTTATTAAACTCGTTTTAATGAGAATACTTGTTGCATTTAGACATTCACCTAAGCATATATAACGATTCGAGACTTTCTTTACTTGAGGATTATGCTAGTTTAGTAGGATTCTCCCACATTAGAAGTGAAATGAATATAAGATTGAAAGATATTCGTTGATACATGCTACTCTATGCTATAACATGTGAATTTGGGCATGATTTGATTGCAATGTGAAAGCTTATAGTGTGCAATGTGAAAGTTGTAATGTGCAATGTGAAAGTTGTAATGTGCAATGTGAAAGTTGTAATGTGCAATGTGAAAGTTGTAATGTGCAATGTGAAAGTTTGATGTGCAATGTGAAAGTTGTAATGTGCAATGTGAAAGTTGTAGTGTGCAATGTGAAAGTTGTAATGTGCAATGTGAAAGTTGTAATGTGCAATGTGAAAGTTGAAATGTGCAATGTGAAAGTTGTAGTGTGCAATGTGAAAGTTGTAATGTGCAATGTGAAAGTTGTAATGTGCAATGTGAAAGTTGTAATGTGCAATGTGAAAGTTGTAATGTGCAATGTGAAAGTTGTAATGTGCAATGTGAAAGTTGTAATGTGCAATGTGAAAGTTGTAATGTGCAATGTGAAAGTTGTAATGTGCAATGTGAAAGTTGTAATGTGCAATGTGAAAGTTGTAATGTGCAATGTGAAAGTTGTAATGTGCAATGTGAAAGTTGTAATGTGCAATGTGAAAGTTGTAATGTGCAATGTGAAAGTTGTAATGTGCAATGTGAAAGTTGTAATGTGCAATGTGAAAGTTGTAATGTGCAATGTGAAAGTTGTAATGTGCAATGTGAAAGTTGTAGTGTGCAATGTGAAAGTTGTAATGTGCAATGTGAAAGTTGTAATGTGCAATGTGAAAGTTGTAATGTGCAATGTGAAAGTTGTAATGTGCAATGTGAAAGTTTGAAATATGCAATGTGAAAGTTGTAATGTGCAATGTGAAAGTTGTAATGTGCAATGTGAAAGTTGTGTGCAATGTGAAAGTTGTGATGTGCAATGTGAAAGTTGTAATGTGCAATGTGAAAGTTGTAATGTGCAATGTGAAAGTTGTAGTGTGCAATGTGAAAGTTGTAATGTGCAATGTGAAAGTTGTAATGTGCAATGTGAAAGTTGTAATGTGCAATGTGAAAGTTGTAATGTGCAATGTGAAAGTTGTAATGTGCAATGTGAAAGTTGTAATGTGCAATGTGAAAGTTGTAATGTGCAATGTGAAAGTTGTAATGTGCAATGTGAAAGTTGTAATGTGCAATGTGAAAGTTGTAATGTGCAATGTGAAAGTTGTAATGTGCAATGTGAAAGTTGTAATGTGCAATGTGAAAGTTGTAATGTGCAATGTGAAAGTTGTAATGTGCAATGTGAAAGTTGTAATGTGCAATGTGAAAGTTGTAATGTGCAATGTGAAAGTTGTAATGTGCAATGTGAAAGTTGTAATGTGCAATGTGAAAGTTGTAATGTGCAATGTGAAAGTTGTAATGTGCAATGTGAAAGTTGTAATGTGCAATGTGAAAGTTGTAGTGTGCAATGTGAAAGTTGTAATGTGCAATGTGAAAGTTGTAATGTGCAATGTGAAAGTTGAAATGTGCAATGTGAAAGTTGTAATGTGCAATGTGAAAGTTGTAATGTGCAATGTGAAAGTTGTAATGTGCAATGTGAAAGTTGTAATGTGCAATGTGAAAGTTTAGTGTGCAATGTGAAAGTTGTGATGTGCAATGTGAAAGTTGTAATGTGCAATGTGAAAGTTGTAATGTGCAATGTGAAAGTTGTAATGTGCAATGTGAAAGTTGTAATGTGCAATGTGAAAGTTGTAATGTGCAATGTGAAAGTTGTAATGTGCAATGTGAAAGTTGTAATGTGCAATGTGAAAGTTGTAATGTGCAATGTGAAAGTTGTAATGTGCAATGTGAAAGTTGTAATGTGCAATGTGAAAGTTGTAATGTGCAATGTGAAAGTTGTAATGTGCAATGTGAAAGTTGTAATATCAAAGTGAAAGTATTGCGTGTTGAGATTTGACCGCTTAAGAACTAGTGATTTCCCTGAGAAATTGATTATGAATTAGAAATTTCCTAAGTTTGAAAGTTGTCATTAAGCACCCCTTCGATCCAATATTTTTCTCACTCGTGCTCTTTTGAAATTATCCCACATCCTATTTCTTATAATACCACTATTCATCATGGACATACGACAACGCGATATCATCAGTGGAGCATCTTTCCACGTACGTTGGACGATATACTCTGAGAATTTTAGACCCAGGATATGACGCGACTCTATCCTCTTAGAAACTACGCATAACCTTGGTATTCGATTTGAAATGGTGCGAAACATATGTAAACGTCGAATGAAGTTGGAGACATATGAATGGCGAGTAGTTTAAAGCCATATGACGATACGACGACACTAGTAGGACACATTCCCATATATTCTAGACCACACGTCCTGAGAATTGTAACCCTGGACTTTGGTGTAATATTTCTATTCTAACACGTATACACGAACAACTATCTATCTTATCTAAGTCGGCGCGACATATGTTGAAGTCAGTGAAAGTTGGAGTCCGGTGGGCAACGAACGACATAGAAGAGATTTCTCTAACTCGCGTGAGGAGTCTGATTCGAGCCTTAATGAATCTTTTGCTTTTACATTTCCTATTTCATTAATTTGAAACCAAATTCTACATCCTCGTTATTCTTAATGATTCAAAGTAATGATCACCACTGCTTCTCTTCAAAAGTTAGTAACCTAACAACATACAACTCACTTACGTAACACTCCGCAACGGCGAAATCGAGTAACTAGTACCCTGCTCTTGCTGCAACATCAAGGGATGCAAAAGACGTTGAGACACCAGTTGTCCATAAGTGAAATACTTGGGATAACTATATAGCATAAAAGATGCTATTGGATCATGTACATAACGTAGGACGTGGAAGATATGTTGTGTGTCAGTCGAAGCACAAGAAAGCACAATCGAAAAGTATAGTAAGCCTTAACTTGGAGAAAGAATCGAAGGTCTTTCCTATCTATGTTAATCGACCAAAAGGGAAGATTGAGTGGCCAACCAAAGGGAGGTTGTGTGACATGAAGGTCACCTTTGGTTAAGTATAAGGACTCCCCTAGAACTGGGAGGAGATTACTAGCAATGTTGGAAAACGAAGGCAATTAGAAGAAGGGAACTAATTAAGGACAATAAGATAATTAGGATGTGTCGAGTAACCCTCAAGATGGAAGAGTAACAAAAAGGATTCTGAGCTATCCTTTTCTTTTTCAAAACACCAAAGCAAACGGATATTTGCTACATGAAGGAATCAGGAATTTGGCAAATTGAAGTCGTCAAGGATGGTGAGATGAAGTGAAAAGTAGGAAATCCCTTACATTTTTCTAGAGGAAAAATGTTAAGGGGGTAATCACAGCAAAGGTAGATACTCGAACAAGGAGTATGAAGTGCAAGATTATACTTTATCTTTCAAAGAAGAGTTATTCACTAGCATCATTGAAGATGATTTGGAGTAGAATATGAAGTGAAGAAACGTCATTTGACTCAAACAAATGAAGTGAAGGCATTGACGCCATTTACTAGATGTAGTTCCGGTAGCGTTCATCTTTACGGCACTCCACACGTTATTCTCTGAACATCAATTGGAAAACCTCTATCGAAAGACAAGCTATTAGTAGAACATATCAACTAAGCCAAGAGAAAGCGATATACGCTCAACACCCGAGTTTAGAAGCACGGGGAGTCATGAAGAGTATCCCCTCAAGGTCAACGGTCGTAGGGAGGTAATCTAAAACAAGATGAATTTGAGTGAAAAACAATTTGCAACACATGGTTAATCGTCAAGGACCATTGACCCAAGGAGTAGTGCGCCTAAGAAAAGAGCACAAGGAAAACAATATGGAATCGCTAAGTTAGTAGTAAAAGCAAATAAGAAATACGACGCTAGAAGTCAAGGCACATGCTACCACAACGATCAAGGAAGTTGGTCGCTGAACTAAGTTTCAAACAACTAACAAACTCCGTGAAGAGCTAGTTATGGAATGTTTGAACGGAAGGGTGATAAGGATAATTCGCATTTGTGATGAGTTAGGATCAAAGGATCCGTATCACCATGATCTGACAAGTACCCTTGAGATAACTGCAAGGACTAGCGACTGCTTGTGTGCTGTTCAAGACGACGATTACTCTAGTTAGAAATGGATTTGAGTGACGAAACAGTAAGGAGTATGGTGACCCATAAGAAAACGAAAGGAAAATGGAGAAAACCGAATGGTTGAGAAAAGGATAAAGTAACCGATGTTTCCCCTAAATTATATTATATCACAATTTCTAAGGACATTAGGTTATTGTATTTGAAAAGAAGCTTAGCTTAGAAAGCTGAAAATGGATACGAGGCTCAGGAGAGCAAAGTAATTGAAAGTTTTGTAGAGGTCCGGAGGACCTAAGAAGGATTATTTTAAAGGAGGAGTTCATGCGAATAAGGTCATCGAAGTGTTTACCTTGAAATGATGGTGGTGATATGATTACTTAAGAACATAAGGATTGTGTAAATCCTATCATGAGGAATGCGTAGGCATAGCAAAGAAACCGAATAGGTTATATGTGCGATGTTAAAAGAGATTTGTCGGTGATGAGTCATAGATAATGGTCCTTTTAGCGTAAAAGGAAGTAATTAAAGGTACCTTAAAACGATTTGAAAGCCAATATCGGCAAAAGCAAGAGAAATTGATAATGATATGACTTAGCGAATAATGAAAGAGGTGACTTTGGGAAAAATAAGGACGAAGTTGAAAAGACAAAGGTGAGTATGAGGAGTAAGATGGAACTGTCATCAACCAATTCATGATTTCCTTGCACGCCATAAAATAACAAAGACAACACTATAAAACCATAAAATGAGGCACTACGGAGATGTACCTTTGCAAATTTAGTACAACTCGGCATAACAAATTAGTATCACTCTTGTTAAGGGAGTAATCCCTTAACAAGTGGTTGGTCACAAACGAAGTCAATATTTTCAAGTAGCGGCAAGCGTGTCCAACATCAAACCAAAGAAGGATGAAAGTAGACGAGAAACTATTGGAACGATTCTTTAATTGGGGTAGGAGACGATAAAGGAAAATATGCAAAGTGACAATGGAAATAAGTAGCCACCAGCGATCGATATTCCAACGTCTCTCACTATTTTATTGTAACTCACGTTACGAGCCGTTTGCTCATTTTACACCTCCGTATTGCCATTCTTATTATCATCCCACTATTTAGTATTGCTCTAGGCAAGATTGACAGCCCGCAACGATTACATACGATTAATCTCCAGTCGCCTCAAGAGGTGAGCGGCATTCGTAACCTTCTTCTTTTTCGAAGTTTCTGATTAAGAGGAATTTTAGGGAACCGAGGAATGGATGCCCCCAACCCTAGAGTTAAAAGCTCGCATGAAACCAAGAATCGTGATAAAATCTTGTTTGACTTTCACACATTATATGTCTCCGTGTAGACACCCTTACTGTTGGTCTATCCATTTTTACTACCGTATGAATGATCGAACTTCGAGGACGAAGTTATTGTTAAGGGGGTAATGATGTAACAACCCTCAAAATCCGACTAGGACAATTTACTTGGATTTATCTAGGTATCTATCCTTGGAGGTTTATTAAGAGAATTGACCTTCTAGACATTTAAGGCATAGTGATAGTTGCCTTCTAGTTCAATGAAATACCATAGATAACGAATTATCTTAGAAATGCCATAAACAATAACTATATTTATTCACGACAATCTGAAGCTATAAATTAGTTCTAATCGAACTTGGTGGAATGGCAATGAACCAAAAATTTTATTTCGAGAAGTTGGGATTATATAAATAAGGATGCAAGGTTCCTAAGTTGTGATAACGACCAAAAATACTTATAAATGTCCAACAAATCAAACATCAATCGAATTAAAGTATATGCAAACACAAATATATATATGATGACCATCTTAATTTATATATTCATAAACTATTATGCATATAAAAGTGTTGAATAATAATAAGCAAATATATGTATGTCTAATAAAAATGCAAGATTATAACTAAAGAGTTAAGTAACAAATTTAAGACACAAAAACTATATACACATACATATATATACACGGCCACACATATACATACTTATGTACACAATTATGTCCTAAATACTAATCAACTAGTTATCTTAAAGGTCCATACATGCACCCATATGTACTTACAATTTGTACAAATACATACACACCTACAATACACTCTTTAAAATTCAAAAACCCTCCCTTTTTCTCCCTTTCAAAACCGGCCCCAACCCCTTCCCAACACCCCTTCACCAATCAAAATACATCTTCCTTTATACTCCCCATATACCATTACACCTAAACCCCTTTACACTCCAACCATTTTCTCTTCCCAACACACACACTCTAGTCACTTTTCTCTCTTATTTCTCTCAAAAAAATCTGCATTTTCTCCTCCCTCCCTCCTCTTCATTTCGGCCTAATCAAGCAAGAAAAACAAGGCTAAAAATCAATCTAAACCTATAATAATAATAAGGATTTAAAAAGGGTTAAGCAAGGATTAATTCAAGATAGGTTTAAGGGTTATTTCAAGCTTGGAATAAGGGTTGTATGGAGCATATAGGCCACGAATTTTCTGCCATATTTTCATCATCAAAACCGTGTTCTTCAAGGGTATAACTCATCATCTCTTTGTTTAATCTATCTTGCTTTGTATATACTAAAAGGTCTTTATCAAAACCATATTTTTCTTTGATTTTCTTCTTAAAAATACACTTAATGAGGGCATGTCGATAGAATCTTTCCTTTCATGCCATTGCATGTCAAGATCTAGAGGAAAGATTCAAGGATTCAACAAGTTTAAGACCCAAAAGTGTTGTTATAGATTAATAGTTTTTAAAGTGATTTCTCCTTTGAAAGATTGATATGTTTTTTTTTATATATTTTGATGAATAGATTTCTGGGATTTTTCATAAAAAGAAAGCTTTTATAATGATAGATGATAAATCTATAAAGAATTGTGTTGAAAATGATGAGATGGATGCATGCATGTTAAGATTTATACTAGTTATGTTGATTTTGAGTTAGGATTTGAGATGGATCTTTGGATGATGATTGATGATTTGAAATTGATAATAACAATCTGTAAATTTGATGATAAAATAATACAAAAAGGAGTGATAATCTTGTAAGTGATAAATTAAGGTGTTAATCAAGCAAAAAGGCTATTGGTTGGTTGTTTTAATCAATATACATTCTGACAGAAACCATTTTCTGTCTTGGGACGGATAAACGGGGCTTGTGAGGGCAGACTCAAGAAAAACTTTCAAAATAAAAGTTGTAGATAAACGAGTTAAGTTTAACCTCCAACTGGAATTACTTAAAAATACTGAACGAAACGAAAGATATGATTTTTCTACTGAAACTGGTCAAAACTGTAATTTTGTATGAATATTTTATAAATTTTAACAATTTTTATCTCCTAAACCAAAAGGCTCCAGGAGGTCATACTTGGTGGGAAGTAATTTCAATGTGTCCATAACTTAAAATAAATTTGTGGGATTTTTCTGAAAGTCATATCATTAAGAACTTTTATAAAACATTTCAAGTCGCGAAACAGTAGCCTTTTTGACCACATAAATTTACGTAATTTTTATGCATAGTAAACCTTATCTAAAAATTCACCAAACAATCACAAAAATACTAGCTACATATAAGTCCCTGTATAAAAATCATAAAGGTCCAAATAATTCGGCTTGACCCCAAAATAGTAGCCAACATTTCATAAAAATGTGAAGTAAAAACAGAAAAAAAAATTCTGAAGTGAACTAATAATTTGTGTAATGGGCTAAGGAATGGACTAAAGACCATGATGGGCTAAACCGGCCCAATTAGTGAACCCAAAGGACCATAAATCAGTGGGCCATTTGGCCCAATAACCACTATGACCCATTAAGCACATAACCCAGATAAGGTTAAGCCCAATAACTAAATTGAGCCCAAGTCACTTAAAAACCCATCACACTTAGGCCCAATTGGTGATGACCCTTAAACGAATTTCATAAACCCGGATAATCTTAAGACATATCGAGAAGTATGTGAGTTTGAAAGATAAGCGTAATCAAAGTAAAACAAAAGATAGTTAAGTGAGATGGACATAAGTAATTCTGTTAACCAAACTAAAAAGTGATATCACAAATGCTATTTAATATTAAAATTGGTTACACATCCAATAATGTTTAAGAGAACATAAATTAATATGAACTTCATTCAAGATTCATTCTATCTCTCAATAAAAAAAGGTACATAATTTTCTCCTTTATTATATATTAGTTTTGCGTATTAATGTTTGAAGTTACAATTGTCACTCAAATCAAGAGTCCTAATTGTATAAAAGAATATGAAAACAATCCTAATTGTTATCTAATTATCATAGGACAGGTGATTGAAAATAAACTTATGCGTGTTATGGGCTCGCATCATGTTCAAGACCCGAACTTCAAAGTCCACAAGCTTCCGCAACAAAACCTGCTTCCACTGTCAAATCTTCATTTTCTACTCTGACTACGCAAGTACATATACTTGAATGTCAAGTACAGGATCACAAGTATATGTTTATATTTTAATTCTTACTTATCTTTCATAATAATATCACATTATGAGTACAACTGGTTTCAAAAAATTCTATTATAGAGAAATTATTATAGCATGTGTCTTGTAGAATGACTACGGCAAACAATTCCATTAATATGTCTCAGCTAATAATGACAGTGACGAACCTATGATTATTGTACTACAACTTGCAAAGTATAACACTTAGAACCGTATATCTTCAAAATTATAAGCTTTTATGACTTAAATGTATGAAAATCTAATATTGATAATATCGTAAACCCGTGTCCAGTGTTGGACACGGGTCTAAAATCTAGTAACATATCTACAATTGTGATTTAATTAATATAATAATTCTATTATTATCTTAAGGGGAAAAAATTATAATTATATTAATATTAACAATATTTAATTAATTATACGTACGGCGTATATTATGATAAGAAAACTTTAGATTGACTACAATTGTAATACTAGCAGGTTACATTTATCAACTCCTTAAAAAAGCTACCACCAAACAATCTTCCTCTGTATTACAATTCATATCTTTTTTCAATTTGTCAAACTTAAAATTCAACATCCACACTTACACAAAGTCATTAACAATATGAAAAACAATTCAAGAAATCTTAATGGGAAACAAAAACCCAAAAAACAAAAAATTAACTAGCATATATCAGATATAACCCAGAAAATGGTTCATCATTATATGAAGTCCCAATCAATTAAAAAACAGAATATCGAGAGGTACACATCTAAATTATTTCACTATTAAATAAAAAATATATTTGTTAGAAATAAATATGGTGTTTAATTGTAAATTCTAGTATTGGATGGGGTATTAGTGTTAAGTTAGTGATTAGTATAAATACCCCTCCCATAAGTCATTTATGACTAACCCTTGTATTATTGAAACTTTTGAACTCATAATACAATCCAATCTTTCCCTGACATCTCTCTACTCTCTCTCTACTTTCTCTCTCTAAAACCGCCATTGATAAACTCATAAACACACACAAAAGCTCGAATTCTAGTGTTTACATTTGGTATCAGAGCACAATCAGAGTTGCTGAACGATCCACAAGCTTATTACAAGCTTATTTTGTGCTTAATTTCAGAATTTGAGTTGTTTTTCTGAAAGGTTCATTTGCAGAGCTCACTGTTACAGTGATTCCTGCAAATTAAGTGTGTTTTTGTTCGAATTTTGTTCACCGATCGATTTAATATCAGTATATCTTCCTTTGCTATCAATTTCAGAAGCTAATTTCATCATTTGAGTTGTTTTTGTTCGAGCTCTACAAATCGCATGTTCGTGAGGGTTTGAATTCCAATTGAAATTAGCATCTAATTTGTTCGAGGATTTGTGCGCGTTGGTTTTCTGATCATTTTGATATAAAATACGAGTTTTAATTCTCAAAAATGAAGAAGATATCGAAGATTTACAGTCTTCTCTGCAAATGAGGGTTTGGCTGAACGAAGAAGACAACCAGTAACCGACTATTTTGTCGTGTTGTGGTTACTCGTATTTGCAGAGGTCGTTGGCTAAGTGGTGTTCTTACTTGTACTATTTGCAGAGCTTTTTGCTCGGCAAATAGTTATTTCAAGAAATTTGGTTAAGTGTTGTGGTTACTTGTTCTATTTGCAGAGCTTTTTGCTCGGCAAATAGTTATTTCAAGAAATTTGGTTAAGTGTTGTGGTTACTTGTTCTATTTGCAGAGCTTTTTGCTCGGCAAATAGTTATTTCAAGAAAATTAAAATTTTCAAAATTTCCTACTTGTTCTATTTGCAGAGCTATTTGCTCGGCAAATAGTTGAATGAGATTCTTCGACCAAGTAACTTTCTATTTGTGCTATTTGCAGAGCTTTTTGCTCGGCAAATAGTTGGTTTTGAGAATTCTTGATTTGTGACTGGTGCTACTTGCATTGTTTGCAGAGGTTTAAGCTCGGCAAACAAGTGTTTTTGGTTGGTGTGACTAAGTACAAGTTCTATTTGTACTGTTTGCAGAGATATTTGCTCGGCAAATAGTTGAATTTGATTCTTCGACCAAGTGACTTTCTTAGTTGTGCTGTTTGCAGAGGTTTTTGCTCGGCATTCAGTTGTTTTTGATTGTTGATCAGAGTACTTGGGTTGCGACTTGGTCACTTACACCATTTGCAGAGAATTAAGCTCGGCACTTAGTTGTTTTTAAGATTCTCAAATCAAAATTTTTCGAGAAAATTTCTCAAAACCATTTTTCTTCAATATTCTTCGCGTGGGTAGGAAAATCAAAATTTTTCAAAATTTTTAATATTCTTACTTGTTCTATTTGCAGAGGTTTAAGCTCTGCATTTAGTTGAAATTGATTCTTCTACCAAGTGACTTTCTTAGTTGTACTGTTTGCAGAGATATTTGCTCGGCAAATAGTTGAATTTGATTCTTCGACCAAGTGACTTTCTTAGTTGTGCTGTTTGCAGAGGTTTTTGCTCGGCAAATAGTTGAATTTGATTCTTCGACCAAGTGACTTTCTTAGTTGTGCTGTTTGCAGAGTATTTGCTCGGCAAATAGTTGAATTTGATTCTTCGACCAAGTGACTTTCTTAGTTGTGCTGTTTGCAGAGGTTTTGCTCGGTATTTAGTTGTTTTTGATTGTTCGACCAAGTGACTTTCTTAGTTGTACTGTTTGCAGAGATATTTGCTCGGCAAATAGTTGAATTTGATTCTTCGACCAAGTGACTTTCTTATTTGTACTGTTTGCAGAGATATTTGCTCGGCAAATAGTTGAATTTGATTCTTCGACCAAGTGACTTTCTTAGTTGTGCTGTTTGCAGAGGTTTTTGCTCGGCAAATAGTTGAATTTGATTCTTCGACCAAGTGACTTTCTTAGTTGTACTGTTTGCAGAGATATTTGCTCGGCAAATAGTTGAATTTGATTCTTCGACCAAGTGACTTTCTTAGTTGTGCTGTTTGCAGAGGTTTTTGCTCGGCATTCAGTTGAATTTGATTCTTCGACCAAGTGACTTTCTTAGTTGTACTGTTTGCAGAGATATTTGCTCGGCAAATAGTTGAATTTGATTCTTCGACCAAGTGACTTTCTTAGTTGTGCTGTTTGCAGAGGTTTTTGCTCGGCAAATAGTTGAATTTGATTCTTCGACCAAGTGACTTTCTTAGTTGTACTGTTTGCAGAGATATTTGCTCGGCAAATAGTTGAATTTGATTCTTCGACCAAGTGACTTTCTTAGTTGTGCTGTTTGCAGAGGTTTTTGCTCGGCAAATAGTTGAATTTGATTCTTCGACCAAGTGACTTTCTTAGTTGTGCTGTTTGCAGAAGTTTTTGCTCGGCAAATAGTTGAATTTGATTCTTCGACCAAGTGACTTTCTTATTTGTACTGTTTGCAGAGATATTTGCTCGGCAAATAGTTGAATTTGATTCTTCGACCAAGTGACTTTCTTAGTTGTGCTGTTTGCAGAGGTTTTTGCTCGGCAAATAGTTGAATTTGATTCTTCGACCAAGTGACTTTCTTATTTGTACTGTTTGCAGAGATATTTGCTCGGCAAATAGTTGAATTTGATTCTTCGACCAAGTGACTTTCTTAGTTGTGCTGTTTGCAGAGGTTTTTGCTCGGCAAATAGTTGAATTTGATTCTTCGACCAAGTGACTTTCTTAGTTGTGCTGTTTGCAGAGGTTTTTGCTCGGCAAATAGTTGAATTTGATTCTTCGACCAAGTGACTTTCTTAGTTGTGCTGTTTGCAGAGGTTTTTGCTCGGCATTCAGTTGTTTTTGATTGTTGATCAGAGTACTTGGGTTGCGACTTGGTCACTTACACCATTTGCAGAGAATTAAGCTCGGCACTTAGTTGTTTTTAAGATTCTCAAATCAAAATTTTTCAAAATTTTTAATATTCTTATTTGTACTGTTTGCAGAGATATTTGCTCGGCAAATAGTTGAATTTGATTCTTCGACCAAGTGACTTTCTTAGTTGTGCTGTTTGCAGAGGTTTTTGCTCGGCAAATAGTTGAATTTGATTCTTCGACCAAGTGACTTTCTTAGTTGTACTGTTTGCAGAGATATTTGCTCGGCAAATAGTTGAATTTGATTCTTCGACCAAGTGACTTTCTTAGTTGTGCTGTTTGCAGAGGTTTTTGCTCGGCATTCAGTTTTTAGAAAAATCCAAAAAGATTTTCATTTTCTTAATTTTAAAAATACAAAAAGATTTTCTCTTTTCATCATTTTTTTTACTTTGTCTTTTAGTTACTCACAATGTATTAGGATGAGATGCAAGGCATCGAACGCCTTTGTGTACTGCCTTTGTTGTCTCATTTTTAATGTTTGTGAGCAACTTTCAAACCTTTTTAACTCACCCTTGATATGCAAAAACTTTGTTTATATCATGCATATATTTAGGGGGAGTTTGTTTATAAAACCAAAACTTCCAAGTGTTTAAACTCATTTTCCATTTTAAAACACTTTGGAAGATTTTCAAACCATTTTCGATCAAATTTAAAGAAGTTCGGTGTTAGATTTGCACATGAGAGTTTAGGCCACTCATAAAAACTCCATGATCTTGTCATCGCCGATGGGATCTAACCCCGGAGTTAAATTCTCAATTTTAGATTGTGAGGGTCTTTGAGCGTGATGATGTTTGTGCAAATAGGACATGAGGGAGTAGTCGAAAAGTGAGAGGTTAAGGTGAAAAAGATGATGTGAGAAAGGGCTAAAAGAAATGAATGCCCTCCCCAAAATTCTCAAAAAGTCGGGTCAACACGTTTCTATCGGATTTCATTTCTCGATATTGAAGAAGACTTCATGGACCCAGTGAAGCAATGCACATCTTTACCTAACCACTCAAGTATTTCTTAACAAATGCTTGTTTTATTCTCACGGAGATTTTCACATTTCTATCGACTCTTCATTTGGAAGATGTTGATATTGAAAAAGGGAGACACTCTGCTCCGGTCCCCGACTTCATTTGATCACTTATTGAGTCTAGAGCGTTCTTGAAATATTCTTTCATTTGACTAGGACACAATGAGTCTTTATATGTCTTTGTGACATTGCATATTTTTGTGATATTGCCGGAACATTCGTAGTGATATCATATTTTTGATATTCCACGATGATCGAATGGAAATCCTTCCAATGCTAACATCTTTTCCAACGTTGAACGTAGGTCTCACATTTTCATTTTATGAATTTGTTGAGTAAACGAGAAGTCTATGTGACCTCGGATTTATTTTCCCAAAAGTCTTTGAGGATAGTAAGACATGGTTATCGAACGCCTTTGTGACACTGACCATGAATTACATTCTTTAAAGCAATCTATCGGTTGAAAAGCCATAGACCGAACCATTTAGAGATAAGCTTTGTGCATTTCTCAATGATAATGGGAAGTCCTAAAAATAGTTATCATATTTTTGATATTCCACGATGATCGAATGGAAATCCTTCCAATGCTAACATCTTTTCCAACGTTGAACGTAGGTCTCACATTTTCATTTCATTTCTCTTCACACAAACACAAAGAACACAAACACCTTATAAAAATCTTTTTCCAACAACGCAACCTCACATTCTAGTTCACCAATAGGTTCATTGGGAATTGGGTTGGGTTAATTTGCGTGCTTGTTGTTTGTTTTCATCTACCGTGTATGCTATCAATCATTATTGTATGATGAACACGTTCCACATATTCATCATAAGGGGGAGAAATGATTAAATGATTGATAGATAGAATTCAAGGATATAGGTAGAATTTGATTGATGGAATTTGTTCGAGGATGATTGTTGTGTTTGGATGTTCAAAGGATCGTAAGTTTAGGTGAAGAGAGTGAATAATTATCGTGCCAAGTTGAGAGATTGTTTCGAGAAAGTTAAAGGATTGATTCAAGATCGAGTATATTCAAGATGAAGTATATGGTCGATAATGGAAAGATTTGTTGAGAAATATGACCATTGTTTGATGATTGCAAAAGTTTGAGATTAGATGAAGTTTGTTTTTTTTTTATATTAAGTTCGTTTATAGTTTAAAAGAGATTGTTCATTTGAGGGGGAGCAAGAGAGAACTCATGAATTGTTAAATATGCTCCGAAATGATTGTATTTGAGGGGGAGCAAGAAATTTGAGGATATTTCATTTAGTTGATAAGTTGCTTCAAGAAAGAAATGATTGTTTGAAGGGGAGCAAGTGTTAATTGATCAAAGGATCAAGTGCTCCAAGATGATTGTTGATTCAGAGACAAGTTAGACTAAGAAATAAAATTTCCGCATACCAAAACCAAGCTTCCACAAAGCCAAAAGAATTCAAAGTTAAATCAAGCTTCCACATTGCCAAGAGAATTCAAAGATAACCAAGTTTTCGCATACAAAAGATTTCAAAGAATTCAAAGTCAAAACCAAGCTTCCACAAAGCCAAAAGAATTCAAAGTTAAATCAAGCTTCCACAAAGCCAAAAGAATTCAAAGTTAAATCAAGCTTCCACAAAGCCAAAAGAATTCAAAGTTAAATCAAGCTTCCACAAAGCCAAAAGAATTCAAAGTTAAATCAAGCTTCCACAAAGCCAAAAGAATTCAAAGTTAAATCAAGCTTCCACAAAGCCAAAAGAATTCAAAGTTAAATCAAGCTTCCACAAAGCCAAAAGAATTCAAAGTAAACCAAGCTTCCACAAAGCCAAAAGAATTCAAAGTTAAATCAAGCTTCCACATTGCCAAGAGAATTCAAAGATAACCAAGTTTTCGCATACAAAAGATTTCAAAGAATTCAAAGTCAAAACCAAGCTTCCGCATGAAGCCAAAAGAATTCAAAGTTAAATCAAGCTTCCACAAAGCCAAAAGAATTCAAAGTTAAATCAAGCTTCCACAAAGCCAAGAGAATTCAAAGATAACCAAGCTTCCGCAAAGCCAAAAGAATTCAAAGTTAAATCAAGCTTCCGCATTGCCAAGAGAATTCAAAGATAACCAAGTTTTCGCATACAAAAGATTTCAAAGAATTCAAAGTCAAAACCAATCTTTCCCTGACATCTCTCTACTCTCTCTCTACTTTCTCTCACTAGAAACCACCATTAACACACACACTTACACACACAAAAGCTCGAATTCTATTGTTTACAATATTAATCGTAATGTTTGCATGTAACAGGATACATTGACATGGACGACCCAACTTATATTTGTAACTCATGTCATAAGCCCCGTGTCCAGTATTGAACACGAGTCTAAAATATTATAGTTTGCTAAATTATATATATTATAGAACTAGATTATTGTCCCGCGTAATACGCGAGTAAAATATATATATATTTAATGAAAAGTTACCTTTCATAAATAAAAGAAGTTGTAAAATGACGATTATAAATACAAAATCGTTTTATGAATTCTATTAAAATTAGACAATTTTGATGACAACTTAATGTAATAATTAACAAATAATTATGGTAATTGCAATATTTTAATTATACGGTTGACGTTTTTAAAAATACATAATGATTATAAATGTTATGTAAAAACTTTTAAAAAATCTAGCATATTTTATACATATAATTATACAATAAAAATGATATAATCGTAACAAGTAAAAGTAAGATTTACAGTCACCTTATGTAAATTGCTTTTCAAAAATATTCATTTTGTATTATGTAATTCTTTTTTCAACAAATACATCACTGTACTTTGGGTATGTTTGGCACTCTTCAAGCTGTAATTGTGGCTGAGAGATTGGAGCTGGAACTTGAAAATGAGGCTAGGAGTTGAGATTTTTATTTCAATTTTTTTTTACTCAAACTTTTATTTTAAAAGACTTTCGAAGCTTTTAGAAGTTTTTTAGGGCTAAGGCTTTTTATCTCAAATACATATTCAAACAGAACTACTATTTTCAAAAAGTTTCTTTTTATAAACTCGAAACAATAAACAGACCCTTTATGT
>CM067167.1:131611918-131616918 GCA_034093135.1 Erigeron breviscapus
GACCATTTCGCTTTAAATCCGTTTACCAAACTTTGACACAAAATTCAAGTATAACCATACCATAAAAACATAACATTTTACAAACCCACTTCCGATTTCACAACCTTTGATTCAACACCCGTTTTTGAGCTAAAATACACATTTTACACCCAAATCGACCACCAATCGTTTAGATCTACAACAAGGAAGTAACCTACAATGTAAAAGGAACATTTTGAGCTAAGAAACACTTACCAATTCGACGAAACTCCAAATCCGGTTTTGGAGCTTGAGAAAGGATGAACATTTGATTATAACCAAAAATCTTGAAGTTTTGAAGAAAATGATTATTATTAAACTAATTTCTAACACATTTGAAGTTAAAACTAGCCTTAGATCTGAAATTTAGAAGAAGGAGGTAAAGAGTGTGTGTTTGTGTGTGTTTTGATTGAGAGAGAAAAGGGAGAGAAAGATAGATAGAGAGAGAAAGAGGATGAGTGGAAATGAAGGGTGGGAGGGGGGGGGGGGTTTTGGCATACTAGAAAACTCACCACATATCACTCACTAGTTAGTCACAACCCTACGGGTATCCCGACTAAACACGTAAAAGTAAAATTGTAACATCCCAAAACTTTTTGACATTGACCGTTAACTTGTCGTTAGTGACCGTTAGTTAATATGTGATTTACGTGTGTTTGTGTGAATTAAATGATTAACGTGGGATATGTGTTAAAGTGATTAAAGTAATGAAAATAAAGTTGATAATGATTAATAAAGTCATTTAGTGTTCCCGATAGGATTTAAGAGTCGTTAAGTGTTCCCGTATGCGTTAAACGAGCAGTTAAGTGACGAAACGAGTTGTAAGGAAGTGGGAGGGCCTAGATGTAAAGTTTTGAAAGTTTTTCCAGAATAATAGGGCCCCATGCACGACCATAATGCCCCTTAATCAGATCTAAACCCTAAGAAACTCTTACACACAAAACCCTAGGTCAATTCCTCAAGTTCTAGTTGATTTCTTAGCTTTTCGGAAGGGTTTTTGCTTGCTTTTCGATCCGTTAATCAACCTTACAGGTATAATATCATCGATTGATTGTTAATTAAGTTTTTAATTAGGTTTTTTCCCTGTAGATTCGTCCATAAGGGTTGGGGTTGTTTAAAGTTGATGTTTTCGGTTAAAAACGACGTTTTCGTGAGTAAAATCGTTAATTGAGTTGGTTAACTACATCAAGATGCAAACTTTAATGTTGATTTATGATGTTTATATATATATGAGTAAATCCCAGGTGATTAATTAGATCCATAAGTGTTCAATTATGTTTTTGTACAAAACGTTGCGGTTTCGAGTCGTTTTGATGATCAAAAAGAGGGATTCATGTATGCAATTTATTCAAGGATCAATTGATGTTTTCAAAGACTTAATTGAGACCTAATTAATGTGAATTTAATGGGTGTAAGTCGTGGTGGAGGTTTGGGATTCGTTTGGAAGGAGTTTGAAGTGAAACGAAGTCGAATGTACTAGTCGAACCCATTTATGCGGCGCATATAATCTTTATGCGGCGCATAAAGGGGATGGGCAGGGTTCTAATCTCTGAAAAAGTGATTTATGTGGCGCATGGAAGGGGCATGTGGCGCATTTTCTTGCCTGGTGGTCGTTTAGGCTTGTTTTCATACTCGTTTGACCCATAGACCTTAGGTATAAGTTTCCTTGATGTTTAGGGAGCTTGGAGATGTTCTTTAAGGTCCCGTTTATGTTACATGTCGGTTATATGTGTGTGATAGGTACTCAGGAACTCAAACAAGATACTTTAACGTTGCTTACTGATCGTTGTGCTCGTCATCAGGTAAGATACATGACTTTTCTCACGCTGGAGGCACAACAAAATGTAGTTTTCAATAATTAACCTCTTAATCGGATTATCTTATGTGTGTTTGTTTTCCGGGTTATGCGGGAGGTTATGTGGGAATGTATGTATGTTGAAGTAGTTGATTATGCTATGATGACATTTAAAGTAGAAGTAAACATGTGCATATGTAGTATGTTGATTATAATGATGTTGCCATGTTAAGTTCAAGATATGTGATGTGATATTGATAATGTCGTTGATTTGCTTTAATGATTGATATGATGACTTATATGTGGGACTTAAGTATGATATGTCTATTAGATACATATAAGATATATATATATATATATATATATATATATATATATATATATATATATATATATATATATATATATATATATATATATATATATATATATATATATATATATATATATATATATATATATATATATATATATATATATATATATATATATATATATATATATATATATATATATATATATATATATATATATATATATATATATATATATATATATATATATATATATATATATATATATATATATATATATATATATATATATATATATATATATATATATATATATATATATATATATATATATATATATATATATATATATATATATATATATATATATATATATATATATATATATATATATATATATATATATATATATATATATATATATATATATATATATATATATATATATATATATATATATATATATATATATATATATATATATATATATATATATATATATATATATATATATATATATATATATATATATATATATATATATATATATATATATATATATATATATATATATATATATATATATATATATATATATATATATATATATATATATATATATATATATATATATATATATATATATATATATATATATATATATATATATATATATATATATATATATATATATATATATATATATATATATATATATATATATATATATATATATATATATATATATATATATATATATATATATATATATATATATATATATATATATATATATATATATATATATATATATATATATATATATATATATATATATATATATATATATATATATATATATATATATATATATATATATATATATATATATATATATATATATATATATATATATATATATATATATATATATATATATATATATATATATATATATATATATATATATATATATATATATATATATATATATATATATATATATATATATATATATATATATATATATATATATATATATATATATATATATATATATATATATATATATATATATATATATATATATATATATATATATATATATATATATATATATATATATATATATATATATATATATATATATATATATATATATATATATATATATATATATATATATATATATATATATATATATATATATATATATATATATATATATATATATATATATATATATATATATATATATATATATATATATATATATATATATATATATATATATATATATATATATATATATATATATATATATATATATATATATATATATATATATATATATATATATATATATATATATATATATATATATATATATATATATATATATATATATATATATATATATATATATATATATATATATATATATATATATATATATATATATATATATATATATATATATATATATATATATATATATATATATATATATATATATATATATATATATATATATATATATATATATATATATATATATATATATATATATATATATATATATATATATATATATATATATATATATATATATATATATATATATATATATATATATATATATATATATATATATATATATATATATATATATATATATATATATATATATATATATATATATATATATATATATATATATATATATATATATATATATATATATATATATATATATATATATATATATATATATATATATATATATATATATATATATATATATATATATATATATATATATATATATATATATATATATATATATATATATATATATATATATATATATATATATATATATATATATATATATATATATATATATATATATATATATATATATATATATATATATATATATATTATGACGTATATATATATATATATATATGTATATTGCTTTAATGATTGACATGTGATGGCTTATATGTGGGACTTAAGTATGATATGTCTAGTTCACTAGATACACGTAAGAGTTACTATGAGTTGTGCACGTTAGTGGGATTAATTAGGTAAAGAATATACCTAAAAGTAATGTGAGATGTGGGAAACCGTTCTAGCCTTAGTGTTAGTGCGTAAAAAGTAAGAAAGATATAAATACGTGGGAAATGTTATAGCTAAATACGTGAGAAATAACGTGGGAAGTGTTAAGCTTAACCCGTGCTAGTTTATGCCAAGCTAGTGCGTACGTGGTCGCTTGAGTGGCTCCTTGCGGCATAGTTACGTGGGACTAGTATTTCTGGGGAGTGACTAACCACCAATGTTAAAAGCATAACGGGATACTATGGAAATGGCATTGCCTTTCCTGAAAGATAATACGTGGGAAATCGTGCTAGTTGTAAAGCTAGTGCGTAAGATGTGAGAAGTGAGAATAAGTTGTAAAAGATAATAATATGAATACGTGAGAAAGATGTATATGTGATTTAAGATGTGGGACTATGATGTGACGTGAGATTAAGTAAGATATGTTGAGACGTATGATATGAACGTTGAATAGGCACAATTAGGAGTATTTACCCTACATGTGCTATAGGTATATGTGTGATATGTTTACGTGCGATATGTAAGTCGTGAGATGTTGTCTAAGTTGTAAGTATATGTTGTTATGATATGAAATGCGATGGGATGTGGGAATAAGTAAAGATGGGATGATCTTACGATGTTTGTGGATGTTATGTGATGTGTTTATGTTTTAAACATGTAATAATTGTTGAAGTTTTATGAAAAGTAAAATGAAGAACGTTTTATAAATTGTGTGTATCTTACTTAGCTAATTTATTAGCTAACACTTG
>CM067167.1:131621918-131643625 GCA_034093135.1 Erigeron breviscapus
GTGCACTAGTTCTAACCTAATGTACAATAATGGTTCACACAATATAGTTATCACGAGAAATCATGCTACGCTAACAATCTAAATCAATCGTCGACGAGGCGTTTTTCTCTCATGAAATTGAAGGATATAACGGATATATAAGTGTGATACATGCATTATGACTCACAATTGGCATATTACCCTTATTTGCACATTTCTATGTTTTTACTTGCTAGCAACTCTATCAAGACGCTCATAAGTCAACCATGTCATGCAATCTAATCTACACTACCTAGCCCCACTTACATGTACAAATCCAATCACAAGAAAATCTCATTTTACAAACATGTATAGCCAATATAACTCAAACATTTTGTCTCTTTGGTTCAATTCCATATTACAAGAAAGTAAATTAACATCTAAACTAAAAACATAAATGAAATTAACTAGAAATTGAAATCTACCTACGAATTGAAAATGCAAAAACATAAAACAAACACATAGTCACACAAGAAGAACAAAAACATAAATAGAAAGTTACCAATCACTGTCGTGGACCTTGCGGTCCAAAGATCGACTCCATTAGGCCTCGATATAGAGATTGGGCCTCAAATGGATCAGAGGCTGCTGGTGGTGGATCACTCGAGCTCCCCTCAACCCGTCCAACACAAGAATGTCTCGGGAACCACTCAGAATCGTGACTCTGAGGATAATATGGATGGGGTAGGAACATACGGCTGCCTGTAATCATTATGAAGGAGGAGTCTCCACATAGTCAAGTCCCGCAATGTGGTCCTGGTGGTGGCGCACTTGCTCAAAATACTCAAACTGCTGTCTCCTATCCTGTTCATGAGCATATGCCATACCTAACTCATAACTCCTCCGCTGCACGCCCTGCTGAGCAGTCATATCCCACATGCTCCTCTCATAGGATGTCCACTGATTATAATCGCTAGGCTGCTCGTAACCAAAACTCGGCCCAGTACCTCCTATCCCAGCACCTAACAAACCATCTCTCCTTCCTTCAGCACCCCCTCTAGCTGCACTAGACTCACCTCTCTGATTAGCACCCATTTGTTCTAACTGTGCTATCGCCTCTTCCCTAGTAACCCCCTGCTTAGGAGCTATCAAATAACCAAAAGTTTTCAAATCCTTAAGGAGTTTGAATTATGGATGATCCTGAAACTCCCACTCATTCCCTTTCAACAACCGCTTCATGGTATAAGGAGTATGATCCAAAAACTGCAAATTGATATCCTTTGGCACTACCTTGTTCATTTGAAGTAGGCGGGAGATGAGTTTAGGGTGAGGAATGATGAGCTTGTTCCTTTTATTCCTTGCCTCCCAAATGTTAAACATTATAATTTGTCTAAATGATAAGGCTAGGTTTCCCGTGACCAAAGCATATAACACAATAACATCATGGTGCCTAACCATGCTCTTATCACTAGTTCGGGGGCACACATTCCAACTCAAAATTGACATAATTAACCGGGGCAGTGGTTTCAACAAAGCACGCTCTAACCTAAAGGTTGTACTTATATTGTCTCGTGGGACAACAAAAACCTCAGCAAGCATATCAAGCCAATTAGTAGGCGTTTCCGCCCCCGTTTAATACTTTTCCTCCAAATAATCAAAAGCCCTCCCCGAAGTAGCACCCGTATCAAACTTGGCGATTTTATCTATGGTAGCAAAAGACATTGTTACCTTTTTCCCATTTACCGTGCCAACTAATTTAGAAGTCACCGGGGGGTTAGTACCGGGAGTCAATTCTAGAGTACTCAACCAATCAATGATACCATTCAAGTAAACCTCAGAATTATCATTATTACTCCAAACTAACGCTTGTTTCCATCCCATTTTTTCAAAGGCTTCAACCATCCCAAACCCCCTGAATTCCGACAAGACAAGTGTTCTTTCACCCAACGATTGATCACTAAGATGTTTGGCCTCAGTCATCTTTTCCTTAAACAAGATTGATTGCGACTCAAGGGGTAAAGTATGTAAAGGTATACCTTGTCTCCATTCGGTTTTTCGACTTCAACCTCCATCTCTTCACTTGTCTGTGGTGAGTTTTCTTCTTCTTCTGATTCATCTTGAACCATTGGCCTTTTCTTCTTGTTTGGTTGTTGACTTGATGAAGTATCACTGATGTGACCAATTGATATAGATCGCCCACATCATTATTGGCCTTTTTCGTATGTGTTTTGAGTCAATTTTGTATGCATTTGGCGCGTTTATGGTGTTTGTTAGTGCTTTCAGGTTCTTAGCAGGTTGTGCGTCCATTTGGTGCATTTTTTGACAATTTTAGGCCAAGATGTTGATCCGAGTGTCGAGAGATGTTAATAAAGAAGAACTAAAGATTTCAGCAAGATTTAACTGCGCCGCAGTGGGAGGGATGTTGCCCCACTACGCCGCAGTCATTGGTGAGACGCCACATGAATTCCAGACGATATTCCATGCGCCGCAGTGGGAGGAGTGCATCCCCACTGCGCTGTAGTCATTGGGTGCCAAAAAGAAATAATTTCCAGAGGATTTTCATTGCGCCGCAGTGGGAGGGATGTTGCCCCACTGCGCCGCAGTCACCAAAGAACAGAATTCCAGGGATGATCCACTGCGCCGCAGTGGGAGTGCACCATCCCCACTGCGCCGCAGTGAGTGCACGGGGAAATCAGGGTTTCAGCCTTTTTGCATCAGATTTTGGGGAGGTATAAATAGAAAAATAAACCCTATTTCCCAAGTTATCAAGATTTTCTTTCTAGGAGCTGTTCTACCGCGAATTCTTTCAAGGATCATCTCAGATTTCATCATTGGATTCATTGAAGATTCAAGAACACCCATCTAGATCGTATCTAATTTTCTGTCTTGCAATTTACATTCAACAATGTTAGGTCCAGATTTACTGGACTCGCTCCAGACTCGACTACTGGAGCCTTACTGAAGATCTGTCCAGAAATGGTATATTACTGGACCTACTCCAGACTTGGAATCTGGAGTCCCTCTAAGGATTTGTTCAGAAATAATGAAGAAGACCAGTGAGCAAATACTTGTATAGGAAATCTGGAGTATTCCAGATTAGCTCACTGGACTTCACCCAGTCCAGATCTACTCTACTGAAGACGTTCTCACTGAAGTCAAAGACTGAAGTCAGAATAAAGAAGACTGACAAATGGCGGAGTCCACTGGAAGTCTTACCAGATCTGTACACTGGAGGATTGTCAGTGTTCTAGACCTTACAACTCTGAACACTGATATCGAGGAATTGACTTTTGCCGTTACACACTTTCCAAAGGACATTCCACTTGTTCTTTACCAAAGTTTATACGTGTGTAAAGGTGGTTGGTTAAAAGAATAAAGTCATATTGATGTGACTTTATCCTTGTACCTTAACCAATGCATTTAATGATCTTGTCGGTTCATTAAATGCATGCAACCATATTTGTACGGCACAATTTCACTGGTGAAATTGTGTGCCTATAAATACAAAGTCATTTCTTTGAGAAAATTACTTTTAGCATAAAGGTGAATTTGTCTAAATACTCTCGATCTAAACAGGGATACTTCACAACTTTAAGTATCTCGATCCAAAGAGTTTATTTGGCAAATATAGATCATTTGTAATTCATAGGTTGTTAGGATACATACTTATTTGTATTATCTTGATTCCGCACAACCTTGTATTTTATTTAACATCATAAATAAAATACACTTGAAAATATTACATTGTGTTCCACCTTTAGTTTATTGCTTTTAGTCATGTATTACTTTATTTATGTACTTGCATTTATATTTAAGTAATACTAGTCCATTCTAGTGATTATTAGACTTGTTGTATTTTACACTTCGGGGTTAACCATCGTATTTGGGACCTCATAATTGGTATCAGAGCAGAAGGCTAAACATTGCCTAGATCTGCTTCTTTGATGGCCACCCCAGAAAATACACAAGCAAGTTTTAATTTTGGTCCCGATCCTAATGTTAATGTTAATGATCAAAATAATGAACCAGCTATTGTTAATAACACTAATCCACCACCTCCTCCTCCTACTCCTGCTTCTCCACATGTGCATGTGCACTACTCAAATAATCCTGTTCCTAAATTCAGTTGGAACAGTGATGAATTTGGTATGTGGAAGGCTAGGATGATATTGCATATCACTGGTATTGAGAGAAACATGATGAAAATTTTAAACGAAGGACCTTATGTGCCCACATCACCTCTCAATGCTCTTCTTGATCCTACTGGATCTAGAAGGGGCAGGGAAAAGAGGGAGGAACACTGGTCTGAAGAGGAGAGGAGATTGGTAAATCTAGATACCCTTCTCAAAAACATGATCCTCGAGGCCGTTCCAGAAACCCTAATTCCCACACTAGTTCTTTTTCCTAGTGCTAAAACCATGTGGGATGAACTTTTAAACCAGCATGAAGGAGGAGATGACACCATTGTCACCTGAAAGGTCTCCTTAAACAAGAGGTATGAGTCATTTTTTGCTCAGCCAAATGAGTCTCTCACTGGTACTTACACCAGATTTATGAGTTCATAAACCAGTTGAGAGGTCTCGGGGTTGAAAAAGACAAGGATATACTTCTGGAGAAATTTTGTGATATTCTGCCCACCAAATGGTCTCACATGATCCTGGTCTTACGACAAGGTAAAACTCTGCACACACACACTCTTTCAACTTTATATGGAGCTTTCAGGTACACTGAAGAAAATCAGGCTCAGAGAGTTATGGCAGAACAAGATGCCTATAACCATGCCTCCAGTAGTCCTATTGTGGTTAGTCATACTGAACCACAAGTACAGCACTGATATCTTCTGAGAATGTATTTTCTATGAAGAAGATGGTGTCTGAACTCATGGATTCTGGAGAATCCAGTCAAATCTCTCTAGACTGTTGTGATGAAACTGATGATGATGACCTTGTTGCAATGATTGCTAAAACGTTTAACCGTTTCAAAGCAAGAACAAATAGGCCATCTGGACAATTTGCATCCAGTTCTTCAATTGATAAGACCAATCTGACATGCTTTAAGTGTGGCAGAAAAGGTCATTTCATGAAAGAGTGCAAGTCCAGCCAGTTTGTATCCAGCCTGGTCCATTCTTCAAATAATAAGCCTGATGATAGCTATAAATCTAAATACAAAAAGCTTAAGGCTCAAATTGCTCTCATGGCACAAAATATGGAAAATAATAATAAGTGCATGATTGCAACAACTGAAGAGAAGTGGGTTCCTTCTGATGATTCATCTGCTGATGAAGAAGAAAGAGATTGCTGTTACATGGCTCTGGCAGACGAAGAGCACCTGGTGAAGGAAGATGTCACATCTGGACGATGGGTGGACATTGTTATCAAAAAGGTTAGTGATTATGATACTGCAACTGACCAAGAATTAAACTGGACATCGCTGAAGCTCTTAATTCTGATTTAATATTTGTTGAAACTGTTAGATCTGACTGTGTAAATGGTCTAGAAACAGATTTTTCTGAAATAACTGTTTTAAAATCAAAATTAAAAGAACTTCAAGACATTGAACTGGCATTTCATGCCCAGGTTCTGGTAACTGAACAACTGATTCAAGAAAAACAAGATCTTGAAGTCATTTTAGAGAAAGAAAACTGGTGATTAAATCATGGCTTGAAACCAGAAAGCCATATGATGCTGGAGTAAATCAATTTCCTAAAAAACGTGCATATTTAGATGGAAATACTCATGTTGCATCATTAATACCAGTAATCAATCGATTACCAGAGGGGTTCAGGCCCACCACTGTTTATGATGACCCTGTAACTCCCAAGGCCAATATTTTCCCAGTTCAATCCCCAGAGGTTAAGACTGGAGCATTCCAGATGACTGCTCCAGTTCAAAAGGTCAATCTGAAGAAACCTTTGCCTCAGACCAATCCCCTACCTAATCCTAGAACTGGAAAGGCTAAGGTATCATCTGATGAAAATGTTTTGTCAAGGTTAGAGAGCCAGATTAAACTACTGACTCGTCAATTTCAAAGTTTTAATGCAAGATTAAACTTTATTGAGGGTACTTCATCTGGCCCTAGACAAAATACAAAACCTTTTGCAAAGAAAGATAAATCTATTTCTCCAGTTGAGAAAAGGAAAAAGGTTTCAAAACTATCAACCCCAGTGGTCTTTTCAACTAAGACCACTGTTGAAGAAAGTGAACTAAACCAGATTGCGCCAGGGACCTATAAGGGAGGGTCCAGTGAACCCATCAGTCGATGGGTTCCCAAATCTAACTGATAATATCTGGGGATGTGCAGGGCGATCGAAAGAAATATATCTGGTATCTTGACAGTGCAGCTGGCAGGACGATGACCGGATGTAAGACCCTGCTGGAGGAGTTCACCATTTCTGATGGCCCCTCCATTACTTTTGGAAATGATGGTTGTGGAAAGACTGAGGGATACAGTGTTCTGAACAATGGACAAGTCAAGTTCAGACGTGTTGCATTTGTGAATGGTTTGAAATATAACCTGATCAGTGTAAGCCAACTCTGTGATGATGGCTATCAAGTTCTATTCAATATTGCTTAGGGTATCGTATTCAACAATGACTGGAAGGTAGTGTTGATTGCTCCCAGAAAAGGGAATGTGTACGTGATGGATATGGAAAGCTCTCCTTCTGAGCAGTGTTTCTATACTCAAGCTGATGAAGACACAAATTGGTTATGGCATAAAAGGTTATCCCATTTAAATTTCAAGAATATTAATAAGTTGTCCAGAAAACAACTTGCAGATGGGATACCTTCAGTTTCCTTCAAAAAGGAAAGGCCATGTCCAGGATGTGAGATGGGAAAGCAAAAACGTACCAGTTTCAAGACCAGACAGAATTTCAACATATCTGAACCTCTTCATATGCTTCATATGGACCTCTTTGGTCCAGTGAATGTTCAGACTCGTGCTGGTAAAAGATACACCCTGGTTATAGTAGATGAATTTTCCAGATATTGTTGGGTTATCTTTCTTAGGTCTAAAAGTGAAGCTGCTGCTGAAATCATCAGTCTTATCAAGTAAATTGAGCTCAAGTACAGTCAAAAGGTGTGTCAGTTAAGAAGTGACAATGGAACAGAATTCCAGAATGCAACTCTGGAGTCATTCTGTACTGACACTGGCATCTCCCAGAATTTCTCATCAGCCCACTCTCCAGAACAGAATGGAGTGGTGGAAAGGAAGAATCGAACGCTGATAGAAGCTGCCAGGAGTATGCTTGCTGAATCTGGTCTGTCTACCAGTTTCTGGGCTGAAGCAATTGCTACTGCTTGCCACACCCAGAACCGGTCAGTGTATGTGAAGCGACACAAAAAGACAGCCTACGAAGTCTTAAGAAATAGAAAACCAAATATTGGTTATTTTCACGTTTTTGGATGTCCAGTTTACATCCTGAATGACTCCAGTCAGTTAGGCAAATTTGATGCCAAAGCTGATGAAGGGTATTTCTTAGGCTATTCAGCCATTCGCAAGGCCTTCAGAGTCTACAACAAGAGACTGGAGAAGGTCCATGAGTCAATTCATGTCACATTTGATGAATCAAATGCTGCAATCAACAAGAAGCCAGCCCTTGACACTCCCCCAATAACTCCAATTGTCTTCTGTGAATCTGATCCTATCAACTACAATAAAGAAGATTCAGAAGACACAGTTTCCAGTCATCCTAATCTGGAACCTGTTCAGAAAAAGAAACGCTCCAGTGGTACTCCATTCTATCCTTCCATTATTTTCAAACTACCCTCTGAAATTAATATTGGATCAGATGTTCGTACTACTCCCCAGTATCAGTATCAGTTGAAAATATACCAGAAATGTCTTCATATGAAGAATTCTATACTGAACTAGTACTTCAAGAAATACCTTCAAATGAGGAATTTCATGATGCAAATCGTGATTTAAATGAATCGGATGAAGATGCTGAAGTAGTCTGGGAAGATCCTCCTCCTGAAGCAACACCAGAGGAGACTCAACTGAATTCTTGCACTGATATTATTGTTAGTAACAATCCTGGTCAGTACTCCAGATGGACAAAAGCTCATCCTATTGATCAGATCATAGGTGACTCCAGTAGAGGAGTTCAGACCAGAAGGGCCTCCAGTGATCAATGCTTATATGTCAGTTTCTTATCACTGAATGAACCAAAGAAGATTGACGAGGCTATGGAAGATCCAAGCTGGGTGACTGCTATGCAAGAAGAGCTTCACCAGTTTGAAAGGAACAAGGTCTGGTATCTGGTTCCTTTCCCAGTTGGAAAGAAAGAACCAATTGGAACAAGATGGGTCTTCAGAAACAAAGTAGATGAAGATGGCCACGTAATCAGAAACAAGGCCAGACTGGTAGTACAAGGCTACTGCCAGTCAGATGTCGACTTTGATGAATCATTTGCTCCAGTGGCTAGACTTGAAGCGATCAGAATATTCTTAGCATTCGCTGCTAATCATCAGTTCAAGGTCTACCAGATGGATGTAAAGAGTGCTTTTTTGAATGGAAAGCTTGAAGAAGAAGTTTATGTCAGACAACCACCAGGTTTCGTTGATGAAAAGCATCCACATTGGGTATATTGTCTAGACAAAGCGCTTTATGGCCTCAGACAAGCCCCACGTGCCTGGTATGACACTCTGACTAAACATTTATTGAAAAATGGTTTCAAAAGAGGTACAATTGACAATACCTTATTTATTCTTCATGAAAAAGGTAATCTGTTAATGGTACAAATTTATGTTGATGATATTATTTTTGGGTCTACTGATGAAAACATATGCAAGAAATTTTCAAAAATAATGTCAACTGAATATGAAATGAGTTTGATGGGTGAATTAACATTTTTTCTAGGACTCCAGATTAAACAGACCAGAGATGGTATTTTTATTAATCAAGAAAAATATGTTAGAAATCTTTTAAAGAAATTTGATATGAACTCTTCACCATCTAAACCAACTCCAATTTCTGCACCACTGACACTGGACTCTGATCCAGATGGTAACCAGTGAACACCACTGTCTACAGAGGCATGGTTGGTTCACTGATGTATTTAACTGCCAGTAGACCAGATATTATGTTTTCAACATGTTTATGTGCCAGATATCAGTCTAATCCAAATATACTAAAGTACCTTAAGGGTGTCCCCAGTTTGGGTCTTTGGTATCCCAAAGGCTCAGGCATGGATCTAATGGGTTATTCAGATTCAGATCATGCAGGTTGTAAGATAGACGGTAAATCCACTACTGGTGGATGTCATTTCCTTGGTGGTAAACTGGTCAGCTGGACCAGTAAGAAGCAAACTTCAGTTTCATTGTCCAATGCTGAAGCTGAATACGTATCTGTAGCCAGTTGCTGTGCTTAGATACTCTGGATGAAGAACCAGTTGCTTGATTATGGTATTAAGTATTCAAAGACCCCAATCTTTTGTGATAATACCAGTGCCATTGCTATCTCGAACAATCCAGCCATGCACTCCAAGACGAAGCACATTGATCTCGGGTATCACTTCATTCGTGATCATATTATGAAAAACAACATTGAACTCCATTTTATTCCCACGGACAAACAACTTTTGAATATCTTGTTGGTGAGTTGGGAATGTTAAACCCTTAAATCTGGAACCTTGGTATTGAACGCCATTGTGTACTATCAGGGATCCTTGATTTAAAGATTTATAAATCTATGACTGTTTAGATATCGAACGCCATTGTGTACTATCTTTGCATTAATAGATTTCTGGATCAACATTCCAAGGGGAAAGACTTTGAAAGATATAATTTTGTTCTTAAAAATGTTTTATTTTTCAGGGGGAATTTATTAATTTATTTTCTCACTGGACAAATTCTTCAGAAAATATTACTGGTACTTTGTAAATGTGTCCCTCTCACTGGTTAGATAGGTTGAAGTGCATGTTTGAGGTGACTTTTTGTCTCCTTGTAAATGTGTCCCTCTCATTTGTCTGTATTAGTTGACGTGCATGTTTGAGGTTACCAGTTTCTTTCAAAATGGTTTTCACTGGTACTTTACTGGAGTGTCCAGTCAACCTCCAGATGCATTGATATGTCAGTCATAATATTTTTAATACTTGGTCATTGTGCGTGCCACGTGTGCAAAATCTTTTGAAAAGATATTTATCTTGATATTTATCTTATTATCCTACGTGGCATGTAATTTTTTCAAAGAAATGATGGTATTTTTACCTTGGGAAGACAAAAAGTGCAACTTGATACTGTTTGTGGGTTGTAAACCGTCACACATTTATGTGTGATGTGATGTAATTAATGCGGATCTCAGAACCCGATCAAAATTATATTTGATAATTTCAAAATAAACCGTTTGAGTTCCACATTCTCTCTCCTATATATACCCATTTTCACTTTCAATTGCATTTACTTCGAACATATTTACTCCCAAATCCTTCAAATTCCTTCATTTATTTCTTCATTCTTCATTCAATTTCCAATCATATCTCTCTCTCATATTTACTTCAATTCATCATATCCTCATAAACCCTAAATTCTTCAATTTCATCTTCATATATCTATTCATCATAATAATGGCTCCTAGACAATCAAACTCTCCTAAAAATCTGCTTGCCGCTGAATATGCTCCGGCTGAAAACGTTGTTAGGGCCAATCACATTACTTTAGAGGCAAAAGCTATAAGGATCAATATGAATAACTGGATGGCAAAACTCTCACTTTCCAGTGTTCATAATGCCCGTTCCATTATTGGGAGATTAAATACTTTTTTTCTCTCATGCCCTCTGTATGGTGCATTAACCCTAAATCCAGGGAGAATGTACCATGACTATCTTTGTGAATTCTGGTACACTGCACAATATGATGATGCAACTTCATCAATTACTTATTCTCTGAAGCAAGGTACCAGATCCTTGGGTTTCTCTGTTAGTTTACTCAGGTCTGTTCTACAGTTGAATTATTTTGAACAAAATGAGTTGCCCATTGAACTTCCCTCTGGTATCAATACAAGGGAAGTGTGCAGACTGATGGGGCACACAGATATTGTGGATGAGCATGGCCAGCTATCCAGGAAGGGAACAGTCTACATGAGCAGACTGACAGACTCATGGAGATTCTTCTTCACGCATATTGTTGAATGTTTGGGAGGCAGTTCTGGAGGGTTGGACCAGATAAATCAAACTCATCTCCAGATTGCCTACTGCCTCTGGTTTGGACTCAGAGTGGATTTCGCTCAGATCCTATTTGATGATCTGGTAGAGCGTCTTAAGGTGAAAGGAAGAAAAGCTTTTGTTCCATATATACGTTTTCTTTCACTGATGTTTAAAAGAGCTCTTGGAGACCAGTACGATTATGAAACTACTCACTTTTCTGTGAGTGAGTATATGAGGGATCTGACCAACCTAAGATCTCCACTGAATGAGGTAGATATTCCTCAGACCATGCTCTCTTTTCAAAGGGAAGAAGTAGAAGTGGCTCCAGGTAGAGGTCAAGTTGGTGAAGGACCCTCTGGTGACCAAGATGTTCAAATTATAGAAGCTGTACAACCCATAAGACAAGTGGCTCCTGAAGGTCAACAACCAAATGTTGAACCTTCCAGACGACCAAGATCAAATAGGCGTCTTGTTAGGACCAGTTTACTGGTAAACTGGCCAGTCTCCAGTTGCACCTGGAGACCCAGAAGATTTGTCCAGAAATATATTGAAGTCCAGTTGCATCATACAGTTAACGCAACTGAAGACTTCCTCCAGTTGAGAACTGACCAGTTGAAGAATCCTTCCAGTTGAAGTCGAAGACAACAAGTGGAAGATAGAGAATGACAATGGCAGCGAAGCCCAGTTGACATTCTAGTCAGTTACAAACTGGAGACCGTCAGTGGAAAGCTCTTACAAAGTTTTACACTGATTACGAGGAATTGACTTTTGTGCTTTATGTGCTTTTACCCGGATAATAAGATTTATCTTATTATTTAAGTACAAAAAGGTACATAAAGCTGGTTGAATAAAGTTGCTTTATACTGCAACTTTACACTGTATTTTAAGGAATTAAATGCTATTCCTTAAATGCTCTCAACCACATTTGTACGGCCAAAGTTAACATCCCAATGTTAACTTTGCCTATAAATACAAGTCATTGCACAACAAGAATAACAAGTGATAAAACTCTTCAAAAGTTGAACACTTCACACTTTGCAAACCTGCAATATTCTTGGTGAACTTGTGCAATATTCTCTCAATCGTAAAAAGGAACATTTCACAACTTTAAGTGTTTCGATTGTTTAGAGAAATTCCAAGTGTAGATCAATTGTAGTTCATAGGTTGTTAGGATATTTACATACTTGTATTATCTTGGTTCCGCAACAACCTTGTAATTTATTTAAAGTTAATAAATAAATTACACTTGAAAATTACATATTGTCTCACCAATTTATTTTATAAGTATTTTGTATTATTGCATTGTTCTTTACTTATTGTCACTTAAATAAGTAATCTATCTAGAACTTGGTATATACTCCTGTAACTGGTCGTCTCCAGTTCAGTGCTTATATTGCAAAGTAACTCCACCATCGACATTGAGGTGTCTTCTGGTAGTACCATCTATTGAGTTGGGACTTACAAGTGGTATCAGAGCAGAAGGCTAATAAACTTGCCTAGATCTGCTAAGATGAACACTACTGAAGGTGGAGATGGTTATGGTCAAGGTGAAAACCCTTTGAATACTAATACACCACCTCATCAAAATGCTAATTCTAACCCTTCTCCTCCTACTGCCCCAAATCACGTCCATGTACATTATTCTAACACTCCTGTTCCAAAATTTGATGGAAACAGTGAGACCTTTGGTACATGGAAGGCCAGAATGCTTTTGCATTTCGGTGGGGTAGAGAGGTATATGTTGAAAATCCTTAAGGATGGACCATATATACCCATGTCTCTTGGGGTAAGTCCTCTTCTAGATCCATCTGGAAGAAGAGGTTCTAGAGAAAAGCTCGAAGACCATTGGTCTGATGAGGATCGTAGACTTGTAGATCTGGATACCAGACTCAAGAACATGATCCTTGGAGCTGTTCCTGAAGATCTAATTCCAACACTTATGTTGTTCCCAGTGCAAAGTCAATGTGGGATGAATTAGTTATTCAGTTTGAAGGAGGTGATGACACTATTGTCACCAGGAAAGTTGCCTTGAACAAGAAGTATGAATCCTTCTTTGCTCTACCCAATGAAAGTCTAACTGGTACATACACCAGATTTTCTAGCCTCATTAATCAACTGAGAGGCTTGGGTGTAGAGAAGGATAAGGATATTCTTCTTGAGAAGTTTTGTGATATTCTTCCTTCCAAATGGGAAAACATGGTTCTTGTCTTAAGACAAGGTAAAACCTTGCACAGCCATACTCTTGCATCGCTCTATGGAGCCTTCAGATTCACTGAAGATAATAATGCTGCAAGACTGGTGGCTGAGCAAGATGCCATGAACCATGCCTAGAGTCCCAAGGTTGCTAGTGTAACTGAGCGACCTTGTGCTGCTTTAATGTCTGCAGAGAGTGTCCAGGCACACTCAATGAAGGAGATGTTAAACAGTTTCTTGAACTCTGGCCTGGCCACTGAAATCAGTGATGGTTGTGATGAAACTGACGATGATGATCTGGTAGCCATGATTGCTAAAACCTTTAACAGGTTTAAGCATAAATCTAAAAGATTTAATGGCCCAAACAATGCTTCCAGCTCCAGCTCTCTGGATAAAACCAATCTTACCTGCTATAAATGCGGTAAGAAAGGTCATTTTATGAAGGAATGCAGATCTAGTCAGATGAACAACCAAACTGGCCCAGATTGCCCTCCTATCCATGGAAAAAGAAAAGGATCAGTGCTTAATGGCACAAACTGAGGGAAAATGAGACTACTCTGATGACTCATCAGCTGATGAAGAAGAGGAAAGGGACATGTGTTTCATGGCCTTGGAAGATCAACAGCAGCATGTGGCAAAAGAAGATGTCATCACTGGAAGATGGGTGGACATCATTTTGAAGAAGGTATGTGATTATGACAATCAGGTTGACCCTGAACTGAAACTGGACCTTGCTGAATCATTAAGTGGTGATTTGGCTTTTGTGGAAACTGTTAGAGCAGATAGTGAAAGATATCTTGACACTATCTTAATTGAACTAAACAATGTTAAGCCACAACTGAATGATTTACAAAGTGTCCAGTTGGCTCTCAAGGAGTCAGTTTTAAAAATTGAGGCTTTGGAACTTGATAATCAAAAATTATTTTCTGATCTTGAAAAAGAACAAAAGATTATCAAGTCATGGGTAAAAGCATCTGGTAAGAACTATGATGCATTTTCTAGAACTATCGATGCCCAGAAGAATGCATGGAAATCTGGAGATCTGGAGATGGCAGCTCTCATACCAGATCTTCATGCATTGCCTCCAGCTCTCAGGGTTGAAACTCCTTATGATCAACCTGAAGCTGTTAAAACTGAACCCATTGAGACCACCCCCATTGAGGTTAAACCTGTAGCCAAACAGGCTAGTGCTCCAGTTAAAAAGGCCACTGGTAACAAGCCTTTACCTCAAAAGTCTAAGGTGCCCAAGACCCAAAAGACTAAAACTCCAGCTGAACCAAGGTCCAAGGTTCAGCTTCCTGATGAAAACAATATTTTGTTTAAACTGGAAAGTCAACTCCAACTTTTGTCTCGACAGGTTCAGAGTTGTACTGCCTGGATTAAAAATCTGGAAGGAGGTTCATCACCTTCAGTTTTAAAACAAAATATTAAAACCCCCTTCAAAACTAAAACAAAGAATGTTCCATCTAGAACTAAAACTGATAAGAAAAAGGGGAGCAGGTATCAAATACCAATCGTTTTTACTCCTGCACCTGGATCTGGTGAAAAAGGTCCAGATGTAGTCTTTAGTTTACCTCCACAACAATCAACTGTGACTTCTGTAGAGAAGTCCAGTGAACCCATCAAGAAAAGATGGGTTCACAAAAATAACTGATGATTTTTGTGGGTGTGCAGGGCGATCGAAAGAAGAATATCTGGTATCTGGACAGCGCTGTTGGCCGGACTATGACCGGATGTAAGCCCCTGCTTGAAGAGTTCACTGTCCAAGATGGACCGATAGTGACGTTTGGTAATGATCAAAGTGGAAAGACTGAAGGATATGGTGTGCTCAATAATGGACAAGTCGAATTCAAGAAAGTTATTACTCCCAGATCATGGCAACCAGAAGACATAGTGGGACTATCAATGATGTTAATGTAACCATTAAGCCAGGCACCAAGCACTTTCAAGTTGAAGTTAGTTATACCAGAGGGCCACTGGTTAAAACTGACAATCCTGGTGCAATGCAGTATGGGTTCACTGAATGGGTTGAAATGGTAAATGTTTTGGATGCAAAGGCGCAAAAGAATAGGTTTGAGAAAGCATGGGTGAACTTCTTAAAGGGCAAGATTCAACACAAATAAAATCTGGAGCTAAAGTTGAATATTGATCCTGAAGACTCTCAGCCTATCTCTTCAGTGACCAAGAGAAGAAGAACTGGCGAAGGGCCATCCCATTAAGTTCTCTTTTCAGTTATCTACTTGTAATTTTATTTACATTCTGTAACTTGTATAAATTTCATTTCCTTGTATAAATGAAGTTACCAGTTTGTAACCACAAGGTAGATAATAGATTAGATCTAACAAACTTAAAAGAAAAACCCAAGGCATTTATTGATCTATAAAAATGCCTTGGAAAACTTAGATAGATTTAATCGAACAAGTCTCTCCAGTTGCACCTGGAGACCAGAAGATTTGTCCAGAAATATATTGAAGTCCAGTTGCATCGTACAGTTAACGCAACTGAAGACTTCCTCCAGTTGAGAAATGACCAGTTGAAGAATCCTTCCAGTTGAAGTCGAAGACAACAAGTGGAAGATAGAGAATGACAATGGCAGCGAAGCCCAGTTGACATTCTAGTCAGTTACAAACTGGAGACCGTCAGTGGAAAGCTCTTACAAAGCTTTACACTGATTACGAGGAATTGACTTTTGTGCTTTATGTGCTTTTACCCGGATAATAAGATTTATCTTATTATTTAAGTACAAAAAGGTACATAAAGCTGGTTGAAAAAAGTTGCTTTATACTGCAACTTTACACTGCATTTTAAGGAATTAAATGATATTCCTTAAATGCTCTCAACCACATTTGTACGGCCAAAGTTAACATCCCAATGTTAACTTTTCCTATAAATACAAGTCATTGCACAACAAGAATAACAAGTGATAAAACTCTTCAAAAGTTGAACACTTCACACTTTGCAAACCTGCAATATTCTTGGTGAACTTGTGCAATATTCTCTCAATCGTAAAAAGGAACATTTCACAACTTTAAGTGTTTCGATTGTTTAGAGAAATTCCAAGTGTAGATCAATTGTAGTTCATAGGTTGTTAGGATATTTACATACTTGTATTATCTTGGTTCCGCAACAACCTTGTAATTTATTTAAAGTTAATAAATAAATTACACTTGAAAATTACATATTGTCTCACCAATTTATTTTAGAAGTATTTTGTATTATTGCATTGTTCTTTACTTATTGTCACTTAAATAAGTAATCTATCTAGAACTTGGTATATACTCCTGTAACTGGTCGTCTCCAGTTCAGTGCTTATATTGCAAAGTAACTCCACCATCGACATTGAGGTGTCTTCAGGTAGTACCATCTATTGAGTTGGGACTTACACGTCTGATGAGAGATGGTGTTCAGGTAAATCCAGAAAGTCATCCAGGTGATGTTATGAATTTAGATGGGTCTCCAATTTTTAAACCAGAAGAGAATGTTGAACAGGTTGAAAATGTACAAGTTGTTGAGCAGACAGAGGATGTAGTACAGGCTGTTGAGCAGACAGAGAATGTACAGACTGATGAGCAGGTAGAACAAGTTGTTCAGGCTGATGAATAAGTAACTGGTGAGCAAGATGCTCAGATTGATCTGAATGCAGAAGCTGGGGAACAAGCTGGTGATCAAACTGTTGGTGAAACTTTTTGGGATGAGGCTGATTCTCCCATATCAGAAGGTCAGAATTTTGATGTAAATATGAACTTTCTTGGTGAAGATGTTGTAGAAATAGAGAGTCTACCAGAAATGTCACCACCTCCACCAGAAACAAATATTCCTCCACCAGAATCCAACATGCCACCACCACCACCACCTTCAATTCCTCAAACCACTCCATATTTCACTCCTTCCACAATTCAAATTTCACAATCTCAACCACCACCAATTGAAACTCCAGTCGAATTATCTGAACACCGTGCGCTGGACTCAACAGTTGTAACATCTGAAGTTTTAACTGAGGAGGTCTGGGCACAAGTACCTCTCATGACCAGATTAACTTCAAATCTTGAACCTCCCAGTGGTCCCTCCATATCTTCTTCAGCCGAGGTCCAAGGCCTTTTAAGTAAGGTGGCGGACCTGGAGAGATCACTTCAATCTTCAACCCAGGTTATTTCTGATTTCAAGTCTTTGTTATCAAATAATCTAGCTTCAGAAATGAATGTGTTTGCTGGGAATGAGAAGCTAGTTTCTGAGAAACTTAATGAACTGGTACTGGCCACAAATCAAAACACTGAAAATATCAAAGTGGCATTCCAGGGATTGGAGACAAGACTGGTAAATTCTGTTCAGACTGCAGTGGAAAGTAAAATTGTACAACCACTGGCAGGTCTGACAGATGAGGTTAAGAAAATGGTTACCAGGGTGAGTTCATGTTAAGTAGAAATTTAAGCTCGATTTGAAGGTTTAATGGAGGATTTTGGTTAGTGTGTGAAAAGTGTGTTTGTGTGTGAAATGAGGTTGAAGATGAGTTTAGAGAGAGAAAGTATAAGATTAGAGAGAAGTAACTATGGAATTATGTTCAAAGCTTACAATTTTGGGTATGGAGAGGAGTATTTATACACTTGACTAACTTTCACTAATACTCCTTCCATTATTAAAATAATTACATTTTAACACCATTTTTAGATTTCTAACATTCTTCCCCTTGGTGTTGAAATGTAATTCATGCATGATATCATCTATAAATACGAATTTGTTGATGAAGGTCTTCGAAGCTTTCTCATTGTCTTCAAGATCTTCCATCAAATTTGGCTTTACGTCTTTAATCTTCACACTTACCTTAAAGATGTATCTTTAAGTCTTGAACTTCTCAGAGTATGAGCATTGCGGAAACTTGATCTTGGCTCTTTAGATTTGAACATGAAAACCTCTTCTTGACAATCTTAACTTTGTCACACTTCCCCTTAATTAATGAATCTTTCTCTTGAAGCATTTGGACAAACATCTTTTTCATCACACACTTCCCCTCGATCAAACAATCATATTTGCGTACCACCAACGCTTATGTATAGGGTGTACCCGCGGCGTACCCACCACGTTGGCGATAACTATCTTCAAAGAATAATTTGGGGATCACTTTAGTCAACAATTAATTTGGGGATCACTTTAGTCAACAATTTATCTTTCTTCCCCTCAACTGATGAATTCTTCTTTCTCCCCATCAAAATTCAAGAAAGCACACACACTTGTTTGACTTTATTATCCTCTTTCTTCCCCTCATGATGAATGTGTGACAACATGTTCATCATGTCTCTTTGAAGTCGAAACTGGGGAATCAACCATTATGAAGTAGTAGTCCAATAAACAACATCTTTAGCCCGGGTTATACACTGACATGTGTATAAGCCATATTCATCGAATCACTTATGAACAACCTTTGGGACCCATTTTTGTGTAGGCCCAACGGTTTTTGTCTTGACATTCCAAATGTACGTGTCATCGATTCGACGAATAGAATCTGCAGTCCATGGTGGGTGAAAACTCGAGGTTGTTGAAAAATTGAGTTTTTGTGGACGCAGTGGAGATGCAAAGACATTCCCTTCTTGCACGGTAATTGGTTTTGGTGCAAGTTCATAGAGTTGCCAAAGTGAGTATTTGATTGTCTTTGACTCAGTTGACTTTGGTTTGTAGACAGGTTTCCATTTGATCTTGGTCAACTGAGCTTTTGCTTGAGAGATGAACTTGGTATTGTCTTCAAATGACAAGAATGGAATGAGAGTCTGTGTTCCATCTATAGTAGGCTTCGACGAATACTTTCTATCCTTGAATAAGGCATAGTTAGTAAATTGAGAAGCTTTATGTTTAGCAGGAGATGAAACTTTGATCTTTGAGCTCTTTGGGATGGACTTAGTGCAAACTTTCTTTTGAGCATCAAGTTCAGTTGGAAATATTGGACTTGCATCATGATAAACTGAGCATCATCACTTTGAGTGTCACAAGATGTTGATTGTGTTTGCAATTCCATCTCAAGTTCAGAGATTCTCTTTCGTAGAGATGTTTCATTTGATTGATATTGCAAACAATTCTCTTCAAGAGTCTTGATTTTGTTGCAAACATTTTGTCTCTCTTTCTCAACTTTGTTCATCTCATCAATAAACTTGCTCTCCATGGTTAAGAATATAGATGTCTCATTTTTTGACTGAGATTGAAAACTGAAATCTTTTCTTGCAAAATAAGTTCTCTTGATTTGCTTTCCAAGATACTATCATTCAGCTTCTTGTTGGAAGTTTTCAATTCTGTTTGAAGTTCTTTTATCGCAGCTTTCATTTGTGACATCAACTCATCATTCTTCTTCAAAGTTTGTTTGTCAATTTCATTCCAAACTGCAAGGTCTCCAAATTCAACTTGAAGTTCTTTCATCTCATTTGTAAGTCTCACATTTCCAGCTCGATAGTAGATCATTTGTTCTTTCAGTTTGACATTCTCAGCTTGTAACGTGACTACTTCCTCTTGAAACTTGACATTTTCAGTGCAATCGAATGAATCAATATCTTCATCACTTGACAAGGAGTTGTTTCAGATCGCAAATGAGTAGTCATACAACATGAGCACAGTCCACCTTTATGAAGTTTCTCTTCAGATGAAGTAGGTGTCTTGGGTGAGGAAGTTAACCACAAATTGAAGACGAAATCATTTTTGACTGAATTTGAGATACTTGGACTTGACATTTTGTTTAGCAAAGGGTGAAATGAAATGAAAAGGTAATTGTGATTGAAATTGAAGTGAAAGAATTAAAATTGAAATTTGGAGATTTTGTACTTCAGGTTTCCCTCCAAATTTTTCGCCGAAATATGTTCTCACGAAACTTTGAATTTCATGTAAACTTTGGATATCATGATCATAGGAAAAATTTGATATTTCTAAAAATTTTTCGCCAAAACCGCGTCAATAACGAATGAAAATTGGCCTAAAATTTTTTTAATGCTATCAAATTTTAAATCTTCATGAATTATCCCTTTTTTTTTTTATTGGATTTTTGGAATTGGAACGATCTTGTGAAGATCGTCCTGGGTGAGATCGTCTTGTGTGAGATCGTCTTGAGCAAGATCGTCCTAGGTGAGATCGTCCTAGGATTTTGATGAAATTTGGTTAAGTCTTGAAATTGAAACGATCTTGAAATGAAACGGTCTTGAAATGAAACGATCTTGAAATGAAACGATTCAAAAGAACTGGGACGATCTTGGTTGAAGATCGTCTTAGGTTTCGAGGAAATGAAACGATCTTGGTGAAGATCGTCTTGGGTTTCGAGAAATGAAACGATCTTGAGAAAGATTCTTAGGTAAGATCGTTTTAGGTAATTTTTGTGAAATTTGGTTAAGTATGAAAAATGAAACGATCTTGAACTAAATGAGTTTGGAATGAAACGATTCAAAGAACTGGGACGATCTTGGGTAAAGATCGTCTTAAGTTCAGAGGAAATGGGACGATCTTGGTGAAGATCGTCTTAGTTTCAGAATGATGAGACGATCTTGGTGAAGATCGTCTTGTTTTTCTTTCCAAGAATTTGAATTGACCAAACCAATCCTTCTGGATTAGTTAGCCACAATCAAACACTTCACAACACAACTACTTGTCAAGACGATCTTGAGGAGATCGTCCTACAAGCCTCTAAGCACTAGAAATGAGAAATAAAGGAATAAAGGCTAGGACGATCTTGGCAAGATCGTCCTAGTGCAAGATCGTCCTAGGGTCATCATCTTCTTCATCAGAACAGTTTTGAACATGAACTCCATTAACAACTTCAAAAAGCTTCAATAACTTTTGATTTACTGAGTTAGAACTTGAAATCTGTTGTGTTTGTGTTCATTTTGTTCATAGATGTTGCGGAGGTGAAAACAAGCAGTTTGCAAGTTATTTCATGTTCTAACTCCTAGTAATTCGAAAGATATTGAAGATTTAAGAAGTCATTAATGGAGTTTTTCTGGAAAACTGTTGAAATGAAGAAGATGACCAAGACGATCTTCACTAGGACGATCTTCTCAAGATCGTCTTAGTCTTTGAAAACTAGTTTTTCATACTTGTGCGTTGTGACTTGTTAGACGATCTTCACAAGATCGTTCTAGACAAGAACGTGTTTGTTAGTGTTTGATTCTGGCTAATTAATCCGAAAGGATTGGTTTGGTCAATTCAAATTCTTAGAAGTTTTTGAGAAAGAAAACAAGACGATCTTCATACCAAGATCGTCTCATTTCCTAGAAACCTAAGACGATCTTCACCAAGATCGTTTCATACCTGAGATACCCAAGACGATCTTCACCAAGATCGTTTCATTTCTTCGAAACCTAAGACGATCTTCACCAAGATCGTTTCATTTCCTCGAAACCTAAGACGATCTTCACCAAGATCATCCCATTCTTTTCTGTAAACGTTTCAT
>CM067167.1:131644625-131696275 GCA_034093135.1 Erigeron breviscapus
CTACAACAAAGACGGCGTACCTTACGCCTACCTGGAATCATCACTTCTGGCGTCTCGTGGGCCGTAAGCAGAAGGAAATGGGCGTAAGCTCTAATTAGGCTTTCCAGGGGACCGTAACCTACGCCCTTTGGGCCGTAGCTTACGCCGACTCGTTTTGTTTTTTCTTTTTTTTTTTAACTACAGACAATAACACTTTTAATTACAAATGGTTATAAAATAAACTCCCTTCCCCAACTTATAGGTACATTGTCCCCAATGTACCCCCGAAATTGGAAATGAGTTAACGGCTCGACCACTTGCAAAAGCGTTCTCATTTTCACCCAAACCGACCTTCCCCAACTTAATTCACAAGCCTAAGTGCTGGGAATTAAGTTTCATGTGTGATTATGCAACAAAACACTCAAACAACTAAACAAAATTGAAACGAAAAGGAAACATACCGAAATTGAAGCTATAAACAAACAAACCAACAACGGGTTGCCTCCCGTTTAGCGCTAAGTTTATTGTCCTCAACCCGACATTACCTCAATTTGATTCATGCAACCTCATAGGATGGTGGACTTGATATGAAGTTCACCATTTCCGTTGTAGCTCCATTGATGTCGCTTGCATCCAAATAAGGCTTCAAACGGTGTCCATTGACCATTTGCTTCACTCCATCCTTCGGATCTTCAATCTCAATTTCTCCAAAGTTTCTGACTCTTGTGATGGTATATGGACCCATCCATTTGCTCTTGAGCTTTCCGGGAAAGAACTTGAGTCTTGAATTGTAAAGCCACACTTTTTGGCCAACTTCAAACACCTTTTTCTTCAACTTGGCATCATGAACCGCTTTCATCTTGTCCTTGTAGGTCGATGCGCATTCATATGCCTCATTTCTCAACTCTTCCAACTCACATAGCTGCAATTTTCTCTCTTTACCTGCATTCTCAAAATCCATATTAACGGCTATTGATGCATGTTGATGTGACAACAGCAACTTAGATTTGATTAGTCTTATTTATATATGTGTAATTGATAGATTATGGACTTAGTGTTTTAGTAATGATCGATTACATGGTTTGGTGTTATATATATGTGTTTATATATGATGTTTGTTATGTATGTTATACAAGTACAAACATAATATATGTTAGGTTTCTTGTACATGAAGTACTTGGAAAATAACTAAGCATAGATGTTGATGGTATTTAGTACTAACGAAGATAACCTTCGTTAGGAACTAACGAAGATAATCTTTGTTATATGGGCTGGGCTGCTAAGTTCGTAAGAACAAAGCCCAGCAGGCCCAATATCGATCAGAAACATATATAAATGAATCGAAACCCTAAATTGAGGAATCAGTTCATCTCTCACACACCTAAGGCGACTAAGTTCGTTTCTAGCTTATAGAAAACGAAGATAGATCTCATAAGGCTGGTTATATACATATAATTAGCAATATATTCGATAACTAATCAAACTAGTTATCTCGTGAGGATTCCGCACTCACGACATAACAATAGACGATCTCGAGAGCGATCTGCAGCTATCGAGGGACTCACAAGTGGTATCAGAGCCATTCGATATCTTATCGAAGGGTTGAGATCGTTTGTTTGATTGTTATTTTCTCAAAAACCTCCCGAACACCCTTTCTGTCGCTAAGTTCGTTTGACCTACGAACTTAGCAAAACGAAGTTTAAAAACGAATTTAACTTAAATTCGTTCTATAGTTCATCAAGCGAAGATAGAAAATGAAGTTATCTTCATTTTCGTTCTGAATCTTCTTCAAACGAATTTAGTCTACGAACTTAAGTTATCTTCGTTCAGATCCTTAGTCTACGAACTTAGCTATCTTCGTTCAGAACCATAGTCTACGAACTTAAGCTATCTTCGTTCAGACCTTGTTCTTACGAATTTAACCTATTTTCGTTCCATCTCTTATCTTCGTTTGAACAGTAATTTTCTCTTATGGCTTCCTCATCTTCAACCAACAATGTTGTTGCCCAATACCTCAATTCTCTCGTTTATCATGATCATCTTGTAGGACGTACTAATTCTCCACCAAAGTTAGTTTCATTGGCTGACTTCTGGGCGTGGAAAGGTCGATTTGAAGATTTTATTCAACGAGAAGACTTAAACATGTGGCTCATGATCACTGAAGGTTATGAGTGGCCTACTCTTACTGTGAATGGAATTACTTCTACATACAAGGTGGGAGAATTAACGGGTGAAGAAAAGGCTAACTATGCCATTGAAGTAAAGACTCTTTCCACACTTCGTATGTGCATTCCTCAAGAGTTGGTGCACTTGTTTCCTAAACAGGAATACAAGACTTCAAAGCAACTGTTCGATGCTATTGAAGCTCATTGTGAAGGTGATCCACTATTGAAGCAAAATAGAATTAAAATGCTTAAGAAACAATTTGACTGCTTCAATGCTACAAAGAATGAACAAGTTGAGGATCTTATTCTGAGGTATCAACATCTTCTTGCTGAATTAGCATATTTTGATCTTAAATACACTCCTACTGAGATAGTGGATAAATTCTTGGATGGTTTGCCGAAAGCTTACAAAGAATTTCGTCATGGATTACAAGAAAGAGCTGATTATGCATCTCTTCGAATAGATGGAGTGATATCCACACTAAGAAACAGAGAAATGAAGGATAAGGCAAAGGATCTTCAAGATAACTTCACACAAGATCCATCTCTCTATCATGCCACTATGAAAAATCCAACAGCAGACATTAATGCTTTCTTTTCTGGAGTTGGTAATACTGGTGAGACAGACAATTGTGGTCCACAAATGGATGGAGATGATTCTTCCGGATTCATGGCTACTGATGCTGGTAACAGGGGTAAAAGGGCTAATGAAGGTATCAAAGACAGGAAATATGAAGTTCGGAAACATTACATCTTCTTCTGCTGGTTACAAGTCCATGCCTATGAATATGAAATCAGCTGAGGGTAGGATGAATGTATTTGCTGCTATGTGTGCTGCACATGAGCTTTTGTTGCAGGAAGAATCACAGATCCAGCACTTATTGATGAAGATTACGACCAGATAGATCCAGATGATGTTGAAGAAATGGATCTGAAATGGCAATTGGCAATGATCACCAGGAGAGTGCAAAAGTTTATGAATAGAACAGGCAGACAGCTTACTGGAGGTACTCAGGGATTTGACAAGTCAAAGGTGAAGTGCTATAACTGTGAAGGTTTTGGACATTTTGCCAGAGAATGTCAACGGCCTAAGAGAGAGGCAAATGTTACTCCTACACGTCAAGATAGAGGTGGTAATCGTCCGTTCAATCAAAATTCAACTAGAGCTCTTTTGTTGACTGATGATCCTACTGCAAATGTCAATGGCAATGACAAGGCTATAGTAGCTGTTCAACCAGATGGTTCTTATGTTTGGAATCTTCCACATGATGAGAACAATAACGCTTATTTGGCTGAAATTCTTGATGATATGGCTCAAATAGTTGATTCTCCTGATGACTTCTTGGACACCACAGTCTATCACAGTGAAGAGCAATTGTATGAAAATACTAAAAGTTCGAATGTGGAATTTGTTGCTGCTGGTGTATATGATACTGATTCCGAATCTGACAATGAATTAGAAGATGTCAAGAACCTTGATGAAGTGAAAGCTACTGAAGAGGTGAAAGCTGCTGAGGTTAAAAATGATTCTGCTACAGAAAAGGTTGAAAAGACAATTGAAGAGCAGATGCAAGAGTTTGAGATTCCGGCTGACACGACTGTGGATGATTTTGTTGCTTACATGGCAGATTGCAAAGAGGCAGACCAACAGGTATCCTATTCTTTACATACTATTGTTCATGTTTGCAAAATTGTTAATCGCATGTTTGATGAACTTGAACAAAAGAATGAACAAATTAAGAAATTAGAATCTGTTGTCAACGCTGCTCATGATGAAAGAGATAAATTAATTAAAAAGGGTCTAACTGTAAATGATAAAGAAAAATTCTTCAAGGACAAGATTAGATCCTCAGAGTCTGACATTAGAGCTATGAAAGATAAAGTCAATCAGTCTATGGCCATAGAAAGAGTAAGTAGTGAAGCTTATTCCTTGTTAGCTAGAAAGTGTGCTACCATTGAAAAGGAACTTGCTGATGCTAGGATAGAAATCTTGGAATTAAATGCTAAATCTGATTCTGCTAGACATGCTGAGCTTTTAATGCATATGTCAAAGTTTGAGAATTCTTCCTCTAAGAGTCTTGACACTGCTAAGATCTCTTATAAAGATGTGCCTTCTCCTTTCAATAATAACTATACTTCTGTTGAACCTAATCTTCCTGAAATCCTACTTCAACCTAGTGTTGTAGATAGTAATCCAAAAGACTCAATTCCTGAGGCAAAGATGTCTGAGGGAACAAAAGAGTCTAAAGGAGTTTCTTCTCAACCTAACAAGGAAGAGAAATTGAAAGGTGTTGTTTTAAATCAGTCTATTCCCAATGGTCAGAAAGACAGTATTGTACACTTTACACTTCATAAGAGTAATAGGGTCTATACTGAGTTAGAATTCCCATTAGAATCTATTGACCCTAAGAGGATTGATAAAGTCTGGGATGTTGCTATTGAGGATATGAAGAAATTAAGTCAGCAACGTCTCACTCCATTACCTAAGCAGTCTAGGAATAGAAAATCTGAAGATAACTTAGCCGTTAATGAAGAAGCAACTAAGGTTTTAAAGCACATCTTAATGCCTGCACTTAAGAAATCTTCAAGTATAGGTAAACATGAGAAAGATGGTGCTAGAAGGTCTAGGATATCACCAACTAAACAAGACTCTGAAAAAGAAGATCAAAGGAAAACAAGTAAGTCAGTGGACACTAGTGCTAACAATGAATCTGTAGGTACCAATAAAAAGGTAGATACAAACAAAAAGTTCAAGGTCCTCTCCTGCTTTGCTTGTCATGAAAAGGGTCATGTTTATAGTGTATGTCCAAATAGACCTCGAAGATCAGGTTCTCCTTCAAAGGTTTCCACCTCGGAAGGAAAAAGGGGGTTGGGTAATGATAAACAGGTTAATGAGGCTAAAGTTCAATCTTCTTCAAAACCGTTTACTATACCTCAACGACGTGAATCTCCACTGAAAGGTTCATCAGGAAATGTTCATGAGATTTCAAATCGTTTTCAAACACCTCCACGACCTGCTCATTCTGCCCCTAGAAATCAAAATTCATATTATGACCAAATTCATTCAAGTGTTCGACCTTCTTATGGTCCTCATTCTCCTAGATCTTCTCCGACGAGAGGTCAGAAGTCTCCTCCAGTGAGAAGACGAAACGAGAATCATGTCTCACCCACAGCTTCGAGCAATGGATATTGGACTGAACTGATTCTCAGGGATGAGAAGGGTCGACCCAAACCTAAGAAGGTTTGGGTCCCCAATGAAAACTAATTTTTCTCATTTTATGTGCAGGGAGTTCCTAGGACACCAATTCATTTATGGTACCTTGACAGTGGATGCTCCAGGCACATGACAGGGGACAGGAAACTCTTGTCCAATTATACTGGTATAAATGGGTCGTATGTTAGTTTTGCTGGATCCAAGGGCGGCAACATCACCGGTCAAGGAGATGTCGTCAATGGACAACTTACTCTTGAAAGAGTAAACTATGTGGAACAACTTACTCATAATCTAATGAGTGTCTCCCAGATCTGTGACAAGGGCAACAATGTTCATTTCACAGAAAAGGAGGCTTTTGATAGACCTCGTCATGAGTTGTTATATCAACTCAATGGTATGAAGAATGCCGAGTAGATTCTCTAAAAGAACTTAAATTTTCTTTTTTGAGTCTTAGTAGTTTAAGTCGTATATAGATAGTGTCAAAAAAAAAATAAAAAAAATAAAAAAATAAATAAATAAATAAATAAAAAATAAATAAAAAAAAGCCAAAGATCAATGACAAAATAAAAAACAATACAATCAAATATGTAAAAAAAATTGTTTGCAAAAAATATAGAAGAAAGAAAATAAATAAATAAATAAATAACTGGGAAATAAATAAATAAATAAATAAATAAATAAATAAATAAATAAATAAATAAATAAATAAATAAATAAATAAATAAATAAATAAATAAATAAATAAATAAATAAATAAATAAATAAATAAATAAATAAATAAATAAATAAATAAATAAATAAATAAATAAATAAATAAATAAATAAATAAATAAATAAATAAATAAATAAATAAATAAATAAATAAATAAATAAATAAATAAATAAATAAATAAATAAATAAATAAATAAATAAATAAATAAATAAATAAATAAATAAATAAATAAATAAATAAATAAATAAATAAATAAATAAATAAATAAATAAATAAATAAATAAATAAATAAATAAATAAATAAATAAATAAATAAATAAATAAATAAATAAATAAATAAATAAATAAATAAATAAATAAATAAATAAATAAATAAATAAATAAATAAATAAATAAATAAATAAATAAATAAATAAATAAATAAATAAATAAATAAATAAATAAATAAATAAATAAATAAATAAATAAATAAATAAATAAATAAATAAATAAATAAATAAATAAATAAATAAATAAATAAATAAATAAATAAATAAATAAATAAATAAATAAATAAATAAATAAATAAATAAATAAATAAATAAATAAATAAATAAATAAATAAATAAATAAATAAATAAATAAATAAATAAATAAATAAATAAATAAATAAATAAATAAATAAATAAATAAATAAATAAATAAATAAATAAATAAATAAATAAATAAATAAATAAATAAATAAATAAATAAATAAATAAATAAATAAATAAATAAATAAATAAATAAATAAATAAATAAATAAATAAATAAATAAATAAATAAATAAATAATTAAATAAATAAATAAATAAATAAAATAAATAAATAAATTAATAAATAAATAAATAAATAAATAAATAAATAAATAAAATAAATAAATAAATAAATAAATAAATAAATAATAAAAAATAATAATAAAAATAAAAATAAAAATAATAATAAATAAATAAATAGTTCAGTGATACCATTATATGATGTATCGATAGGCACAAAGTACCAAGGTTTCCTTTTAATCTGAACTTAAATGTATACAATGTTCTTATGGGAAACGTATTCAGATATATGGCTGAGAATGTTTGTTCTTAAAATAGACAAGTCCTTTAAATCTTATGAAAGATCTTGCATTATAATTATGTATATTTGGTCTTTATAAAGAAGGTCTCGGATACATATATGTGTATGTATTGTTTTTTTCGGATGTATATTTGTGACAAGATATACAAATATCAAATAAATATGTTGAAAATATGAAGCTAATGTGGCCTTTGAGATTCGAACAAGTAAGTCCTTGGGTATCTTTGTATACCTAGCCTACCTAAAGCTTCCAACTTGGGATAGGTTGTCAGAAAGTTCGCTACACGGGTCTCATAGAAAGTCACGGGTTTTCATAAGTGCTTTAAAAATTAATGTCACAAATATGCAAGTACTTGGCATTATGCAATGTAAGTATATTTCCGTACGTGAGTCAAGTTAAGTCGCTTTGCGCGTGAGGAATCACCGACCTGTCACCGCTGACTTGATTCTTAAAGACTTTCTCACTTTACTCACCAAATGTCTTAATCTTAGTGCTTGTTTCGATTGGGGCACATAAGTTCGCAAACTAAAATTGTGGCATGAGTAACTTACTAGGTTACATGGTGACTGTCCTTGGCTCAAGTAATACGAAAGTGCCACAAACCAAAAAGGAGACTGGAATTACCGAGTGTTTAAGAGGACAAACATATTGGTAATCGTTTTTGGATCACTGTTCATAACTAATAATAAGAGAATTATTTCTCGCTAGTAGGCTTATGTAAATGCTAATCTGATCTGATCAGCAGTACACAAGTACATGTGAATAATGAATAAATTGTGTTTAGATTAGTTTCTTGTTCTGTAATTTTTATTCTAATTTATTTTTCATTTTATTGAGTCAAAATAGTATTTTCATAAGTTCTTATTGCACGAGAGATTCTACTTAACTTCTGTTCAGTATATATTTTGTTGAATTCATTTATTTGGATTCTTGATGAGGTTATGTGATTAGTATAAAAAAAGATTTTCTGATATGGACATTAAATTGTTTAAGTTTAGAAAATGATCTTTTAAGTTTTCTGTGAAAAGTCAAAGTTATTTGCAATCTCACAAGTTTAAGTTGTTACAAGTTATGAATTTAATTAATAACTTGGTGATATTTTAGGGTTTGACAATGGAATGACCTCCCTTGATCTTTTGTTAGAATCTTGAATATTTCGTAATTGTTAACCCTAATTTTGTGTGTTTTAGCTTGAATTTTCTGCATTATTATGCCTTTGCTCTTGATGCGTTAATGAGTTTTTGGTAAGTGTGCAGTGTTCAGGATAAGAAGATAAAGTTGGAGTGCTGATCTTTGTTACAATACAGTGTTATTCATACTGATGATATCGTGGAGACAAGATTTTTGGTGTGAAATGACAATATTGTGATGCAAATATGAGCACGTGAAGGAAGAATACATGAACCTGTCTTTGGAGTATTTATTTACTTTACATTTCATGTATTTAGTGAAAATAATCAGTGTTGATACGTGTTTCTTTTGATTTTCGTACCTTGACTTATGACATGATTTCGGAAACTTTACAAAGTCCTTCATTGGATTTTTGGACTATTCATTTTTTGTTAGTTTTGTAGACGGCATCTAATATGGGACTTAAGTGTTTCAAGATGGTTTGCCGTCAAGCATCTCAATGATTAGCGAAATGCTCTCCGTATCATGGTCGTGGTTGGTAACGCTGTTCATATGTTCATTGATTATTTTCAAGTTTGGTGATGGTTGTTTTTAGACCTTGGGGTTTTGTTTTTATTCAAGATTATAATGTTTGTAAAATACTTACATTATGATGATGATTTTAGATGGTGGTACTTCTTGGTACAAGGCATGAACAAGTTGCTTTTAACGAGTTATTGCTATGTACAGGATTAGGTCAAAGGGTCGCATCGTGGAAAGTTTCGTGATGAAGAATCTTGAAGAATTTTCTAAGTCCAATGTTGTTCTTACGAAGATAGTCTTTAACTTCGTTTGGACTTGTTCTTCAGAAAATTTAACTTATTTTCGTCACATCTAATTTCGTTTTATTTGGTTTTAAACGAAGATAACTTCTATCTTCGTTCCACTTGAGTTTACGAAGGTTAACTTCGTTCCCCTTATTTTAGACCGATCTTCTAACCGACCCGTTTTGACCCATTTTAAACCATCTATCTATATATACACTTAATTCGTTTTCTCTTTTTCATTGCCAGAATTATTAAAGAAAAACGAATTTAAGCTGCATAAACCCCTATATCTTCATCAATCAAATTACTTGATTTCACTTGATTCTCTGCTTGTTGTTTCGATTTTTGTTGAAATAAGTGATTCAGGTATACTATCTAGCTTCGTCATTCACAAATCCCCAATTCTTGATTCTTGTTTTTGCCCAATTTTTACATGAACTCAATCAGTTTTATAAATATTTTAGGTTCTAGGGTTTAATTTCGTTTTTTGTTTTAAACGAACTTAGTTATGCTTCAAAGCTATCTTCGTTTGTTGTTACCCAACGAACTTAATGTCTATTTTCGTTTTTTTGTTACCTAACGAACTTAAAGTCTATCTTCGTACAATCTTAACTAACGAACTTAAAGAGTAATTTCGTTCATTCCTATCTAACGAACTTAAAGTCTATCTTCGTTCATTCCTATCTAACGAACTTAAAGTCTATCTTCGTACATCTTACTAACGAACTTAAAGTCTATCTTCGTACATCTTACTAACGAACTTAAAGTCTATCTTCGTACATCTTAACTAACGAACTTAAAGTCTATCTTCGTACATCTTAACTAACGAACTTAAAGTCTATCTTCGTTCATCTTACTAACGAACTTAAAGTCTATCTTCGTTCATTCCTATCTAACGAACTTAAAGTCTATCTTCGTCATCTTACTAACGAACTTAAAGTCTATCTTCGTCATCTTACTAACGAACTTAAAGTCTATCTTCGTACAATCTTAACTAACGAACTTAAAGAGTAATTTCGTACAGTCTCAACTTATGAAATTATTGATTAAGTTCATCTAAGCCTGCAATTCATTTAATCCTATAATTGTTTTTAAATTATGATTTGTTTTGCAGAAATGGCTCTTGCTCCACGTCAGTTCGTTAAGAAGCACAATCTGGCCTTAAATCTTGATCCAGATCAGCATAATTGTGAACACTATCATGAGATGTTTGATTTTATTGCTCGTTCTAGGCTTTCTTTTGCATTCTGTGATTCACCTAGACTGATTAGGCAGTATATTGATACCTTCTGGAGGACTGCTCATCAGGTCATGGTTAATGGTCGTAGTTTTGTTCGGGCAACTGTCGAAGGAATCACATTTGATTTTAATGCTGCGATGCTTCGTGAAATTCTGCATTTGGGTGAAGAATCAGACGAAGCAGTAGACTTAGCTTATGATTTTGACCTTATTCGTAGGTGTTTTCAAAGAATGGGATATGTTGGTCAAATAAAGCTTCCTTTTGACAAAAGTGGATTTCAAGGACGTTGGAGATATCTTGCTTACGCTTTGTTGGTAAGTCTGAGCAATCGTAAGGCTGGATTTGATCAGCTTTCTGCTCAGTTTTCTTCGCAGATGGTTGCCTTGGTCTATAATCGACCTTATCCTTTTTCAACATACTTCTATCATGAGTTTATTGGTCAAATCAATGCCAAAGCGAAAAATAGATTTCTCTTATATCCTCGCTTTGTTATGGCAATCGTTAGACACTTTTGTCCGGATTTGGTATTTGATCAAGGTCCTCGCTATGCACCACATGCTTGGCCTTTACGTTTATTTGCTGATTTAGAAGCCAACACTAGAAATGTGGCTGGTCTTAATGATCCACCACTGTTTGGTCTTTTGATTAATCCAAATTATCGATCTCGTTTTGAGGATGATATGTTAGTGGATGATGAAGACAATTCTGATCATGAGGATGAAGAGAGTTCAGATGATAGTTCTGATGGTGATTCTGATGACTCTGATAGTGGGAATGATGGTGGTGATGATGTAGTTGAAGCAGACACAGATGAATATGATAGTGTGGCTGCTGATTCTGGTAATGAGCATGAACTAAGAGATATACAAGTACTGGAATTGGAACATAGAGATATGGCATCAAGTCCAATCCATGAAGATACAAGTACTGTTGGACCTAAGAGGACACTGGATGCTCCTCTTACTTATCGCAGAGCTAAGCGTGCACGAATTACTGAGGCTACTTCAGTATCTACAGCTGCTGCTGTTATTCCTGCTGTCTCTACAGCACCGTTTGATACTGTTGCCGGTAGTGTAACGTTGCGTCCATTGTTGCCTCCTGCCATACCAATTTTGCCCAGATTGCCTACTTTTCCTCCTATTCCTTCAGATTACTCCCTAGTTAGGCGTATCGATGTTCTTCAGGCTCGTGTTGATACATTAGAGTCTGATCTTACGAATGTTCGAGGTACTTTGACCTTTTTAATAAACTGGGTCAAGAATCAAGGGGGAGATGTTCCTGAAGAAGTTTGCAGATTATCAGCAGTTCAGCCAAGACGTCAGAATGAAGATGATGATGCTGATAATGCTGGTAATAGGAGTGATTCTCGCCCAGTTTCTGACAAAGGAAAAGGTGTTGAGACTCAGGGGGAGACAAGAAGAGATACTACCCAGACTGGTACTTCTGGTGCGGGTGGATCAAGTGCTCCTCGAGAGGCTGAAGTTATTGAAGCACTTGACTCAGGTAATTCTTCGAAATCGATTGATTATTTAAGTGATGATCAAGTTGAAGCTGAAACTGAACGATTAAAGCGTGAAGTTAAGGCAAAATTTGGACATGACTGTAATACCGAAGAAAATGCTTTTCATTCTGTATTTGATAACTTATTAGATAAACAGCAAGAAGCAGAAACTGAAAGAGGAAAAGAATTTCAGATTCAAAGGCAAACAGCCTTGGAATCTGATTCTGATTCTGATTCTGATTCAACTTATGATTTTGATAAAGATTGATAAAGTGTATATTAGGTTGCATGTAATAAGTTTACGACATGTGAATGTAATCTATCTTATTTCAATGCAATTATATTTCATCTTTATTATTATTATCATGATTATTCATTTTATTCTGGTGTTCATTTTGTGTAATCTTAATAGATGATACAGATGATGCAGAATTATTCTTTGATGGTGATGAACTTGAGGAGGGTGAGTTTGTTCCTGAACCGGATATAAACATATTCAAGAAGCCTTATGGGTTTGATGATGTTTGGGACTCAACTTCTGAAGATCCATCTTTAGAAGAAAGAAAAGAGTTAGAGATTAAGAGGAAAGAAGTTAAGGAAAGAATGCTTCAAGCTTCAATTAGTAGCTCTGCTAAAGTTTTAAACTTTGTGGTATATGCTAAGATTGATGATGCTTTGATTCCTTTCCACTGGGAAATCAACTTGACAAGACCTTTTGATCCAAATGATTATCCTGTACCTCTCAGAGAAGATGATCCACTACATGAGATTGATCGACTTGTGCCTGGGCAAAGAATTAATGATTATATAGTCACATGGGATACTATGAAACCTATCATGTATTGGACTCACATCTCAGATAAAGATGCTGCAAGATATAAGACAATAATCTGGAGTTGGTTCTATGATGAAGAACTGAAGTTGTTCGTTCTTAAAAGACCAGAAGGTTGTCAGTATCTAGCATGGCGTGAGAGACATTTCAGAAGTTTGTGTGAAGAAGACTTACATGAACTTGGAAATAACAGGATTATCAATCCAAGTGGTTATGGTCTTGCTGATGTGGTTGGTAAGAATCTTCATGTCAGTATTTAGCGTGGCGTGAGAGACACTTCAGAAGCTTGTGTGAAGAAGATTTACATGAACTCGGAAATAATTGGATTATCAATCCAAGTGGTTATGGTCTTGCTGATGTGGTTGGTAAGAATCTTCATGAAGATTTCAAGTTGAGATCGAATATGAAAGACTCTGAGAAACCAAAGTTTCATATTGAACCAAGACGAAAGAAGAAGGTGGTTAAACCAGATAAAAGCATTGAGTATATTCAACGTGATATCAAGTGTATGATCAAAGTCCCTGCCAAGAAATGGGCACAAGATGTCTTGGATAAAATGGATAATTGGGAGATTGATCGAAATTCTGGTGAAGCCAAGATGTATGCAGACTCAAAGAAGAAGATGTTGTTGAGAAGGATGTATGATCCAATGCAGTTGGTTAACTTCTCAAGAAATGATCAGAGGAAATTATACGATACTGAATGTTCATTTTTACCATTTTGGAAGAATGAAGAAGATCGATATCGTAAGATTCTCCAAGTCTGCTTACACGAAAATATCCATGCAAATAGCAGACGATTGTTATTTGATGGATGATAAAGATTTTTGAAGACTGAAGAAATCGAAGATGCTGCTGTCAAGGGGGAGTTTGTTGATGCATGTTGATGTGACAACAGCAACTTAGATTTGATTAGTCTTATTTATATATGTGTAATTGATAGATTATGGACTTAGTGTTTTAGTAATGATCGATTACATGGTTTGGTGTTATATATATGTGTTTATATATGATGTTTGTTATGTATGTTATACAAGTACAAACATAATATATGTTAGGTTTCTTGTACATGAAGTACTTGGAAAATAACTAAGCATAGATGTTGATGGTATTTAGTACTAACGAAGATAACCTTTGTTAGGAACTAACGAAGATAATCTTCGTTATATGGGCTGGGCTGCTAAGTTCGTAAGAACAAAGCCCAGCAGGCCCAATATCGATCAGAAACATATATAAATGAATCGAAACCCTAAATTGAGGAATCAGTTCATCTCTCACACACCTAAGGCGACTAAGTTCGTTTCTAGCTTATAGAAAACGAAGATAGATCTCATAAGGCTGGTTATATACATATAATTAGCAATATATTCGATAACTAATCAAACTAGTTATCTCGTGAGGATTCCGCACTCACGACATAACAATAGACGATCTCGAGAGCGATCTGCAGCTATCGAGGGACTCACAACGGCCTTAACGGCCCACAATGCCCTATGTGCCAATTCTATTGGAAGATGACAACCCTTTCCATAAACCAACCGGTAAGGAGTAGTGCCAATAGGTGTCTTAAAAGCGGTACGGTAAGCCCATAAAGCATCATTCAATTTGGTTGACCAATCTTTTCTATCGGGTCTTACCGTCTTTTGCAAAATTTCCTTGATTTTCCTATTAAGACACTTCTACTTGCCCACTTGTTTGTGGGTGATATGGGGTGGCAATCCGGTGGTTTATGCCATACCGCTTGAGAAGTTTTCCAAATTGAAATTTTTGAAATGAGATCCCCCATCACTTATTATCACACGAGGGATTCCAAATCTTGAAAAGATATTGCTTTGTACAAACTTACACACAACGGTATGGTCATTGGTTCTAGTGGCTATGGCTTCTACCCATTTGGAAACATAGTCTACGGCCACTAAAATGTAGTAATTACCAAAGGAATTAGGGAAGGGACCCATAAAGTCAATGCCCCAAACATCAAAAATATTAACAACTAAAATAGGTTGCATGGGCATTTCATTCCTTTTGGTGATACTACCTAGTTGTTGACACCTAACACACTTCTTGACAAATTCAGCTGCATCTTTAAAGATACTAGGCCAAAACAAACCACAATTTAAAACCTTGTAACCTGTCTTTTGACCGCTGAAATGACCTTCACATGCAAATGAGTGTGCATGCGTCAACACCTCTTGAATCTCCTCTTCCGGAACACATCTTCTCACCAATTGATCCGGGCCAACTTTGAACAAGTCCGGCTCATCCCAAATGTATTGGTTTGCTTGTGCCAAGAATTGTTGCTTCTTTCTTTTGGCCCAATGCTCCGGTATCTTACCTGCGGACAAAAAATTCACAATATTTGCATACCAAGGAACAATAGAAACGGTTAGTAATTGCTCATCCGGAAAGGTCTCATTGATCTCCTTGGTTGAACCATCATCCATAGCTTGAATTCTTGACAAGTGGTCCGCCACCACGTTATCACTTCCTTTCTTGTCTCGGATCTCCAAATCAAACTCTTGTAGTAGCAACACTGTTAGGTCCAGATTTAGTCCAGATTTACTGGACTCGCTCCAGACTCGACTACTGGAGCCTTACTGAAGATCTGTCCAGAAACGTGTTCTACTGGACCTACTCCAGACTTGGAATCTGGAGTCCCTCTGAAGATTTGTCCATAAATAATGGAAGATCAGTGAGCAAATACTTGTATAGGAAATCTGGAGTATTCTCCAGATGAGCTCACTGGACTTCACCCCAGTCCAGATCAACTCTACTGAAGACATTCTGACTGAAGTCAAAGACTGAAGTCTGAAGAAAGAAGACTGACAAATGGCGGAGTCCACTGGAAAGTCTTACCAGATCTGTACACTAGAGGATTGTTAGTGTTCTAGACCCTACAAGTCTGAACACTGATATCGAAGATTGACTTATGTCTTTACACACTTTCCAAAGAACAATCCACTTGTTCTTTACCAAAGTATACGTGTGTAAAGATGGTTGGATAAAAGGATACATAGTCATATTGATGTGACTTTATCCTTATTCCTTATCCAATACATTTAATGTTCTTGTCGGATCATTAAATGTATGCAACCATATTTGTACGGCACAAAATTCACTGGTGAATTTTGTTGCCTATAAATACAAAGTCATTTCTTTGAGAAAACACTTTTAAGCATACATTTTGCATTTAAGTGAATTTGTCCAAATACTCTCGATCTTAAACAGGGATACTTCACAACTTTAAGTATCTCGATCCAAAAGAGTTATTTGACAAATATAGATCATTTGTAACTCATAGGTTGTTAGGATACATACTTATTTGTATTATCTTGATTCCGCACAACCTTGTATTTTATTTAACATCATAAATAAAATACACAATTGAAAAATACATAATGTTCCACTTTACTTGTTTATTGCTTTAAGTCTTGTATTACTTTGTTTATATATTCTTGCATTTATTTACAAGTAATACTAGTCCATTCTAGTGATTATTAGACTTGTTGTATTTTACACTTTCCTGGTTAACCATCGAACTTAAGGGACTCACAAACACCCATCGAATTAGCCTTGGCTTTGCATCTTTCTTCTCCATCAAATGCTTAACCGCGCTATGATCTGTGTATACAATCACTTTGCTACCACAAATATAAGAACGAAACTTGTCAAGAGCATAAACAACCGCAAGCAATTCTTTTTCAGTGGTTGTATAATTCAGTTGGGCATCCGATAAAGTCTTGCTTGCATAATAAATCACAACGGGTTTCTTGTCCACCCGTTGTCCCAAAACAGCCCCAATAGCAAAGTCACTTGCATCACACATAATTTCAAATGGCATGGACCAATTAGGTGATTGAAAAATGGGGGCTTCAACCAACTTTTCTTTCAAGGTTTCAAAAGCTTTTAGACATTCATTATCAAACACAAATGGCACATCTTTCAACAACAAATTACACAATGGTTTGGTAATGACACTAAATCCTTTTATGAACCTTCTATAAAATCCGGCATGTCCAAGAAAAGAACGGACACCCTTAACATTAGAAATGAATTTGATTTTGGCCCGGTCAACTTCCATGCCTTTACTTGAAATCACATGACCCAAAACCGTCCCCTCTTGAACCATAAAGTGGCTCTTTTCCTAACTTAAAACCAAATTTGTCTCAACACATCTTTTCAAGACTTTAGTTAGCTCATTAAGACAATTATCAAAGGTTTGGCCAAAAATTGAAAAATCATCCATAAAGATTTCTAGGGAATCACCGACCATATCCGAGAAGATACTCATCATGCACCTTTGAAAGGTGGCGGGAGCATTACATAACCCGAATGGCATTCGCCTAAAGGCAAAAGTCCCATATGGGTATGTAAATGTGGTCTTGTGTTGGTCATCGGGATGGATAGCAATTTGATTATAACCCGAATAACCATCTAGAAAACAGTAAAACTTCTGACCTGCAAGTTTTTCGATGATTTGATCAATGAATGGCAATGGGAAATGATCTTTTGAAGTAGCGGTGTTCAACTTTCGGTAGTCAATGCACACCCTCCACCCGGTGATGGTTCGGGTAGCAATTTGCTCACCACTATCTCCTTTCACCACTTGAATTCCAGCTTTCTTAGGTACCGTTTGTGTTGGACTTACCCATGTACTATCCGAAATTGGGTAAATAATTCCAGCATCCAACCACTTTAGCACCTCCTTTTTCACAACTTCACGCATATGAGGATTCAATCTTCTTTGAGCATCACGTGAGGGCTTTGCTTCAGAATCGGTGATTATCTTATGCATCACAATTGATGGACTAATGCCTTTCAAATCGGCAATATTCCATCCAATGGCCGCCTTGTATTCCTTGAGCACCTTAAGTAATGCTCTTTCTTGTATTTCTTCCAAATTTGATGCAATGATCACCGGCAAAGTCTTTTCATCTCCCAAAAATGCATACTTCAAATGAGATGGGAGCTCTTTCAACTCAACTTGTGGTGGACTCTCGATTGATGGCTTGAGATGGGTGTCAATATGGTCCGGTAGACTTTCCACTAAGTGAGTCCATGGTGGTCTACCTTCTTGAATTGCCATAATCTCCCAATCCTTTTCTTCCTTCTTCAATGTTTCACTATGCTCCAAGATTAACCTGTCAACCAAAGCACAATTCTCCTGTGTGTCTTCCTCATTTTCATGAGGAATACACTCATCAATGACGTCCGCCATAAAGCATTCGTCACTAACTACGGGGTTAGGAACACTAGCAAAAACATTCAATCTTATCTTACGGTTGCCAAAAGTCATTTCAACCGTACCCCTTCTACAATCAATTAATGCATTAGCGGTGGCCAAAAAGGGTCTACCCATGATGACATTGGGCTGCCTAACATTACCACTTGGTGCAAAATCAAGTACCAAAAAGTCTACGGGGTAATAGAAGTCCTCCACTTTAACAATGACATCTTGGACAATGCCTCTTGGAAGTTTTAGTGACAAATCAGCCATCACCAAGGTGGTGTCGACTTTTTCCAAGGGTCCAAAGTCATATTGATCATACAAAATACCCGGTAAGATACTCACACCCGCCCCCATATCCAAAAGTGCCTTATTCATTTTGAAATCACCAACTTGAATAGTAATTAAAGGCGCTCCCGGATCTTGGAGTTTAGGTGGGAGTATACCCATCACAACGGCACTAACTTCCTCATTTAAAAAAATTTCTTTGGAAGCTTATGATGCCGTTTTTGGGTACACAACTCCTTAAGATACTTAGCATAAGCCGGAACTTGTTTGATGATGTCAATAAGAGGTATATTAATTTTCACTTGTTTAAAAATTTCCCACATTTCTTCCTCATGGGGACCTCTTTTCTTAAGTGTAGACCTAAGTTTTGGATCAATCAAAGCCAAAGGAAAAGGAATGGTATTACCCTCCATATCCTTTCCTTGTTTTTCAAAAAATTTACCACTAGACCTATTGTTTTCTACCTCTTTAAAAGACACTTTTTTATTTGATTTAGGTAGAACAAGTTCCGGTTCATGCTCACTATCTTCATTTTCATCAACATCCTCCACCACACCATCAACAAGTGATGATGGAGGCACAACTTTATTATCATAAACTTTACCACTACGAAGAAGACTTACATTGTTGATTTCCACATTTTTTACATTCTTGGAGCCGCCACTTTGATGTTGTGGATTGATCTTCGTATCACTTGGTAGCTTTCCCGGATTCTTCCTCAATTCCGATACATCCTCCGCCAATTAACCCACTTGCTTTTGTAAAGACTCAACCGTCTTGTCCCGAATCTCATTTTTCCTATCCATATCTTTCAAGTACTCCATGATTTCCCGGGTTAACACATCATTACCTCCCGAAGGTCCACCTTGGTTATTACCTTGTTGATAGTTCCTTGAGTAGCCTCTATTGAATCCTCCCTGATTTTGGCCACCTTGGTAATTTCCTTGATTGTAATTTCGGCCTTGGAATGGTTGAGATGGTACTCCACCGGTTTGGTTGTTTCCTTAAAAGTTCGGGTTAAGTTGATTTGAAGAATTTCCATACCGAAGATTTGGATGGTTTCTCATTCCCGGGTGATAAGTGTTGGAGTTCATGTCAAATGGCCTCTTTTCTCCATACACCTGATTCACCTCTTCAACATGTTCCGGGACCAATGGACATTGCAAAGCCGTATGTCCAAGTTCATCACAACTCTCACAAATCGGGTATTCTTGAGAAACTTGAGCAACACCCCGATTTTCAGCTTTCCCCAACTTAGCAAACTTTCGTTCCAATGCTTCAAGTCTATCTTTGGTGGCTTGATCACTTGTTGATGAAGTAGAAGCTATTGGATGCCTTGCTCTCCTATTCGATTGAGCTTGCCTTTTCGAATTCACACTCATTTTCCCCAAGAATTCCCAATCAACATCTTCGGAATTAGTCAAGAAAGTACCATTGCTAATCGAATTCACATCTCTTTTCTCTTCCGGTAGCAAACCATCATAAAAAGCCGTGATCAACTCCCATTTAGCAATCCCATGGTGTGGACATGTTCTCAACAACTCATTAAACCTCTTGAATGATTCATGAAATGTTTCACCCGATTATTGCTGAAAAGTTCTAATGGAAGTCCTTGCATCACTAGTCTTTTGCATGGTATAATACTCATCCAAAAATTGTTGTTGCATTTCAGCCCATGTGAAGATACTACCCGATGGCAATGCTAAGAACCATTGCTTTGCTTTATCCTTCAAAGTGAACTGAAACAAGACTAGTTTAACTTCATCCGGTGAAAATCCTTGCCCTCCAATGGTTCCACAAATGGCCTCAAACTCCGACAAATGCAAATAAGGCTCCTCCGATGCTTTACCATAGAAACTCGGTAAAATACTCAAACATTGAGATCTAACTTCAAAAGCTCTACCCCTCAAAACCGGTGGTACTATAGGTGAAGCATTAATGGCTATGGCGGGTCGGAAATGACTATCAACTCCTTGTGGTGGAGGTTGATAGTTCATGTTTGGCATGGCTCGGTTATGTGGTTGGTGATTGGGTGGAATTCCACGACGGTATTGACGTGGTGGTGGTCCTTGAGGAACTCTTTGGTTGATGTATTGAGGTTGGTTATATTGGGGGTATTGAATGTTTTGTGGTTGTACATAATCTTCCCCATCATTCCAATCATACCCATCCGAATGATCATCAAACCTCCCATCGTCTCAAATATCAACTCTATCATACACCGACTACTCCGTATACCGTGATCCATTTCCAACATAGGTTAGTGTTCCAAATCGGTGAGGAGTTGTGAAACCACTCCTCACGGATCGGGGTGGGTTTTGTTGTTGATGTTGGTTTAGAAGTTGGTTGTTTGGGTCAAGGTTGGTTTCTTGTTGAATTCCGGTGGGTTGGATGATTGGTGGTGGAGTTCCGGTAGGTGGAATGTTTCTTTGTGAGTTACCGGGGTCACTCATGGTTGCACGGTGAAGTACTCGGTTTCTCCTAGCTGTTTTCTCAATTTCCAGATCAAACAACAAAGGTGATTTCTTCTTTGAATACCCCGTATGCATAAACAACCTGTAATCTACACAAGCAACACACCTCGGGTAACACTGAACTACAAAAATTAAAAGGAAATAAACAACTACTAACTAAAACTAAACTAATTCTTTTTGTATTTTTCTGAAAATTTTAAGTAAACTAATTTAAAAACAAATTTTAACACTTTGCACACCGATTCCCCGGCAGCGGCGCCAAAATTTGATCGATGTCGTTGGACCGATCAAAAATATAAACTAAATACCACTAATTAGCAAGGTAAGTCGAGTATCGTTTCCACAGGGAATCATGGGAAAGTGTTAAACAATTTACAAAGTTAAGTAAACTAGACATAAACTTAAAATTGATTGATTGATTTGATTAACAACTAAAATTGATTATGAACTTAACAAAATAATTCAATTAAATAAAAAGTAGACCATTCTCATGCTCCCAATTATGCTTTGAAATATGTAACCTAACTTATATTCGTTGAAAATCACATAGACATGATTCGTTATAACGTTTGGATTGAATGAACTTAAGAACTAAATTAATCGGTTGTGATGATTCACGATAATGAAAACCGGGGAATTGACACAACTAGATTTCTAATTCCTTAAGGTAAAATTACAAATTCATGAGAGATTCATTCAATAATCAATGATTACTTAACAAATTAAAATCAAATGATAGATGAATTTCATTCAAAGTCATAAACAAGTAATCATTCAAACAATCCAAACAACATTAGATGTAAAAGACTAATGAGGAATTAAACATCTAATCCAACATGAATATGAAGGATAACTTCCCAAGTCGTCCATAAAAGTCATATAAACTGAAAATTAATTAAAACCCAAAAATTCGGATTTTCTGCACAGCAACTGGCGTAACCTACGCCCAGACTGGGCGTAAGGTACGCCCCTTGGATTTTGCCTGGCGTAACCTACGCCCCTGACAGCCGTAGCTTACGCCCTTTGTAACTTCAAATTTCCAGATTTGCTTCTTAACTTGGTTCTTGACTTTGCTTGACTCGTTTATGATCCATTTAGCTCCAAATTATCACCAATGACCTGAAACACTTAAACAAACATAAAAACGCCCTACTCGTCTATTAACAAGCACAAAGTGATCCAATTTTTTCCATTAAAATCATGTCCTTTAGGCGTTTATCAGATGTTTAAATTAATAAATAAAAGAAAAAAACATTTTAAGTGTGTCAAATCATATTTTGAGAAAGAGGGGGAAAAACTGTTGCTTTATATAGAATAAAAATAAATATAGTATTATCTACTAATAAACTAAAACAATATTGCAACATTTTTTAATCGACATATAAATTGGTTAAACGATCAAATGAACCTGATATAACTCTTTCGTTTTTCGTCGCTTCATCGAAGCATCGCCCACTGATGAGCCAATCACCAATCGGTGCCAACAACTCACGTATAGTTGTGAATAACGAAATCGTTGGCAACAGTCTAAGTTGAGGATGCTTGCTAGTGTAGGATTCAGGCCCCTCAAATACACACTCAAAACACTCACCTAAGTATGTATATGATTATATTTGAAGAAAGTGGATAACGTAAATATGGCAGAATGAAAAGAAAAGGAATATGGCTTTTAATGAAAGCTGTATATTGAAAGCAAAATGGGTACAAAAATAAACTATGCTATCCTATCCTATTTATAGCTAAACAAGCACAACATGTGCAGAAAATAAAACCCACGTAACAGACTCTTCCCACTTCTCCTATTCTTTAGCACCACTCTGACTAGTTTATTTCCTAATAACCCGGACAAACTTGACCATTTCCTTACTCATGAATCGTTAACTCAACCCATGACATGTGAGTCAGTAACATGCTAACGCGTAACTCGTGAACGAACCCGATTAATTCCAACATTTCACACCCTTAATCGGTCTGTTCATATCTGCAGCATCGAACCACCATCTTGTTGAACCATCTCGACCTTTTAACGAACACCCGACCTTCACCTTGGTCACGTCCAAGTCATCTCGGTTCAACCCGAATAAAAACCACCACACTAGTAACATATCACATGGCATCACGTTGGAAACGTTCATTAACAATCTTGACTTATCACGGATCAACGACCTCTTCCCCGGTCACATCCAAAGCCACCCGATTTGAACTCCAACACCATAATGTCACACCGTGTTCTTTCTCCAATCTCCTTTTTCTGATCACCCTTGTTCAAGAGGCCTCTCCACCGACAAGAAAACAAAGCCACCTGCTTATAACGTCTTCTTTCACCTTGCCAAACGAACCAAATCCAAAGCCACCTGCTTTGACGGATCTTCTACGCTCGTTTTTCACGCACATACGCCGATCTCCTCTTATCACGAACAACCCGATCAAGGACTTCAAAACACAGCAGCACCCCCTACTAAAACGTCTTGAAACAGCCCTATTGTTTCCCTTTGACAAGGACTAACAGCCACATGTCGCACCCGTCACCCCCTACCTATCTTCCTATTCCCTCGTTAACCTTGGACTCCCCCACCACTCTACATTATCTCCCCATCTACCACACACCGATAAATGACCCCCCCACCTATACCCCCCCCCCCCCCCCCCCCCCCCCCCCCCCCCCCCCCCCCCCCCCCCCCCCCCCCCCCCCCCCCCCCCCCCCCCCCCCCCCCCCCCCCCCCCCCCCCCCCCCCCCCCCCCCCCCCCCCCCCCCCCCCCCCCCCCCCCCCCCCCCCCCCCCCCCCCCCCCCCCCCCCCCCCCCCCCCCCCCCCCCCCCCCCCCCCCCCCCCCCCCCCCCCCCCCCCCCCCCCCCCCCCCCCCCCCCCCCCCCCCCCCCCCCCCCCCCCCCCCCCCCCCCCCCCCCCCCCCCCCCCCCCCCCCCCCCCCCCCCCCCCCCCCCCCCCCCCCCCCCCCCCCCCCCCCCCCCCCCCCCCCCCCCCCCCCCCCCCCCCCCCCCCCCCCCCCCCCCCCCCCCCCCCCCCCCCCCCCCCCCCCCCCCCCCCCCCCCCCCCCCCCCCCCCCCCCCCCCCCCCCCCCCCCCCCCCCCCCCCCCCCCCCCCCCCCCCCCCCCCCCCCCCCCCCCCCCCCCCCCCCCCCCCCCCCCCCCCCCCCCCCCCCCCCCCCCCCCCCCCCCCCCCCCCCCCCCCCCCCCCCCCCCCCCCCCCCCCCCCCCCCCCCCCCCCCCCCCCCCCCCCCCCCCCCCCCCCCCCCCCCCCCCCCCCCTTTCATAAACGGGTAAATCGCTCAATGCAAATTTCCTGTCATAACTTCGGTCAATTTTTAAATATCTTCCGATCTTAAGTTCACAAAAATACAATAAAAGACGCTTATATTACTGTAAGAAATAATTATCAAAATTAGAGAAATAAACGCCACCATTTATATTCTTTAGCACTGTATGACTTCATCGATCATAGACTTTAGTAAATGATATTCGGAAAATGAGGAGTTTTCTTTTTGTATTATAAGATGCAAGCCCATCAGGGACACTACATCATCCCAGAAAACTGAAACATGTAGCCTTGTTTATAACTTGACATTATCTTGGAGATTTGATAAGTGGATGCCAAAAAATTGCAGTCCCACAATGGTAGTCTTGTGGTAGAGGATATACAGCATAAAAGCTAAGGCCAATGATTCAAATCTCATCCCACGATCAATCATAGTATCATGTTAACTGTGGGACCGGTCAGTGAGAGACCAATAATGGGTCGGTTATCTATTTTTACCAGACATCCACAAGACGTACTTGGTCTTAACGGGCCCGAGAGATATGATAGCAATGGGCCAATGTGGATGAGTTTATCTAAGGATTTGCAATATGTTTGGGAATACATGACTAAATATATGGAGACTTGTTGAAATAAAGTCATAATAAGCAGTAGCAGAACCAAGACTTGTGATATGATGATAGTACCAACACCAATGCCAATACTCTTTGGCTCAGGTTAGGAGGGAAGTTTTTGGATGCCATATGGTCTTTTGCATTTCACATAAAAGATAGTTTTCATGACTTGGTATCTGTGACATGCTCTGTCTTGAGAAAGCTGATTCAGTGCCCTTGGCCTAACCCGAATATATGGAACAAGAAAATTACAATTTACAAAAAATTGAACCTCTTGTGTGGTTGGTTACTAAGTACTTTGTGGTCTTTGAATAACACAACTCCATGTACAAACACAAAGATTATTGCTTACCTTCCCTTTTTAGATGTAAAAGTCACTTTGCTTGGATTGGGCCTTGAGGTCCTTTAATTTCTTTAATATGTTTGTAAAGTAATCCTGCAAATATTTCTCCAACGTAAGGATATCTTTCTGATCTACACCAAGAAGCTGATATGTCTCGTTCATTGGTACCGAAAATACAGTATCACTTGTGAGAATCTGCAAACAAACATGATATAAAACATTGTAAATTACAACTAAAATGAAGATTGTGAATGCAAATTACTATAATAAAACTTGGTTATTTGTATGAAGAGATATTCAAAATGCAACTGAGTGCAATCACACAAGTGAAATTGAAGCAGAAGTTAAATTTATAGCCTTATAGGATGTGGTTAAATCTTAGAGATGTAAACACTGATGCATATAGAGCATTGGGGCCAAACGTGTCATTCAGAACAAAAAATGACCCACCCTTTACCTACAATGTGACAGTGTTACTCACCTCTGAAAATGCCAATCTGTCAGCAACGTCATTTGTCCACTCAAAACAGCGTGTTAGCTGCCGAGTAAATTTCAAAACAGAGACTGGCACAGTAGTTACATTTGCATCTTGTCCAGCTAGCCTTTCACACAATGTAATCACCTAGTGACAACGAGAGCATCAGCATTAAAAATTTTAAATGTCTGCAACCTAATCTGGTGCTTCGTACATCAAACTGAACCATCTACACAAAACAAATAGAAGTTCTTTACCTCTTGTGTTGTCCATGCTCGAGGTCCAGCAAATGTAAGAAGTTTTCCGTTAATCTTTTCATTCCGTATTGCAATAAATGTTAAACGAGCTATATCCTGGAAAAAGGTCACCAATTAGTTCAAACAATTCTTTCCGTGCAGGCGGCTTAAATAAGATTAAGGATCACGTTAAACCACCTGGGTGTCCATATAAGCTATTCTTGTTGGAGCATCTGTTCCCCATACAGATTTTTCTTCTAATATGGGCACAGCATACTGCCCAATGAGCCCCTGCAAGGAGGATAAAGTCACGAAACACAATCACCTTCTGTTCTATGTCATAGAGCCAATCAACAACAATAAAAAAAACACTAATATACCAGGCAAACTTATACATGTAATGATGGATACTTTAATACCATTCTCAGATTTATTCGATGTTGATTTATTTAGTATATGTTTCTCATTAAGTCAATATATAAAATTAAAATGTGACAGTATTTCAAGGGTCTAAAAACTAAAAGAAAAATTTAAAGATAGAATCCAAGATTATTTAGCACGAGCACAAGGATCAGCCTGAAAAGGAGCATTAGCCAACCAAATAAACTATTACTTATCATCTGGCCTTTGTAGCTCAATGCTAGTTTCAAGGCTTTTTCTAGTTAAAGACTCTACTTGTAAAACCTTAGTTTTGGAACAATGAATATTTTAACTTGTTGCATGGTGACATAATCATCTAGTTGCCCTATGGAAGAAAAATCGACATTTATACAATAGAGCTCTGAAATGAGAAACTATAGTAACGAAAGGTATAAGATCATAAGAATCATGTCTACAATTGCAATTTACTTGTGCAACGTACCTGCATGAAACCACATAACCGAATGACAACATGATTTATGCCAGTGTCCTGGAGAAACTTCTCAGTACAATACTTGATCTCCATCAATGGAACTTCTGGATGCTTGTCACAATTGTGAATTGAAAAAAATACATACTTCTGGATTCCCATTGCTTTAGCACACTGAATAAGAGCAACCTTTCCTTCCCAATCTACCTAAAATGAAAGAGTAGATTAAATAGAGCTGAGATATACATCAAAATTCGGTGATATCATAATCATGTATGATGCACTTAAAAAACGAATCTTAAAATAGTTTAAAAAGAATTCCACCAGTCGTGTAATGTAGAGCGCAAGATTTTATGCTTACGGTTTTTATGGGCTCCTCTGGGCGACCTGTGGCACAATCAATGATAGTATGAACTCCAACCAGAGTAGCTGGAATTGTTTCAGGTTTTGTTAAGTCTCCCTACACATGAAACGGTTATAAATCTACATATTAGAAACACATCACATATATAATACTATAAAATAACTAAATATAGAACTCATTATAGCAAAAACATACAAATAAATAATAGAGGCTTACATTCACAACGGTTGCACCCCAATCACGGAGAAAATCAGCAGGAGCGGGTCTAGGTCTCACAAGGCATCGCACATCATATCCCTCGTCTAGTGCCCGCCTCACCACCTGCCTTCCTAAGGTTCCGGTAGCTCCAATAACCATTATACTGGTTGGTCTAACTGGGGTTCCTGGTGCCAAATTTGCTGCTGCTACTGGTGTTGTCCCAGCAGTACATGTAATCAGTGGCTTTACAGACCCTCCAACCCCTACAGTTTCCAACAGTAAAAAATCACAAATTTGACCACTCCAAGAAAATAAGTAGAAAGAAAAACCACAAATTTGAACCATCATATAAACCATCTCCAAAGTGGCTTAGTGGTCGTCTTAGAAAAGACCAGGGATTCGAACCTCACTAGGTAAATGAGCAGGAAAAAAGTCTAGGAAAAGGCCATGGGAATGCCAATTAAGACAAGTACATTAGAAGAAAAGGCTCGACTTTCTCCACACAGCCTTAAAAATCGAACATGGAGCTCTCTCTGTTTTTCTCTGTACTTAAAGTTTTGAACCTCAAATATTATGAGAAAGTTTAGAAAAACACCTAACATGTATGTCAGATCATATTTGGTAAACAAACTATGTGTCTGCAAAACGTCTTAATTTAAAAAAATAGACCTTCAAAATTGCATTTATCTTGCTCGCAATCGTGTAGATGAGTTGGTCGAGGCCTTGAGGGTGCAGCCCCAAAGTGGGACCTCCTAACAAAAAAAGTGATACGAACCCATCCCATAATAGGCTCGTATCATGCCATAAACATAAACTAGGTGTAGAACTCACTCCCAAAAGCTAGCTCAAAGGAGGAGGGGACACCTTGATTTATAAACCACCAACCAATCCCATACTTGGCCGATGTGGGATCATGTCAATACCCCACCCTTTGAAGAGCCAACGTCCTCGTTGGTCACGGCTATGTTGGTCACGGTTGGCACCCTTCTCCTTGGGTCCAAGCCACCACTCCATAGGTCACCACTCCGAGTGTTGGAACCTCGAAAGGTAGGGCTTGCTATGATACCAATTGATACGAACTCATCCCATAATAGGCTCGTATCATGCCATAAACTAGGTGTAGAACTCACTCCCAAAAGCTAGCTCAAAGGAGGAGGGGACACCTTGATTTATAAACCAACAACCAATCCCATACTTGGCCGATGTGGGATCATATCAAAAAGGTGGGGCGTTCGGTCCTTGTAGTTAACATCCCTGTATGGCCTTGACCACTTATTTAGCTCAATTCACCTCTCACACGTTGTGCTAGAATGTTTGGCTCACTCCAACTTCACATGTAGAGCAAGACAACATGTATCTATCTATCTAGTTATGCAAGTGGAATTAAGTGGGAGTAATTGGAATATATTCTTGTGGCTACATTCATGAAAGACTCTCACATGTTAGGCAAATTGATCTCAAGCTGTAAGCTTAGTTCGATTGATCCCATCCTTGAATTTTGCCTATATAGGGAGAGCTTTATTGAAGAGTTCAAACCCAACATCACCAACAATAATCCTCTCTTCTTCTATTTCTTCTTCTTGTATCTCATTCATTTTCTTTTCATCCTTAAGTTCGGCATAAAGAGTATACAAATGTTTTCTTTATATATGTATTGGGAGATGATACTAGTAGTTTTTATTGAGCTACTTCTTCACCTATCAAATAAAATTTGGTCCAACCTTTTCGACGTATACTTGTTCGTCCTATCATCGCTTTATTTCTAGTTTCTTTTACGTTACCGTCTTCCATTTTGCAACTATATATACTATTGGGGGTATAACACGTTGGAGTTGAGGCGTTCAGGTGTGGGGGGCCTAAGGGTAGACAAATGATAACTCTTTTTTTTATAACAAAATTGCATTTATCTCCGAACAGACACAAAAAAAATCAGTTAATCAGATAGATGGTCCCTGATTATTGGTGTTATACAAATGCCATAATAAAGAATGGGTTATGTTAAACACATCCCCATAGGCCACAGATAATTTGTTAGAGAGCAATGAATCAATTATAGACAGGCCTAAACTATATAAACCTAAATATGTCTAATCAATTCAACACATGTTTCAAGAATGGTCCAATATTATTGATATTTTTAGGAACTTAACACTTTTATGCATGATTAAACATAGTTTAGAGTTATGTTTATTGATTCCAATAAAAGTTTCCTATACAACTATTTGATATACATTATATAATTCTTATATACGTATGATTACAACTAGAGTCAAAATTGAAATTGAAAATTCAGTAATTAGAAGTCAAAATTAACAGCTCAGCTTGCTATGATATATATTAATACCAAAAAGAAAATGTAATTACATGAAAGAAAAACATAATGTGAAATCGAAATATACCTCCAACGGAAGAAGAACGAGAAAGAGCTGAAAGAAGTCGGTCAGGAGCGAAAGCGCGGCTCCACGTAAGCGAATTGCCAGTGATCTGATGAGTGGTCCGAGTGACACCGGGTGAATGAGTTTGATGAGGAGATAGACGTGAATGAAGTGTAGTGGAAGCCATATCTATAATATGTATGTATCTGTATCTATATATAATAATATGTATCTATCTATGTTTGTGTGAGACAGAGAATAAGAGAAAGAAAGAGTGGGAGGGAAGGTGGACAAATGGACAGTGAGATGAGAGTGATTCCACGTCGTTTGTTTTTCTTTCATATCTCATTATCCAATATCCAATCTTTCATTCAACAACTGGATTACGATTTTCACCTTTTTCTTTTTCGTGTATATATCTGTCATCGCTAACGTGCGCATGTAGGATTTCTTTCCTTCCTTAGCCCATGTCTTTCTTCGGCCCAATTTTGTTACGTCGACCCAGTATTTTTGTTCCTTTCTTATGGCCCATTATTTTTGTTCCTTTCTTCTTTTGTATGTTTATCAACATTTTCGACTCCCTTACAAGTTACATTGTTACAACAAGCAAATCAAATGGTTATAGTTTTAGCTCTCCAGACAAAGGTCCAAGTGTTCGATATTCACTCATTGCAAGACTGGATATCTTTTTCTACCTTACGTAGAATCAGAAAGCAACTTTGTACCTTAAGTATGGATAAATCTTTCTACATTTTCAACCTCCCTTATACACCATTTTTCAAACTTCGTTATACACCATCGTAAACGATATTCTGACCCGTGAAAAACGATAATGGGTATTACTAACTATAGTTTCAAATTCGTTACCTATCCACCCTCATCTTTGTGATTCAAACCTATAAATATCTATATGAAGATATCACACACTTGTCTACTCATTACAACAAAAAATTTATTTATTCACACTTACTTTAAAGAAGTGTGAAGAAATTTATTAATATATTCACACTTAAAAATGTTAAAAACAATATGCACATGTAAAAGTGTAAAAAATTTGAAAAATTATAATTTTTTCACACTTATATTTGTGGAAAGAAAAAATTCACACCTAAAAGTGTGAACAATGTCATACATATTCACACTTAAAAATGTGAAAGTCAAATTGTAACACTTAATTTCTTCACACCTTTCTTGTGTGAAGAAATTTGGTGTTACAAATTAATCCTTACACTTCTAAGTGTGAACAATTGATATAGTTTTACACACTTGAAAGTGTGAACTTTTTTTCCCACGTATATAAGTGTGAAAAAGTTATGTTTTTTCAATTTTTTTCACACTTTTAAATATGAATACTTTTTAAACATTTTCAAGTGTTAACAAATTAAGAAATTTTTTCACACTTCTTATAAGTAAGTGTGAATAAATGACATTTTTGTTGTAGTGACTAGATCTTGGTGGTGGGTTAATCTTTTTCTTAAGAGAAATATATTTAAAATATCATGAGATTAACCGCACAAAGTCACAAACAATGAATATTGAGTAACTAAACACACAAACTATATAGTCACTAGTTGGTATTAGATTTTTATTTCGTTGTCTTCTTGTAAATATACAAAACGACATAGTCAAGGTTCTATAAGAACATACTCCCTCCGTCCCATTATATGTGTCCTATTTTGAATTTTCAAAGTCTTCTTTTGTACACTTTGACCTTAAATATTTTGATTTGTGTTATATAATATTTGATGAAAGTTATATGAATTCATTGAGTTTTAAATGTATATTTTATTGGTATAATTTTCATCAAATATTATATAACACAAATCAAAATATTTAAGGTCAAAGTTTATAAAAGTTGACTTTGAAAATTCAAAATAAGACACATTTAGTGGAACGGATGGAGTAATAAACAACAATAAATAGATACAACCATGAAAACCATTTCAATCAACTTATATATATACAGATTTCTTTGATGTACCATTTTCCAAAAATGCTCTTTGAAAAAATACAATCACCCAAGAAAGAAAATTGGTGATGGAAGTATATAAAAAAATAAAAAGATATACTTATAGTATAATTAATCAGAAAAAATCTCTTCAAGCTCGTGGCTATCAGGATTCACAATATGACCCAAATCTGGTTCATCTCTGGTAGCCAACCTTTGAACCTGAGGGGTTCTTTCGGTCTCAACATCATCATCTTCAGAACCATCTTGTTCTTCATCGATTGCATCATTCGTCTCATTTGTTTCAGAGTCGGGGTTTGAACGTACCACAGACTTGGATATTGCATCAGAGTTTTCACATATGCAAGCTACAGGGTTTTCATGGAATTCTCCTCTCCCTGGTTTGATCTCATTCGGTTGGCCCATGAACCCGATTTGATAGCCTTGGGTCGTGTTTGCAAATTCCTCCCATGTCATGTTATTCCGATCCATAAACAAACTTGAAAGCTTTTTAGCGTTTGGTCGGATTGTTGGCTTATGCCCAAAGTACCTCCTAAAACCATCAAAATAAGTAGAATAATATAAATTATTGTTTCGAAGGATTATCTAAGCTAATGTTTGTTAATATTGTATTAGTACCTTCTCCCGGCTAACATTTTGGCCATGTTACCATTGTTGTTTGTGACGAAAACATCACTCTCTTCACATACAATGAAATCTAGAGCGGCCATACGAGAGGAATAAGATAAAAATGGTGTCATTTCTTCTTTACTTGTGATTGTGTCCTTAGAGTGAATGTTTAGAAACAAAGCTTTCAATGGCGCTAACGTATCTTCACCTCCATAAACTTCACCAGATGCCACGTATATGTGAACATCGCTCTCATATCCTAATGCTAGTAACATAAGTCCAACTTCCTCAGGAGTCAATGGACATCTCCCTTGCCTTCGTTCTCTATCCGGGTTCCTTTTCTACATTTACAAAACGAATCCAAATCTATTTCAATGCACATCTGGTTTTTTTTTCTGGCTCGCCCTAGGCCCATAGATCCTTAGGACCGTGTCTAATTTTAGTGACGAGTAATTTGTCAATTGAAGACTTACATGTAACGTCTTCCACCTTCTTCTAATATGTTGTAATTCTTGTCTTTCCTTGTCTCCACCACCATAATAGCATCCGGAGAATGCAAGCATATCGGATTCAAATCTACATATTCAAGAAATTAGTAACATAAAATCATTACTTAAAAAATCAATTAAACTTAATTGGCGACATAGTTAATACCTCAAGTGCAAAGCAATGAAATGCTTGCTTTTCTTCCTCATTCGTTCAACTAATATTTTTCCCATTTCAAGAATCGGTTCAGTAAACTTTAAAGCATGATAATTAGCTCGACATCTCAACTTTTGGAGATTCGTAGCCAACCTATTCGATAGCCTGTAATCGAACTTGGTAAGCATAACCACCTGCAACAAAACGCTTAAGTTGTTAATCTTTAGATCACAATTATACAGAAATAAAAATAATACTTCAAATGTGCACAACATATTTTAGTCATACATAGATACGTATAAGTACAATACTATGTACCTTTTTCTTGTTAAGAAGCGGTACCATACGTGACTCGTAGCATCCTTGGTTACATTTACGCGGTACTCGGGTTCTGTACGGAATTACGACTTTCCCGTTTATCTCGGGGAGTTCTTTTATAATCTTAACGTCTTTTGAAAGATATGATATAAACCAGTCAACATCAAATATTTCAGAAAAATTGCTGCATAAAAATGGACCCCATCAGAACAAAATCTACCTAGGGAACCGTTCCAAGCTCAAAATTTCCTATATTTTAGTATAAAAACATTAATAATACTAGTAAGCCAAAAATAAGTAATGTGATACAAAATAATTGTGCAAACCTTTGGTCCTTCCAGTATGATTTTTGGTCTAGTTTTGGTACGACTAATGTTGCATTTAATATGTAAGCTGCCACAACGGCATCCGTTATCTGCATTTTCGACATTGCGATTAGTGTTTCGAAATACGCATGTCAGAAAAAAAATGTTGTAACACGATAAGGTGACATAACGTACCCCTGTCCGTTGTTGGTTCAAACCACCGCTCGTAGCGATGAGTAAGAACCGATGGGGGTTAGTTTTCGCTTCAGCCTCTACAATAATTCAAATAAGTTTATTAATTATGCATAAATTAACAAATCTAACTATCTAAGGATAATAAAATAGTACAGGCCGGTCGCCTTTTACATTTACAGTATTTTAGAATGAAAATAAGATATGCTCATAAGGGGTGGGTTATTTTAGGACCACTTCTTATTTTAGGACCATTAGGACTATGTGTAAATTGTAACTTACACATCATCATCATCATCACCGACCACCACCATGATCATCTCCGACCACCACCATGATCCTCCGGCGACGGCGACCACCGCCACCACGACTTACACATGTGTAAGTTAACTTACACATGTGTAAGTCGTGGTGGCGGTGGTCGCCGTCGCCGGAGGATCATGGTGGTGGTCGGAGATGATCATGGTGGTGGTGGTGGTGGTGGTGGTCGGAGATGGTGAAAAATGAATGATTAAGATTTGGGCCTAATGGTCCTAAAATAACTTCCTCCATGCTCATAATCATGGGAAGAGATTCCCTAAAGTTGTTTTCAACTTGATAGATCAAGTTGGAAACATCTTGGCCATTGGATGAAAATCAAGGGTCAAGATTTAAAGATGAACTTTGAATCTTAACCCTTGATTTTAATCCAAGGGCCAAGAGTTGGCTAACATGACTAGTCATGTAGGCAACTTGAGGGAATCCTCTCCCCATAATCATATATCCATAGTTGTTAAACTCTTACGAGTCACGAGTCGATTCTTACGAGTCGAGTCGATTTACACCAAAAACGAGTCGACTCGTTGGATGACTCGTTTTTGTCCAGACTCTTACGAGTCGTTGTGTGAACTTAGACTGAGTCACGAGTCGCAAACTTATAATTATTGTAATTTGATACTATGGTTATATGTTATATTTATTATACTTAATTTGCTACATTATTTTGTGTTATCTATGTAGTTTTAATCATTTTATTGCGATTTTGGAGATAAATTGTAAGTTTATATCTCAAAACTATTGAATATGTAATATTTTGATAAATTTATTAAGATAACTTAAAAATGTCCTGACTCTTACGAGTCGAGTCACGAGTCAAAAAATCATGTTTTCGAGTCGAGTAATTACGAGTCGACAACTATGCATATATCTATGTGCATTATCTATATGAGTATATTTTTTCTTTTAACGACTATAATCGGTCCTATATATATCTTCTGGGTAAGAAATTAATCCTTGACTTCACCTCAAAAGTGTTATTAAATGGGGAGGGGATTTCCTCAAGTTACCCTAACATGTTATGGTAATACTGACCCTTAGATGAGTCAAGATTTAAATATGATCTTTGAATCTTAACCCTTGATTTTCATTTAAGGGTCAAGATTTTTCTAACTTGACTCAAGTTGGGAATTAATTTGAGAGAATCCCCGTGTACTGTCATAATAACAAATAATGGATAAAATAGATTTAATGCCACTAATAAAAAAAATAATAATCCGTACCTATAAAATTTTGAATTTTATTAGAGCAACCGTAATAGAATTGTGAATGACTTGACTGCCATAGATTCCGGTGAACACCCACTTGTATTCTTGACTGCTTCAAATTTTATAGGCAAATTTAAATAATAAGTCAAATGAAATATAAAATAAAAGCATTAAATTTCTTGTGAAATAAATTATATAAAAAACAATCCAATTGCAAATTAAAAAATGCAAACAATAGAACAAATCTATTACCGGAACAAGGAAAGCTGTCGGCTTTCCAGCATTTGACCTCACCTCGATTTCATGATCAAACTTTAATCAACAAAAAAATATAAATAAATAATATTAATAATTACATTTGATTGAACAATAATGATTAAGAAGAGGTTTTACGTGATTGCGTTTTGAAAAGAATATCTGACTGTGATTTTCACAAAAAGGTGATATAATTACTTGTGTTTTCCATGAGACAAAACTTCAATCTCAAAAAACAGGTTGAGGCATGTTTTTTCAAAACATCGTTCATAACTTTAGAAATGCAAAATATGCTATGAAAACGCAATCTATTCAACATAAGATTGATGATTTGCTTACCAAGCTTCTTCGGAAATGGTGATTGTTGATTGGCGGAGACAAGAAAGATAAGACGGCAAAAAGGAAAAGACTACAACCCGCGATGGCGGATAAGAATGGGAGAAGATGGTGGATGTGGACGCGACGACGATGGCAAAGATGTAATATTCCAATACCAATGTATATAGCCTTATTGTGATGGTGGTGGTAATGGTGTGTGGTGGTGGTGGTGGTGGTGGTGGTGGTGGTGGTGGTGGTGGTGGTGGTGGTGGTGGTGGTGGTGGTGGTGGTGGTGGTGGTGGTGGTGGTGGTGGTGGTGGTGGTGGTGGTGGTGGTGGTGGTGGTGGTGGTGGTGGTGGTGGTGGTGGTGGTGGTGGTGGTGGTGGTGGTGGTGGTGGTGGTGGTGGTGGTGGTGGTGGTGGTGGTGGTGGTGGTGGTGGTGGTGGTGGTGGTGGTGGTGGTGGTGGTGGTGGTGGTGGTGGTGGTGGTGGTGGTGGTGGTGGTGGTGGTGGTGGTGGTGGTGGTGGTGGTGGTGGTGGTGGTGGTGGTGGTGGTGGTGGTGGTGGTGGTGGTGGTGGTGGTGGTGGTGGTGGTGGTGGTGGTGGTGGTGGTGGTGGTGGTGGTGGTGGTGGTGGTGGTGGTGGTGGTGGTGGTGGTGGTGGTGGTGGTGGTGGTGCCATTGGATTAAAATCAATGATTGAGATTAAAAATTCAAGTTTGAATCTTGACCATTGATTTTAATCCAATGGTTCAAGTTGCTCCAACTTTACCTATAAAGTTGAAGCAACTTTAGAGGATTCTTATCCTGGATTTTAATGTGTGTGTGTGTGAATAAAATTAAAAATAAAAATAAAAATTGCGTAGACAACCATGATGTTTAAGCTATTTCACACTTTATATGCTTATAAGTTTTAACGATTAACATGTGATATAGTTACCAGTCATATTGGTATATGGTGAAGCCTGAGACTGAGAGGTCTTGAGTTCAAATCTTGGTGTAAGCAAATTACTCCCAATAATGATATAGTTATAAATGACTCTCGGTTTAATTGATTAAAGTGATATACCTACTACTTTAATAATGAAGAGATCATAAATTTAAGTACTACATATGATAAAAAAACAAAAAAAACAATAGAGTTTTATGCTAAATTAGAGGTTTTTTCTACCATTAATGAATTTTTTCTTGTGAAATATGAAAAATGATCAGGTGGATTAAATGGCTCATAAATGATCTATTTTTGTCGTTTAGAAAAAAAAGAACATACGATTATATAATTGATAAATAATTTATCACAGTTTATTAATACTAGAATTTAGCCTTGTTTATAATTTCTTATAAATTATTTACAACATTTCTATAATCTCTTACATTTTTAGATGGGAAACGTCTATAATTATCCTAGAACTTAAATGTTTACTTACATGATAAAATTAATGAATTAGACAACTATAACTTTCTTTGTAATTTTAGTCGAAATCGGTTATTTATGATTTAGTCAAAAGGGTGGGTTAGATTAGGGACTCCTTAAATTAGGGACCATTAGGGACATGTAACTTACACATGTGTAAGTAGTAGCTTACACATGTGTAAGTCGTGGTGGCGTTGGTCGCCGTCGTCGGAGGATCATGGTGGTGGTCGGAGATGATGGTGGTGGTGGTCGGAGATGATGGTGGTGGTGGTGGTGATGGTGGTTGTATAACTTACACATGTGTAAGTCGTGGTGACGGTGGTCGCCGGAGGATCATGGTGGTGGTCGGAGATGATGGTGGTGGTGGTGGACGGAGATAGTGAAAAATGAATGATTCAGAAGTGTCCCTAATGGTCCCTAAAATAAGGAGTCCCTAATTTAACTTTTCCCTTAGTACAAATATTATATATATATTATATATATATATATAGTGAAGGGATCAAGTGAGAACAACATATATGGTGAGAACCGTGAGAACCACTAAAAATCCATCTCTAAGGGCTTTGCCCTTAGAGTTAAGGGCTACGCCCGTACGTATACAACCACTATCATCTCTTGGATCGCCGCCCATCAAATCCATACCATTCCCATATGCGTCCGGTGACAACCCTTTAGAACGGATGAGGGCAACGCCCGTACCGTATCCATACGTTTTCTTAACACGTAACCATATGATTTTTTACAAAAAAATTTTTTTTTTTTTTATTTTTTTTTTGGAATGGGTTTTTGTTAAAAGAAAATAAAAAACAAAAAAAGTTTCAAAAAATGAAAAATTAAAATTAAAAAAATAAAAAACCACACAAAAAATGAGAAAGAGGAGGAAAACTAGTGGTTCTCACGGTTCTCTCCATATATGTTGTTCTCACGTTAACCCTACCCTATATATATATATATATATAACCTTTTATTTGTCGTTGTGAAATATCTTAATTATTATTAGCAAAAATGACATTATTACGTATAAAGTATTTAAAAGTTTAGATCATTCTTCTTGATTTATGTGTGTCATATTTTAACATTATTAGTTTATACTTTTTCATGTACTTAACTCTAGTATACTAATATATTAAATATACTTAATCATACGAGAACGGTATCCGCGCGTTGCAGCAACCGTGGAGTTGGCGGCGATAGTGGTGATGTAATGGCGGCGGTGGTGGTGGCGGTCGGAGATGATGGTGGTGGTGGTCGGAGATGATGGTGGTGGTGGTGGTGGTGGTGGTGGTGGTGGTGGTGGTCGGAGATGATGGTGGTGGTGGTGGTGGTCGGAGATGATGGTGGTGGTGGTGGTGGTGGTCGGAGATAATGGTGGTGGTGGTGGTGGTCGGAGATGTGAAAAATGAATGATTGATAAGTGTCCCTAATGGTCCCTAAAATAAGGAGTCCCTAATTTAACTTTTCCCTACACACACAAAATATATATATATTTCAAAAGACCTTTTCATCGATGATAGGTCATGTTATAGATAAGTTCTTAAAAATGTTTAAAAGTAGAACTATTATATATATATATATATATAATATATATATATATATATTATATATATATATATATATATTCTCTCCATATATGTTGTTCTCACGTTAACCCTACCCTATATATATATATATATATAACCTTTTATTTGTCGTTGTGAAATATCTTAATTATTATTAGCAAAAATGACATTATTACGTATAAAGTATTTAAAAGTTTAGATCATTCTTCTTGATTTATGTGTGTCATATTTTAACATTATTAGTTTATACTTTTTCATGTACTTAACTCTAGTATACTAATATATTAAATATACTTAATCATACGAGAACGGTATCCGCGCGTTGCAGCAACTGTGGAGTGGCGGCGTAGTGGTGATGTAATGGCGGCGGTGGTGGTGGTCGGAGATGATGGTGGTGGTGGTGGTCGGAGATGATGGTGGTGGTGGTCGGAGATCATGGTGGTGGTCGGAGATGATGGTGGTGGTGGTGATGGTGGTTGTATAACTTACACATGTGTAAGTCGTGGTGACGGTGGTCGCCGGAGGATCATGGTGGTGGTCGGAGATGTGAAAAATGAATGATTGAGAAGTGTCCCTAATGGTCCCTAAAATAAGGAGTCCCTAATTTAACTTTTCCCTACACACACAAAATATATATATATTTCAAAAGACCTTTTCATCGATGATAGGTCATGTTATAGATAAGTTCTTAAAATATATCTCTCCATATATGTTGTTCTCACGTTAACCCTACCCTATATATATATATATATATAACCTTTTATTTGTCGTTGTGAAATATCTTAATTATTATTAGCAAAAATGACATTATTACGTATAAAGTATTTAAAAGTTTAGATCATTCTTCTTGATTTATGTGTGTCATATTTTAACATTATTAGTTTATACTTTTTCATGTACTTAACTCTAGTATACTAATATATTAAATATACTTAATCATACGAGAACGGTATCCGCGCGTTGCAGCAACTGTGGAGTTGGCGGCGTAGTGGTGATGTAATGGCGGAGGTGGTGGTGGTGGTGGTGGTGGTCGGAGATGGTGAAAAATGAATGATTGAGAAGTGTCCCTAATGGTCCCTAAAATAAGGAGTCCCTAATTTAACTTTTCCCTATATATATATATATATAACCTTTTATTTGTCGTTGTGAAATATCTTAATTATTATTAGCAAAAATGACATTATTACGTATAAAGTATTTAAAAGTTTAGATCATTCTTCTTGATTTATGTGTGTCATATTTTAACATTATTAGTTTAAATTCTTCACTTCCGTTCTAGTTCGCCGGGAAATAGACAAACCGGCAATGGAAAGGCATCTCCCCCGAACCCTTTTCTTCTTTCTTTCAAATCTGGTTCAAAGGGAAATGGATGATCTATATTGGCTTTCAAATATGAATTATAGGTAGCCCCGCCTATTGTTCTTGTAAATGCATTTTGACGATGTCCCCTCCGAGTTACCATACGAAGGACATGACAACGAAGCATTACTCGAAGGGCATAAGCACAAAGGTGCTTAACTCGATCGAATAACAAAAGAATTAATATAAATCCTCTCCAAAGATAAATAGAATCCTTACCTAGTTCGATCTCCTTAAAGGATAAGTTCCTAAGGAAACTAAATCGGATAAACATGTTAAGAGGAGTTTGACTCAAAGAAGGAATTGGGAAAACCCTAACCTTCTCCCCCAAGGAACCTCCCCCTATAAAAGGAGGAGGATTCCTCCACATTCGATATAATACAATTCGACATTCAACCAACACATACGATCACGGATCGACCAAAACCCTAATTATAGTCGAACAAGCTTCGATAATCATACCATACAATCTTAGTTGGCGTAAAGGAGCATCGGTCCTACCTTCGGGGAATCGCCAACAAAATCTATAAACCTTTTAGGGTTTATTCGCAAATCATCTCTAGGCCAAAAAACCTCTTGACGCGGTTTGGTGCACAATCATTTGGCGCCATCCGTGGGACCTTAATCACAAAAACCCACCACTAAACCACGACTTTGATTCACCAAAACCATGTCGAATACCAATCTAGATAATACGGGAATTCCCCGAACGAATGCCGAAGTTCCGGAACCTGTGGTTCATCAAGAAATCACCTTCGGAACTAATCCACCTATTTCTTTGCAAGAAGCACTATCTCCTGCATTCGTCACCCCTCTTAACATACCCTCGCACACGCCTGGATCAGATCGTAGGCCGATTTATGACATAAAACAAGCCCCTAAGGACAATCTTTTTCCCTCAGAACGGGACAAGAAACAAAAGAAGACCTCATCTAGACAAGCAAGGGCAATCGACGAAAAACAGCTTTTAGAAGATCCGGAGCTGGTAGAAGAAACTCTCAGGTACCTCAACAAACGAAAGGCAATCCAGAGATCTGCCAAAGTGTTGGATTTTGACGAAAAAGGAGGCATGTACGAAGCTTACGAAGTCCCGATTGTTTCTTCAAAGAAGCTCCCATCAGAAAACGCATGGTACGTCCCTCAAACTCCAGATTACGTCTCACGAATACGAAGCAAAGCTTCGGCCAAGACCCGTTCACAGCTTACAAACGGCGTACCATATCCTAGTAGTTATTACCCACACTGGGGGCTCCAATGACCTTCGAATACGGTCCTATACCTCATCCATACTCTCAATGGTATCCTGGACCTCCGTTTGGCACCTCCGGAAGATACTCTGCGCATGTATCGGGCAATTTTGCATCATACCTACCTCCACCACCCTGGCTCGCTCACTATGAGAAGAATGCATGGACTACGGGTGCAGTGTCAATTACCAGCTCCAAAGTCAGCCCTTCGATACAAGAACAGCCGTTCCCTTTAGAGAGCAAAACGGACGCCTCACCTCTAGCTGAATGGATACAAAAATACCCTATGCCCACTAACATGAAGTATCCGACCAATATGGAGCCTTATGAAGGGAAAGGCGATCCAGAGGACTTCCTGCAATCATTCATAGGAAACGTTGCAATGTACCAATGGAACGACCCTCTGCCTGTAAGGCCTTTGGATGGGTACTCAAGGGCGATGCTAGGGAATGGTTCAACAGTCTCCCGCAGGGCTCAATTTTCAATTTTTCAGATTTAAAAGAAAAGCTCAAATTATACTTTAGCCAAAGAGAAACTCAAATAAAATCTTGCATCACCGTCCACAACATAAAGCAAAGGGAAGCCGAAGATGTTAGGAATTTCATAATAAGGTACACCAAGGAGACACAAAGAATACCTGCATTTCCTGAAACACGCAGGATTTCGGGTCTTGTGCACGGATTCCAAAGCCCTTCGATGATTAAGTACTTGGTTAAGGGACTCCCAAAAACATACGAGGAAGTAAGGGTTAAAGCGTACACTTGGTTGGATGCCCAAGACATGATAACCGGCGGGGCAGGAGCCAGGAACTATCAATACGAAGATAGTCCGAAGCAAAGTGCCCTTATCTCCTAAAAAGAAACGTACGAGCACTTATCACACGAAGGAAGAAACAAGATTAGGGATAATACGGGCCTCCGTAAACTGTCCCCCAATCCAAACCAGATCTCAGCTATGAAGCAGGCGACCAAGACACCCTTCGAAGGATTGATAGATGAGGGAGTCGCCACCAAGTCTGACCGTAAGAGCAATGCCGAAACGGACACGATACGGTCGCTATCAAGCATCAAAGGAAAAGGAATCATGATGACTGAAGAACCAAAGAAATCTCCGGACTCAACAATATATAAGCTGCATGAAGACTCAACCAAAGGGATAGTCATCAGAGAAGGAAAGGATTCCGGAGGAAAGAAGAAGAAGTCATCTAAACCCTAAGAGTCAAATTGAGAACGATTTAGCACAATGTGCAAGGATTGCTTCAGAGTAACTTAGAAACTACTCGCATTGTGGTGAATGTAGTAAGTTACTCCCTTAAACGAATAAAAAGCTCTCCTTTTAGGAACTTATGTAATCACACTGTGATTAATTTGATTTTTATTTCTTAGGACATTATACAAATTGTCGTTTAATTACGAAGGGTCGCTCCCAATCGTACTATATTAATTTACCGCATGCATATTGTAATATCCCAAACTTTTTAATTAACGGTTGACTTGAGTCGTTAAGTCAACGTAAAGTGTTCGTTAAGTTTAGGGTGGATTAACGCTTATATGTAGTTAAAGTGTTTTATGTGTGAGACTTGAATGTCTTATTAATTGATGTAGAAATATGTTTAAAGAAGAAGTTATGTGCCTTTTAGAGGTGTTCAAAGTGTTAATCAAGTTGTATATAGTCCATAGAGGTGTTTTGGGCTAATAATATGACTTTACGAAGTTTAGGGACCAGTTTTGACATGGTGTGAAAGTCAAAAACGGGATTAGGGTCAATGGGGGAGTCATTAGTTTATCAAATTAGATCTAATAACTTTTCTCCCAAGCCCTAGCCACCCCTTTGATCCCCTATCAAATTCCTAAGCCGAAAATCCTTCAAAACGTGTGATTCAAGTGAAGTTTGATCAAGATCTCTCATCCTTGCTTTCATCTACAGGTAATATAGACGATTTCCCTTTGATTTTTGATCATAAGATTCAATTATATGGATCTTACTTCTCGTCTCTAGGGTTGAGATTGATTTGATTATGTTTCATTGTCGATTATTGGGATTTTCGGGTAATTTAATGTATTGTAATTGTATCCTCTTGTTCCTGGAACAAGTGATCATGTGAAATCATTATATGAGTCATATTTTGGGTGCATATGAGGTTCATAGGCCGTGGTGGTTACTATGGTCATCTGATGGTCGAAAATTGCTTGCAAAACTAAGGGTTCACTAGATCTGAAAAATGAGTAATATTGAAAAAATCATATCTCTTTCAATTAGAAGTGTTATAAGATGAATCTTATATTTTTGAAAAGGTCTATGTGTCCTCTTGATTCGATATGAACAATGTTACTTTTGATTTTTCCCAGATATGGGTGAAAAATGTCAATTTCCAGAAGTGGTCGGATTTAAGACGAATTCTGTAGGTCTGTTTTGCAGACGCCATAACTAATTCATTAAAGATCTTCAAGAGTCAAACTTTATATTTCTGGATAGGTCTTTGAATTCCCTATATTCCTTAGGAACTACGTTTTGACTCATTTGGTCGTCTTGAGGTCGAAAGGTCGCCTGCAAGTGAAGGGCGCGAGTCAGTCTTTAGACCAGCACTCCATATGTGGCGCATATAACCTATGTGTGGTGCATATCGTGGCCTCGGAGGTTTCTGGGTGTTTTTTGAAGCAAATATGCGACGCATATTCAAAGCATGCGCCACATAAAGGGTCCGTGAGCCCGTTTGAGGTCCGAAACAAGCGTTTAAGGGTCCTATAAGTGTACCTAAGTTAATGTATGGTCTTATAACCTTATTAGGTTGGGTTTATACAGGTTTAATGACTATGAACTCGAGATAGGTTGTCGGGGTCACAAACAAGATACATTAACGTTGCTTATTGATCGTCACGATGTAAGATACACTACTTTGACACGCTGAGGGTTCAACGAAAAGATGGTTTCAAATAATAACTTCCCAACTTATATCTTGAATTGCTTGTGGGTATTCGGGGTTACACGGGAGGTGATATGAGTTATGTAGTTGACGATTGAGACCTGAAATGCAGTCCCAAATGAAGTATAATGTAGTGTATGTTATGATATGAAGTATAATGTAGTGTATGTTATGATATGAAGTATAATGTAGTGTTATGTTATGAAGTGATATGCAGTAGCTTGTGAGGCTTTGAGATGTAGTATATGTTGTTGATTGTTGATATGTGCATGATTGTATGGCTTGCTCATCTAGTTTACTAGACTTGTTAAGTTGCCATGACACGTGCACGTTTAAGGGCCCAAAACGTAAAAGCAGTAAACGTAGTAAATGTTTAGGTAATGCAGTCACCTAAACTAAATAATGTAGGATCGAGCTCGTTAAACTTTGATGCAGGAAAGTGTTAAGCTTAACCCGTACTTGCCCTAGCCCGGCTAAGTGTGTTGACGTAGGTTGCTTGGGTGGCTCCTTGCAACATAGTCATTCAGATGCAGTTGAGTAATACGAGGGGTCTGACCCGCCTTCATTTGTCTTGTGCATACGGATTACTCGGGGATTGGCTTGCCATTCCTTAACGACGTTTGATGTTCAACTGAATGGTTGTCATCTAGTCGGGTGTAACTTATGTTACACATTGACGCAGTTAAAATGTAGTAAAGCAGTTAAAATGTAGTTACGCAGTTAAAAGTAGTAATGCAGTTATGTGGTTATATGTGTGTAATGCAGAATGAAGGATATGCACATTTAGGGTGTTTCATCCTATTATGTAGTTTTGATGATGTGATATGCTTGATGTGTGTTGTGCCTTAATGACGTTGATTAAATCCACAATGTTTGAAATGGATAAATGTTTTATAACTTGAGTGTTATCTTACTTAGCTAATTCGTTAGCTAACACTTGTCTTTTGAAATGTGTTGCTCCCCCAGGTTTAGCGTAGCTGAGGTAGTTGATGAAGAAGAGCGAGGAATGGGTAGATATCTTGTTGATGACCTTAGCTACCCATAGTTGTTGCACATTTTTAGACTCTTGCTTATGTTTTGGCATTTATGTATTTTGCATGTTATGTAGTCGGTTGTTTTGTGTTGGGCAGCCGACGGGTTTCTATTTAAACTTGTTTTGACGATATGACCGAGTAACACCAATGATTAAAGAAACCAAACAGATTTTAATTGGTTTGGACTTTCAAAGTTTACTTCCGTTTGTTATAACGCCGTTAGGCGAAAATTTTTGGAAACCCGTATTTTTAAATGAAGGGTGTTACAAGTGGTATCAGAGAAACCCTTGGGATTGTTAGGAGTGTATGGCGCACTTGCATAACTCAACGAGGACGTTGAGTTGTGTTGAGGGGATGTGAAAGCATACATCGCTAACATACGAGGGGATCCTGGCTATAAGTAAAACCATTGGCCTTACATAACACAACGCGTTTTGGGCGTATTGGCCGTGGATGAGAGGAGAACTCCACAGTTAAGCGTGCTCGGGCGGCAGCAATGCCAAATGGGTGACCCTTCTGGGAAGTTTGTCCGAGCAACCAGAAACAAAGCCGTGAGCCTGCGGGCAAAGCGGACAATATTGTGTTGTGGTAAGGCGGGGTGTTACAAGTAAAGCATACATCGCTAACATACGAGGGGGGTCTTGGCTATAAGTAAAACCATTGGCCTTACATAACACAACGCGTTTTGGGCGTATTGGCTGTGGATGAGAGGAGAACTCCACAGTTAAGCGTGCTCGGGCGGCAGCAATGCCAAATGGGTGACCCTTCTGGGAAGTTTGTCCGAGCAACCAGAAACAAAGCCGTGAGCCTGCGGGCAAAGCGGACAATATTGTGTTGTGGTAAGGCGGGGTGTTACAAGGTGGTATCAGAGAAATGGTTTAAGTGAACCAATGACTATAAGTGTGCCATAGGAATTGGACTTAAACCGATAGACGACAAGTTAGGCTTAAGTAGGTATGCTTAGCTTTGAGATGAAATGCCTTAGGACGGGTTTGGGATGAGTGAGAGTGTAGGAATAAGGATATATGATGATTGTTTATTGATATGTGAATATGTGTTTTAGCCTTTATTCTTCCGTTTCTCGCTTCTCCGTCGCTAAGTTGTGCTATTGCTACGATAGACGGTCCTCGAGGTGATCTTCTATTCCTCTAACTGAATTTGATAAACTTGTGCTTTATATTATGTGAGAAGTTGTTGATATGGACAAAGGTTGGAAGATTAGGTGAGATGGTGTTCCATCAATGTTGCCTAGCCCATGGGGTTAGTGACAAGGACCGCAAAGGATATGAGATGTTGTATGTGTGCTGAAAATCATGTGAATTGGAATTGATGGGAAAAGAGGCGATACACAAATGTGGTAACGAACATGCATGTGAAAGGATACAATTACAATTATGGTCCGGAACATAATTGCAAGTGTATAACGACGCGAGTGTGTTTGTATGGCCATGCTTGTGTTGACCGGTGTACAAAGTAATGAAGCTGGAGAGATTTCTATGTAGTGAATCTTTATGTGTCGAGAGTAAACATCGTGTAATAACTTTAATGACGTTGATGCCTCGTGTGTGTGGAAATGTGTGAAGATCGGTGAAAAGTTACAGCCGGTTAAATGTTTATGATAATTATGAAGTACATGAAGTTAAATGAAGTCTAAAGGTACGTGAGGAATGAAGTGGTTGGTAGACAATGTTGTTGAATCTACTAGTTCAAAGGACATGGACTTGAAGTTGACAATTAGAGTTAATGCTGGATATTTGAAGGGTGATAAGCAGGTGATGCACAGAAGGGTTACCGGGTACACGTAGTTTTGAGATGTTCTATTAATGTTCTCGGTTTCATTGCGATCGTGAGGTCAAACCTTCTGTTGATGTGTGACGAGTGCTACTTTTATTCAAAGACACCTTTCGTTTTGTTCTCACTTATAGGAAGAAGTTAATGTTTTCGATTGTGGGATGTATTTCTTTCTATAAGATGGGTTTATGATTGGTACTACCATATGATGAAGTTGATGATGAAAGTCCTGTTTAAGTTAATTATACGCTCATTATGACTCTATTGAGTTTCTTGAAGTCCTGCATGTTAACGAATGGTCCTTACCATGTCGTGAACTTAAGGGATAAAGTTTAAAGTTTCTCTAGACCGTTCAGTCATTACATTCGGTGATGACATTATTATCTATTCTAAGTATGACGAAGAACATCATGTTGTGTAAGGAACGTTACTACGATTTTCTATAAGTAGAGGCCTAATTTTAAATTCGCCCAAAGTTAGTAAAAGTTAAAGTAGAAGCTGACGCGTAGAATTGAAAGGAACAAGGTTCCATTTAATGTTTTATTCCATGACTATAAGGTTAGGGTAAGCAATTGTCTACAATGAGCCAGTCCAAGGTGATGTTTCTAGAGACGAAGATGTTGGTATTATGTGGGTGGATTCTGAAAATTCATAAATAACCAGCGTGAAACTATAAGTCTAAAAGTAAGATTTCGGTATCCGAGAACGAAATGACTAAAAGTTATACTTGAGGAAGTTTATGAACCGTGGTGACATGCTCATTTGGATGCTGCCTGAAGTGTGATACGACCTATTATGATACGAGGTGTAGTAAATTTTATATGTTGACGTGTGATTGGGTTAAAAGCCAAGACTAGACACCGAAAGTTTGGTAGCAATACAAAGAGTTTAACGATCCTTTAACGAAAGTGAGGAGTCATGTCACCATGGACTAAGAGACAAAGTTGCGTGGGAAGCGAAAGGTAATGATAAGACATGAGCAGTTAGTAGGAAAGTTGTCCAAGAATGCTTATTTTGTTTTGTGAGCTATTACGCCGATTCCTTGGACATGAAAGAAAAGATGTGTGATCAAGAAGTGCTCTTAAAGTGTGAAAGTAAATGGTGGAATGTTTTGAATCGAGACGGCCATTATATGAAAATTTTTAAAGATGTTTGACAAAGTATGAGGAAAATGGTGAACTCAAGTGATGCCTATCACTCTTAGATTGATGGAAAGAGAATGAATGAGTTAGAAACTTGGTAAAACCATATGATGGCGTGATGTGCCTCGAGATTTATTGTTGTGTTCATAGGCAACAATGATTATGCCATAGGTGTTGGATGTCATTTCATGATACGACAAGTTATTGAAGGAAAATCGTGGTAGATGTAATGCTAGTGCGTATGATGTGGGAAATCGTGCTAGATGTAATGCTAGTGCGTATGATGTGGGAAATCGTGCTAGATGTAATGCTAGTGCGTAAGATGTGGGAAATCGTGCTAGTGTAAAGCTAGTGCGTAATATGTAAGTTGATTAAAGATGTAAGATGTGGGATTACAATGTGACGTGAGATTTAAGCAAGATATGTTATGAAGTTACGTTTAAGTGGTAAGTCTATGTTGATGTGGTATAAGACATGGATTAAGATGTGAGTATACGATGATATGATGTATATGTTGATATGAAACCAATGTGAACCCGTGGAGAGATATGAGTATTGATGTTAAGGAGTGTTTGTAGTTGGTCTGGTTGAGATCCTTGGCCAAAAGTAAAAGAAGCTTCATAGGAAGTTAATTGAGCTTGTGCTAGTGGGATGGAATCATATTTACGGTAAAAGTTGATTCGAAAGTTATCCTCACCTATTTGATGCTGAAATGATTCCGAGGACGGAATCCTCTTAAGGGGGAGGTAATTGTAACATCCCAAACTTTTTAATTAACGGTTGACTTGAGTCGTTAAGTCAACGTAAAGTGTTCGTTAAGTTTAGGGTGGATTAATGCTTATATGTAGTTAAAGTGTTTTATGTGTGAGACTTGAATGTCTTATTATATGATGTAGAAATATGTTTAAAGAAGAAGTTATGTGCCTTTTAGAGGTGTTCAAAGTGTTAATCAAGTTGTATATAGTCCATAGAGGTGTTTTTGGGCTAATAATATGACTTTACGAAGTTTAGGGACCAGTTTTGACATGGTGTGAAAGTCAAAAACGGGATTAGGTCAATGGGGGAGTCATTAGTTTATCAAATCAGATCTAATAACTTTTCTCCCAAGTCCTAGCCACCCCTTTGATCCCCTATCAAATTCCTAAGCCGAAAATCCTTCAAAACGTGTGATTCAAGTGAAGTTTGATCAAGATCTCTCATCCTTGCTTTCATCTACAGGTAATATAGACGATTTCCCTTTGATTTGTGATCATAAGAGTCGATCATATGGATCTTACTTCTGGTCTCTAGGGTTGAGATTGATTTGATTATGTTTCATTGTCGATTATTGGGGTTTTCGGGTAATTTAATGTATTGTAATTGTATCCTCTTGTTCCTGGAACAAGTGATCATGTGAAATCATTATATGAGTCAAATTTTGGGTGCATATGAGGTTCATAGGTCGTGGTGGTTGCTATGGTCATCTGATGGTCGAAAATTGCTTGCAAAACTAAGGGTTTACTAGATCTGAAAAATTAGTAATATTGCAAAAATCATATCTCTTTCAATTAGAAGAGTTATAAGATGAATCTTATATTTTTGAAAAGGTCTATGTGTCCTCTTGATTCGATATGAACAATGTTTCTTTTGATTTTTCCCAGATATGGGTGAAAAATGTCAATTTCCAGAAGTGGTCGGATTTAAGACGAATTCTGTAGGTCTGTTTTGCAGACGCCATAACTAATTCATTAGAGATCTTCAAGAGTCAAACTTTATATTTCTGGATAGTTCTTTGAATTCCCTACATTCCTTAGGAACTAAGTTTTGACTCATTTGGTCGTCTTGAGGTCGAAAAGTCGCCTGCAAGTGAAGGGCGCGAGTCAGTCTTTAGACCAGCACTCCATATGCGGCGCATATAACCTATGTGCGGCGCATATCGGTGTAAGTCCCAACTTGATAGATGGTACTACTGAAGACACCTCTATGTCAATGGTGGAGTTACTTTGCAATATACGTACAGAACTGGAGACGACCAGTTACTGAAGTATATACCAAGTTCTAGATAGATTACTTATATGAATAACAATAAGTAAGAACAATGCAATAATACAAACAACTTGTAAAGTAAATTGATGAGACAATATGTAATTTTCAATTTGTAATTTATTTATTGATGTTAAACAAATTACAAGGTTGTTGCGGAACCAAGATACTACACGAATGTAAATATCCTAACAACCTATGAAATACAATTGATCTACACTCGGAATTTCTCAAGACAATCGAAACACTTTAAGTTGTGAAATGTTCCTTTTAGCGATTGAGAGAATATTGCACAAGTTCACCAAGAATATTGCAGGTATGCAAAGTGTGAATTCTATCGAAGTGTATTCGAAGAAGTGATATTCTTGGTTGTGCAATGACTTGTATTTATAGGCAAAGTTAACATTGGGATGTTAACTTTGGCCGTACAAATGTGGTTGAGAGCATTTAAGGAATAGCATTTAATTCCTTAAAATGCAGTGTAAAGTTGCACGTGAAAGCAACTTGACTTAACCACCTTTATGTACCTTTTATATTTAAATAATAAGATAAGTCTTATTATCCGGTTAAAAGGACATAAGGAACAAAGTCAATTCCTCGTAATCAGTGTAAAGCTTTGTAAGAGCTTTCCACTGATGGTCTCCAGTTTGTAACTGACTAGAATGTCAACTGGGCTTCGCTGCCATTGTCATTCTCTTTCTTCCACTTGTTGTCTTCGACTTCAACTGGAATGATTCTTCAACTGGTCAGTTCTCAACTGGAGGAAGTCTTCAGTTGCGTTAACTGTACGATGCAACTGGACTTCTTATATTTCTGGATAAATCTTCTTGGTCTCCAGATGTAACTGGAGACTGGCAAGTTTCACCGAAATTGGTCCTAACAAATTCCCCCCCATTTGTCCTGAAATATTGCTAAGTCTTTCTAGTTTTTGTATCTATACAAGTATGAACTGGAAAGGCCTAAATGACTAAATCTATCTAAAATTTTTCAAGGCATTTTTATAGATCAACAAATGCCTTGGTATTTTCTTTGGGTTTGTTAGATTTAATCTATTATCTATCTTATTGTTACAATCTGGCAACTTCATTTATATGATGAAATTTTACAAGAATTACAAGAAAGTAAACAAACTACAAGAAGATAAAATGAAGAAGAACTTAAACAGATGGCCCTTCGCCAGTTCTCCTTCTCTTGGCAACCGTAGAAATGGGCTGTTTGTCTTCTGGATCAACGTTCAGTCTCTCTTCAACATTTTCCTTGAACTTGAGCAGACTTTGAAGAACAAACATCCAACCCCTTTCAACCTTGGTATTTTGTTGCCTAGCCCCCAACAAGTTTAGCATCTCCACCAGCTCAGAATAACCATATTGATTGACATCAGGATTCTCAGTTTGCCTCATGGGTCCATTAAGGTGTTGAACCCTAACAGTGAAGTGTTTGGTACCTGGTTTGATTGAAACTTTTACATCAGTAATCTTACCAGGGTTATATCTCCGCTGTTGCACTTCAGATAAATATGCTCGAGCTTCAGATTCATTGGCCAGTTTGATCTGGCCAGTGCTCATTTTGTGCACTGCAGCTTTGATATCTTCACTTGAAGGTTCAGTTGTTTCCACCCAGGTTCTAAGGTCAGCATGT
>CM067167.1:131697275-131913703 GCA_034093135.1 Erigeron breviscapus
ACAACATGTTTTTAAGCGTTTGAAACGCTTGCTCTTGTTCTTCACCCCATTCGAACTCTCTTGACTTTTGGGTCAATTGGGTTAAGGGTACCGCAATCTTAGAGAATCCTTGAATGAACCTCCTATAATAACCTGCCAAACCTAGGAAGCTACGCACTTCCGTTGGTGTCTTGGGTGTCTCCCATTTCTTGATTGCTTCTATCTTAGACGGATCTACATGGATTCCTTCTTCGTTCACAACGTGTCCCAGAAATTGGACTTGACGGAGCCAAAATTCACACTTCGAAAACTTAGCATATAGCTTCTCGTCCCTAAGTAACTGCAAGATTATCCGGTCATCGTCCTGCCAGCTGTACTATCAAGATACCAGATTCTTTCGATCGCCCTGCACATCCACCAGATATTATCAGTTAGATTTGGGAACCCATCGACAGATGGGTTCACTGGACCCTCCCTTATAGGTCCCTGGGGCAATCTGGTTTAGTTCACTTTCTTCAACAGTAGTCTTAGTTGAAAAGACCACTGGGTTGATAGTTTTGAAACCTTTTTCTTTTCTCAACTGGAGAAATATATTTATCTTTCTTTGAAAAAGGTTTTGTATTTTGTCTAGGGCCAGATGAAGTACCCTCAAAGTTTTAATCTTGCATTACAGCTTTGAACCTGACGAGCCAGTAGTTGAAACTGGCTCTCCAACCTTAACAAAATACTTTCATCAGATGACACCTGAGCCTTTCCAGTTGACTGGACTCTAGGCTTAGATAGGGAGACATTCTTCTTCTTTGGAACAGAAGGTTCCTTGGAGGAGGACTGAGGCAAAGGTTTCTTCAGATTGACTTTTTTAACTAGAGCAGTCACCTGAGGTGCTCCAGTTTTTACCTCTGGGGATTGAACTGGGAAAATATTGGCCTTAGGAGTTACAGGCTCATCATAAATGGTAATGGGCCTGAATCCCTCTGGTAAACGATCAATTACTGGTATTAATGATGCAACCCATCTAAAAACGATGTTAATGGATAAAATTGGACCACTTTGTGCATGTTAATAGAAGATTAGGGCGCGTTTATGTTTGTTTAGTGTTTCAGGCCTTAGGTGATGAATTGGAACTAATCGGGTCAAGAAGGAAGTCAAACGAGTCAACTGAAGTCAACAGAAGTCAAATCTGGAAAACTGACTTTCTGGACCACCGTTTGAGATGCCAAGACCCACCGTCTGAGACGGTGGGCCAAATTCTGTTACCGTCTGGAACGTTCAACTGGCGTAAAGGTTTTCTACATGTTTTTGTACTACCGTGTGGAACGGTATAACCCACCGTCTGAGACGGTGGGCCAAATGCAAGCCAGCGTGTGAGACGTTTAAAGCCACCGTGCAGGATATTTTGGATGACCGTCTGAGACGGTACACACCAAATTGAAGATTTATTGATGAAGATGCACAAAGTGGATGACCGTCTGAGACGGTTCCCAACTCATCACACCTTTCACAAATCGGATAGTCTTGAGATACTTGATAAACACCCCGATTTTCATCCTTCCCCAACTTAGCAAACTTTTGCTCCAAGGCTTCAAGTCTATCTTTTGTAGCTTGATCACTAGTTGATGAAGAGGCTATTGGACGTCTTGATAAAATTGGATGACCGTCTGAGACGGTAAGACCTTCTGTTTTACGGTGCACAAGACGGTGAAAACTTATTTTCCAAGCCACCATCTGAGACGGTGGCAGTTAGCGTGCAATATGGTAGGAAAATTTGGACTACCGTCTGGCACGGCGGTCTGACCGTCTGAGACGGTAGGTCGTAATTTCAGATATTTTTTTATATTATTATTTTAAAAATCGAAAATCTTTTTTATTTACAGCCACATAACCGATCCTGATGCACCACATATCTATCTATTCCAAACTCTCAGTCGATCTATCTCTCTCTTTTCTTTTCTTTCCCAATTATTTTCCATAAAACCCTAAATCTTCATTCAACCATAACTTCTTCAATTCTTCACCAAATTTAACGATTCTTGAGGCTAAAGTGCATAATTTTTCAAGGGCTACAAAACCCTTATCTTTGTTTGTTCAATTTCAGCCTTGATTGTGAGATTTGGGTAAATTCAAAAACGAATTTTTTTTTTATTTTTCTTTCTTTTTGCTTTTAATTACTAACCATTGATAAGGTTTGTTGTTTTTGGTTAGTTTTTGTTAATAGGATGAAGAAAGCATCCGGAAAGTTGATGAAGAAGTTGGCCAAGTCAACCGAGCCTTCATCTTCTAGTCAACCAAAAAGAAAGAAAAGACAATTGATTATTGAAGAAGAGGAAATAGCGTCTCAACAGGAAGAGATGGAATTTGATGAAGAAGAAAAACCCGAATGGAAACACGGTACTCCTTCATTCACACCTCGTAATTGGCAATTAGAATTGTTTAGAGATAAAATGGGGGAGGCGGAAATTATGAAAAAGCAATTATTGGGTGAAAGGAAAACCGTTTGGCAGGAATTTAGAGGGTTTGTTTTGTTGAGGCGTTTGAAAATATGGGATGGAAAAATGCGTTGGTTTGGAACAATAATGATGAGGTTGATTTAATTTAGAAGGAATTGTTGAATGGATGGGTACTTTGGAAAGGCATGTTGGTAATAACCCTCCTGAGAGCACTAAGTTAGTAGGAACTGTTGATGGTAAAAAGTAACTATGTCGTTTGTTACCTTAGATAGGATTATCAAGTTTGATTCGGGTGCTAGTTCGGGAAGGGGATTTGATTATTTGCCGGAGAACATTTTGACTGGGGTGGAAAAGGGTGAGAATTGGATAAAGATGTTAGCCGAGTTGTTCACTTACCCTAGAGACGCTTTGAACTTGAACCTCAAGTTAGAGCGTTTTTATTTGAAACCACTTCCTAGATTGATCATGAATATTTTGAATTGGAATGTGTGTCCGAGAAGTAGTGATAAGGCGGCCGTTAGATTTCAAGAAGTTTTAGTTTTGTATGCATTGGTAACGGAGAGGCTAGCCTTGTCACTTAGGCAGATTATTATGACCAATGTGTGGGATACCCGAAACAAGAGGTTAAAGACAATCATTCCTTACCCGAGGGTGATTTCTCGCCTCATTTTGAGCCAAAAAGCCGCTACTCGTAACACACCAACAATTAGGGTTAATCAGGTGGTGTTTAACATGAAGCGGTTGTTGCAAAGTCAAGAGTTTAAGTTGGAGGAGAGACCCCAATGTAGGATTTTGAGGGACTTGAAGTCAAAAGGGTTGTTGATAGCCCCTAAGGAGGGGTTTACTCGAGAGGAGGCGATGGCTCAGCTAGAGCCCATGAGTGGAAATGAGAGAGGAGAAGCAAGTGGTGCTAGAGAGGTTGAGGAGGAAAGAGAGCCACCAAGGAGGGATGGTTTATTAGGTTCTGGATTTGGAGGTACTGGGCCGAGTTTTGGTTATGAGCAGCCTAGCGATTATAATCAGTGGACATCCTATGAGAGGAATATGTGGGATATGACTGCTCAGCAGGGTGTGCAGCGGAGGAGTTATGAGTTAGGTATGGCATATGCTCATGAACAGGATAAGAGACAACAGTTTGAGTATTCTTGAGCAAGTGCGTCACCACCAGGACCACATTGCGGGACTTGACTATGTGGAGACTCCTCCTTCATATGATTACAGGCAGCCGTATGTTCCTACCTCCCATCCATATTATCCTCAGAGCCACGATTCTGAGTGGTTCCCGAGACATTCTTGTGTTGGACGGGTTGAGGGGAGCTCGAGTGATCCACCACCAGCAGCCTCTGATCCATTTAAGGCCCAATCTCTATATCGGGGCCTAATGGAGTCGATCTTTGGACCGCAAGGTCCACGACAGTGATTGGTACCTTCCATTTATCTTTCTGTTCTTAGTGTGTGATTATGTGACTATGTGTTTATTTTGTGTTTTTGCATTTTTAATTTCGTAGGTAGATTTCAATTGTTTGTTAATTTCATTTATGTTTTTAGTTTAGATGTTAATTTACTTTCTTGTAATGAATTGACCCTAAGGGGCAAAATATTCGAGTTATATTGGTTATACATGTTTGTAAAATGAGATTTTCTTGTGATTGGATTTGTACATGTAAGTGGGGCTAGGTAGTGTAGATTAGATTGCATGACATGGTTGACTTATGAGCGTCTTGATAGAGTTGCTAGCAAGTAAAAACATAGAAATGTGCAAATAAGGGTAATATGCCAATTGTGAGATATAATGCATGTATCACACTAATATATCCGTTATATCCTTCAATTTCATGAGAGAAAAAACCTCGTCAATGATTGGTTAGATTGTTAGCGTAGCTTAAATTCTCGTGATGATCATATTGTGTGAACCATTATTGTACATTAGGTTAGAACTAGTGCACTTACCGTGTCGAGACCTCTAACCCGGATTATGTGCTTAAAATGATGAAAACAATCATACAATTCAATCCATATTCCACCTCACTTCACCATGAAATTTGAGTATTGTTCAAAGTTGTGTTGTTTATGATGAATTGAAAGAAAGAACAAAATCAAAGTCAAAATTGCAATATCCGGTTGAAAAGTCAAAGTATATGGTCAAAAGTGAAAATCCATGTAAATTGATCAAAAAGAACCAAAGTGAAATGTTCCAAAATCATTCTAGTAAATCACCCAAATGAGAATCATTACCGTGTTTCATTCCATATTTCCATCAATCTTGTATGAATGCCGAAGTGATAATTTGGTGTTATGAGGTCTTTGTTCGATTTGTGTACTAGCCTATGACTTTTAGTGTGCAATAATGGGTTGAGAGCTTCATATATATATACATATTAGCACATCTTTTGCTAATTCACTCAAAAATATGAACCGAGGGGAGTGCACATTGTGAGAGTGTGATGCATGTATTGTGGCAAACTTGAGGTTTATTAGGTTTAATTGCACATTTATATATTTCTATTTGCTAGTCGTAAATCTTTTGATATTTGTAAGTCTTATGAGTTGATTGTGTTATGTGGTTTGGTTTGCATTGCTTAGTTTCACCCAAGTGTACTTTGAAGATTACTTGAGGGTTGAGTTTTACAAGCATGTATAATTGATATAACTCCTATATGGTGTTTCTTTGGTGATAGGAAGTATTATGGGATTGTAAATTAACTTGTCACATGATGAATGTCTTTTTCGGGACGAAAAAGGATTAAGTTGGGGAATGTGATAAACGCCTAAAAGACATGATCTTAATGGATAATTGGACCACTTTGTGCTTGTTAATAGATGAGTAGGGCGTTTTTATGTTTGTTTAAGTGTTTTCATTCTGGATAGCTTTCTAACATTCTCAACACCCCAAAATCATCATCATATCACAATTCCATGGAGATCATAGCCAACATTGAAGAATCAGTGATGAAGATGATAGGCTAGGTTTCTTTTGATCATTCTCATGTGAACAATTATGTAAGACATTTATGTTCAACCTTTCTTATATTCATGTTGGATTAGATGTTTAATTCTTCATTAGTGTTTTGCATCTAATGTTATTTGGTTTGAATGAATGATTATTTGTTTATAACTTTGAATGAATTCCATCTATCTTTTGATTTCAATTTCTTGTTAATCATTAATTATTGGAATAATCTCTTATGAAATTGTAATCTTGTTAATGGATAAATAGTTTAGTTGTGTCAATTACTCAGTTTTCATTATCGTGAATCATCACAACCTAATCAATTAGTCCTTAACGTTCATTCATTCCAAGCTTTATAACGAATCATGTCTATGTGATTTCCAACGAATATAAGTTAGGTTATACTTTTGAAAGCATAATTGGGATCGTGGGAATGGTCTACTCTTTTTATTATTGAATTCTATTGTTAAGTTTATGATCATTTCTAGTTTTAATCAAATCAATCAAAAACTCAATTTTAAGTTTATGCCTAGTTTAAACAACTTTTGTGACTTGTTCAACACTTTCCCATGATTCCTTGTGGATACGATACTCTACTTACCCTTGCTAAATAGTGGTATTTAGTTTATATTTTTTTGATCTGGTAAACGATCAATTACTGGTATTAATGATGCAACATGAGTATTTCCATCTAAATAAGCACGTTTTTGATTGGGAAATTGATTTACTCCAGCATCATATGGCTTTCTGTTTCAAGCCATGATTTAATAACCAGTTTTTCTTTCTCTAAAATGATTTCAAGATCTTGTTTTTCTTGAATCAATTGTTCAGTTACCAGAACCTGGGCTTGAAATGCCAGTTCAATGTCTTGAAGTTCCTTTAATTTTGATTTTACAACTGTAATTTCAGAAAAATCTGTTTCTAGACCATTTACACAGTCAGATCTAACAGTTTCAACAAAGATTAAATCAGAATTAAGAGCTTCAGCAATGTCCAATTTTAGTTCAGTGTCAGTTTCCAATCATAATTACTGACCTTTTTGATAACTATGTCCACCCATCTTCCAGATGTGACATCTTCCTTCACCAGATGCTCTTCGTCTGCCAGAGCCATGTAACAGCAATCTCTTTCCTCTTCTTCATCAACAGATGAATCATCAGAAGGAACCCATTTCTCTTCAGTTGTTGCAATCATGCATTTATTATTTTCCATTTGTTGTGCCATGAGAGCAATTTGAGCCTTAAGCTTTTTATATTTAGATTTATAGCTATCATCAGGCTTTTTATTAGAAGTAAATGGACCAGGCCGGGATACAAACTGACTGGACTTGCAATCTTTCATGAAATGACCTTTTCTGCCACACTTAAAGCATGTCAGATTGGTCTTATCAGTAGAAGAACTGGATGCAAATTGTCCGATGGCCTATTTGCTCTTGCTTTGAAACGGTTAAACGTTTTAGCAATCATTGCAACCAGGTCATCATTTTCAGATTTCATCACAGTCTGGAGAGATAAGACTATATTCTCCAGATTCCATGAATTCAGACACCATCTTCTTCATAGAAAATACATTCTCAGAAGATATTAGTGTTGTACCTTGTGGTTCAGTATGACTAACCACACTAGAACTACTGGAGGCATGTGATATGTCGTATTTTATACCCATTTCCCACAACATATTTAGTTGATTCTGCATGGCTTATGAGTCGTTTTTGTATACAATTGGTGCGTTTATGGTATTTGTTAGTGTTTCAGGGTACTGACAGGTATTTAAGCGCAAATCTGGAGAAAACGACATTGTTGAGATGAATTAAGTGCTAACGGAGGATTTCGGAAGCATTTGGATGAAGATTGTAGAAAGTCAACAAAAGTCAAAGCTGAAGAAGGCCAGTTGCGCCGCAACTCCCAATTGCGCCGCAACCGAATTCCATAAGAATAAGTTGTGTCGCAGCTCTTCCAGTTGCGCCGCAACGCCCTTCCTTCCTGGCCAGCCACGAGTCAACATAAGTCAAAAGTCAACGCAAGTCAACCAGGCATTGCGCCGCAACCCAAAACCAGAGGAATAAGTTGCGACGCAACTCCCTCAGTTGCGCCGCAATGGGTTCAAGTTCAAGCCAGCGTTGGTCAACGAAAGTCAAAGTCAAACCCCAGTTGCGCCGCAACTGGGTCGATTCTGGCAGACTTTTGGGCATCGTATAAATAGCTTGAAAAATAGGCCAAAAACTCTCTTCTCTTTTAGCAGCCGTTTTTGGGAACCCTATTTGGAGATATTTTCAGATCTTTCATCATTTTCTAGGTTTTCAAACACGATTTGATCATTTTCATTCGTAGCTTTCCATTATTATCATTAGGTAACAATGAATTCTTCTTATTTTAATTGTTATTCTTCTTTTAATATGAGTGGCTAATCACTTCATCATCCATCTTGATGGAGTGAGACAATATGTAAAGATTGCGCAATTTTATTAATTCAATGATGATTTCATTTAACGTTATATCGGGATCTTAGAGTATTTCTTCCTTATTATTTATCTTGAATTGATTGGTGATTTATGTGTGTCTTTAATGGTAGTTATTGATTACATATATTTCATTTTGATTGTTTGGGTACAAACGATTGGGTCTATGACGGGTACGGTAGATAATCGTTCATGATAATAGGCAGGAATGTGTTAACGGTTGGGTACAATCGATAGGTATAATTGTTATTTTAATAACCAAACCAATTGTTTGATTAGGAAGTTATAAAAGATGTCTTGGGGTACCGGTCTTTGTAACGAAACTAGTTTAAGCAAGAGAGTCAAATGATGTCTTCAACTTGACGGGTACGAGGTTGGTGCTTTGTTTGAGTCTCGGTTATTTAATCAACTAATTTGGGTTTGAACTTCATTTATGTGCAATCTGAGCATGTTGTCAAGCGAAATCAAGATGGATGCCTTTTAAATTATTGTTTAAAACAAATTCTCTTTTCGATTAATCCTTTGGGATTACTAATTATTTACTAACTTTTGCAACGTGACAATTCGGTCACAAAACCCCTTTTACTTGAATTACTTAATGTCGACAATTACTTAGTTTTAGTCCTGTGTTCGATCCTGGACTTACCTTCTAGCTATACTATATACGAACGGGTCCACTGCCCGCAAGTGTGTAGTACTCAGTTTTAGGGTATTCCTTGTTTTAATTTAAGACTCGATTTTGCACATCAAGTTTTTGGCGCCGCTGCCGGGGACTTAATTTTAAGTAGTTGTTATTTTGTAGTTCGATCCTTTTTCACATTCATTTGTGAGAAAGTTATTACTTTACTAGATAGTTTGTATTTTATTTCATTTCAATTATACCACAGGTGCGGTTGACGGTTTGTTTGTGGTGAGTGTGCAGGTTCTTGTTAGTTGATGAACACAAGAGCTTCTGGCCGATTGTCTAATCCAGGGAAAGTCAGACGTCGACTTGTGTCAAGAGATAACCGGGAACCATCCACACCAGTCAAAATAGATTTAGAAACCGAAACCAGTGTACCACCCGTTCAGTATTCAGAAGATCAGTTGGTTAATAGGTTGAAAGAAGCAGGTAGAGTGTTTGAAACAGTTGAAGACTCAGATTCAGATACAGAGGAGAAAGTTCAAACACCTGAGCCGAGTGTACTTGTATTCCCTCGGGTTAACCTTAATATTAACCAACAACAAAGGGGTAGAAGAATGGGTGATGAACAACCGGTAGATCCGAATGCCCGTCCTTACGGGGAGAGAAGAAGAAATATACCGGCGGACCGGGGCACAGCTATTCGCCCTCCGGCTATTTCAGTGGATTTCTCTTTGAAAGGGAATCACCTCAAGAGTGTAGAAGAGGATAAGTTTGATGGGATTAGAAGAAATGACCCATATGCACATCTTGAGAGGTTTGAGAAAATCTGTAGGCTATATCAGTATGGTACAGGACAAGCTGAGGCTGTTAAGTTGGAACTATTTCCTTTAACTCTCGTTGGAGATGCATCTTCATGGTTTAAGGAGTTACCCGAAAACTCATTCACCACTTGGGCCGAACTTCGAGAAGGATTTATTGATGAGTTTTATTCTGTGAGAACTCAAAGGCAATTAGAAAATAAAATCAGAGGTTTTTCTCAAGAACCCGGTGAAGATGTTGTTGATGCATGGAAACGGTTCAAGGAAATGCTTAGAAATTGCCCCGGACATAGTATGGGTACCGAAGAAAGCTTTGAGATTTTCTATGATGGTTTGGATAGAAAAAGCAAAAGGGAGCTCGGTTATGCATTTGGGGGTAGTCTAAACAACATCTCCCCAAATGAAGGATATAAGATACTTGAGGATATGGCTAGAGAGTATTCTACAAGAGATGAGGACAGAGACAAGAGGTCTAGTAGAACCACCGTGGCTAAGGTGGAGAGTAGTGAGGACTCGAAGCTTATTACCGAAGTCAAGGCTCTCTCGAAGCAAATGAATGAGAGATTTGATAGTCAAGATACTAGATTTAAGAGCCTTGATAGAGATGTTAAGGTTATGGCCGACGGTTGTGAGCATTGTGGAGACTTGCATTATATGGAGGATTGCCCGGATAAACCAGTGAAAGATGTTAGTTATGTTCAGAATCAAGGGAATTTCAACCAAAATACCGGTTATCAAAACCGGCCATCAGGTAGTTCTTACCCTACTTCTTCTTTTAATGCTAACAGTTCTGGTTATGGTGGTAACAGGTTTAGTAGGTTCACCAATCAACGAGGCTCGGATCCAGAATTAAGAGACATAGTAAAGGAGTTCATTGGTGCCCAAAAGGCAACTAATGAACAAGTTGCAGAAGAGTCAAAGAAGGTGATTTCTGTTTTGGATGCTTTGACTACTCGCTTAGATGGATTGGGGCACAAGTTGGATCAAGGAGCTAAGAATCAACAAGCCACCATCAAAGATTTAGAAGGAAGGATTGAGAGGCTAGGAAACTCGAATAGGCAGCCCGATACTCTACCGAGCAACACTCAACAATCCAAAGCCTCAAATCAATAACCAAGGGCAAAACAGTCAAGGATCGGGACAGAAGTATACCCCTCCAAATGCTCGAAATGAGCAAGTGAATGCTATCACTACAAGGATGGGTAAGACTTATGATTCTGCAAATCCTTTACCTAATGATTCTTCTCCACTTGTGCAGGTTAATGAAGAAGAGGAGACGTTGATGAAGAAGTTGAGATGGAACCGAACCAAGCCGTGCCGAAACCGGCCGTTCCATCCAAACCCGCTAAGAAACCGACGGTGAAGCCGTATCAACCAAAGATTCCATTTCCGCAACGGTTGAGGAAAGAAAAAGTCAAGGAACATTTTAAGAAATTTGTTGATCTTATTCAGTCTGTGAATATAACTGTTCCTTTAGTTGATTTGCTTGCAGGTATGCCTAATTATGCAAAGTTCCTCAAGGAACTTGTAAGTGACAAGAAGAAGCTTGAAGAGGCTAAGACTGCAGTTATGAGTGCCGAATGTTCAGCAATCATTCAGAATCAGATTCCTCCCAAGTTGGAAGATCCAGGGAGTTTTCTAATTGCTTGTTCTTTTGGTGCTTATTTGTATGAGGCATTGGCCGATCATGGGGCTAGTATCAATTTGATGCCTTATTCTGTTTATAGAAAGTTGTCTCTAGGAGAGTTGACCCCTACCCGCATGAGCATTAGGCTCGCGGATCGTTCTTTCCAATATCCCATGGGGATAGCGGAAAATTTGCAAATTAAAGTAGGGCATATGATATTTCCGGTCGATTTTGTTATTCTTGAGATGGAGGCGGATGCCAAAGTTCCCCTCATTCTTGGCCAACCATTTCTTATGACCGCGGATGCTATCATCCGGGTTAAGGCCAAGGAAATTTCCTTAGGAGTTGGTAACGACCGAGTTGTTTTTAATGTTGATAGAGCACTAAAGCATCCTTACTCTTGTGATGAAACTTGTTTCAGGTTAGATGTGATTGAAGAAGGGGATGCTTTGGAAAAAGAGCTCATGGACTTCTTGGATATGGAAGAAGGTGAAGCATTGTTAGCTTGCAGTGAAGAAGAGCAAGAGTTGGTTGGAGATATGATGCAAGAGATTATGGCATTAAGTGTTGATGAAACTCCACCGGAAGACGAGACCTTTGAAGAGATCACCTAGTGATAGCACACGGGTGCTAACATCGGTGGAGAATCCTCCTACCGATTTGGAGCTCAAGCCGCTTCCGGACCATCTTGAAGTATGCATATTTGGAAGGTACATCTCTTTTACCCGTTGTCATCTCATCCTCATTAATGGAGGATGAGAAATCTAGACTTATGACCGTCCTAAAGGCCCATAAAAAGGCTTTGCATGGAAAATTTCTGATATTCCGGGTATAAGTCCAGAATTTTGCAAACATACCATAAACTTTGTTGATAATGTGAAACCGGTTGTGCAAAGGCAACGAAGGTTGAATCCAAATATGAAAGATGTGGTTAAAAAGGAGATAATAAAGTTGCTTGATGCGGGAATCATATTCCCCATCTCGGATAGTTCATGGGTAAGTCCGGTACATTGAGTACCGAAGAAGGGTGGGATGACCGTAATTTTGAATGACAAAAATGAATTGGTTCCCACTAGGACTGTCACGGGGTGGAGGGTATGTATTGATTATCGGAGATTGAATGATGCTACCCGCAAAGACCATTTTCCCTTGCCTTTTATTGATCAAATGCTCGAACGGCTCGCCGGTAACGAGTATTTTTGTTTTTTGGATGGGTTCTCTGGGTACTTCCAAATACCCATTGACCCCAAAGACCAAGAGAAGACCACTTTTACTTGCCCTTTTGGCACTTATGCCTATAGAAGGATGCCATTTGGTCTTTGCAATGCCCAGGGTACTTTTCAAAGATGTATGATTGCCATATTTCAGGACATGATCGAAACATCCATGGAGGTTTTTATGGATGACTTTTCTATTTTCGGTAGTTCTTTTAAAAATTGTATTGAAAGTCTTGATAGAATGCTTGAAAGGTGTGAAAGGGCACACTTGGTCTTGAATTGGGAAAAGTGTCATTTTATGGTGAAAGAAGGTATTGTTTTGGGACACAAAGTTTCAAGGGCGGGATTAGAGGTAGATAAAGCAAAAATTGATGTTATAGCTAAATTGCCTCCACCCACTAATGTCAAATCAATTCGAAGCTTTTTGGGTCACGCCGGGTTTTACCGTCGATTTATAAAAGATTTTTCGAAAATTACCCGGCCAATGACCAAGTTGTTAGAAAAGGATGTCCCTTTCAATTTTGATAAAGAATGTCTTGATGCATTTAACTCACTTAAAGCTAAATTGACCAATGCACCCATTATGCCTCCACCCAATTGGTCATTACCATTTGAGTTAATGTGTGATGCTAGTGATTATGCTTTAGGGGCCGTTAGGCCAAAGGGAGGATAAGCATTTCCGCCCTATTTCCTATGCTAGCAAGACCTTAAACCCGGCTCAACAGAACTATACCGTGACCGAGAAAGAGTTATTAGCTGTGGTTTATGCCTTTGATAAGTTTAGACCCTATTTGGTTTTGAATAAGACTATTGTGTTCACCGACCACTCGGCTTTGAAGTACTTGTTCTCGAAACAAGATGCTAAGCCTCGTTTAATTCGTTGGGTCTTACTTTTACAGGAATTTGATATTGAGATTAAAGATAAGAGTGGGGCTGAAAATGTGGCAGCCGACCACTTAAGTAGGCTCGAAAACCCTCACCATGAGGAGTTAAAGGAGCACGATATTAATGATGCGTTTCCTGATGAGTTTCTATTGCAGGTGGATGTGGAAGAAGATCCATGGTTTGCAGACATTGCTAACTATTTATGTGCAGGTGTTCTTCCTAAGGAAATGACTTATCAACAGAAAAAGAAGTTCTTTTCTGAGATTAAGCATTATTTCTGGGAAGAACCATATTTGTTTCGAATGTGTGCAGATGACTTGATTAGGAGATGTGTGGCCGGTGCAGAAACCCAGAAGATTTTGGATGCATGCCACTATGGACCAACCGGTGGTCATTACGGACCATCTGTAACCGGTAAGAAGGTTTTTGATGTAGGATTTTATTGGCCTTCAATCTTCAAGGAAGCTCAAACTTTAGTGGAGACGTGTGAAGTTTGTCAACGTCAAGGTAACATTTCAAAGAAGGATGAGATGCCATAAAACTTCATTCAGGTTTGTGAGGTATTTGATGTTTGGGGAATTGATTTTATGGGACCCTTTCCGCCTTCAAATAAGTGTCTTTACATTTTAATGGCGGTTGATTATGTGTCAAAATGGGCCGAGGCTAAGGCCTTGCCAACTAATGATGCAAGGGTTGTTATTGATTTCTTAAAGCAATTATTTTGTCGTTTTGGTTGTCCTAAGGCCTTAATCAGTGATCGTGGAACTCATTTCGCGAATCACCAACTTGCTAAGGTGTTGAAGAGGTATGGTGTTCATCATCGTTTCTCTACTTCTTATCACCCTCAAACGAGTGGCCAAGTAGAAAACACTAATAGGGCTTTAAAACGAATTAGAGAAAACCATAGGTGATAATCCTAAGAATTGGTCTAGGAAGTTGGATGATGCATTATGGGCTTTTAGAACCGCATTTAAGACTCAAATTGGGACTACACCTTATAGGTTGCTTTATGGGAAGACATGTCATTTGCCGTTAGAAATAGAGCATAAAGCTTATTGGGCTCTTAGGAATTGCAATATGGACTTAGTTGAAAGTAGTGAATTGAGAATGTGCAATTGCATGAGTTAGATGAGTTGGGGTTGAATGCTTATGAGAATTCTATGCTCTACAAAGAGAGAACTAAGGTTTGGCATGATCATAGGATTAGAGAGAAGGATTTTAAGGCCGGTGATAAAGTCTTGTTATTCCTTTCCAAGTATAAGTTCAAGCAACCTAAGTTGACTTCTAGGTGGACCGGACCTTTTGTGATCAAACATGTCTATCCGTCTGGTTATGTTGAATTGTTTAAATCGGATGGAGGTACTTTTATTGTTAATGGTCACAGGTTGAAGCTTTATCATGAAGAAGAGGAAAATGTGGGAGTTGTCGTTGATGAGCTTCCATTTTTCGAAAGGAATTAATGAAGAAAGGACCATGAGTCGAGCTAAAGACTCGTAAATAAATTAAGTGCTTCGCGGGAGGCAACCCGTGTTTCTTGTTTTCATTATTGTTTAATTGTCATTGGTAATGTGTTTTAATAAGAATTGTAGGTAGGAGCCGCTCTCATGCCTTCCGGTAAGTCGTTTTCAAGAAGAAAATAAAGGTAAGTGTGTGTGTGTGGGGGGGGGGGGGGGGGGGGGGGGGGGGGGGGGGGAGTTGCGCCGCAACTTAGAGTTGCGCCGCAAGGCAGTTGCGCCGCAGCTTATCCTACTGTTTTTCAATTGCGCCGCAGGTGGTTTGTTGCGCCGCAACGTGTCTTACCACGTGTCATGTTCAGAAAAATCGAAAATCCAAAAAAAAAAAATAAAATAATAAAAATAAAAATAAAAATAAAATTATTTTGAGTTCAAAAATAACCCATTGCGCCGCAACGGGTGGGGTTGCGCCGCAACTTGGGTCAAACTGGGTCAACAGACTTTCAACAAAAAGGGGATCGGTAGGGTAATTACTCACACACTTATTTTTCATCAATAATTGAGCTCCTATTTTTTTCCTCTCAACTTCCCATCCGACCCAACACTCCCCTTCTCTATTAACTTTCAATTTTAATCTTTCTCTTTAATCATCACAATGACAAGATCAGGAAAGGTATGTGATTCTTGAACTTCTCTTGTTGATTTTAATTAGTTAAGTGTATAATGTTCTTGCATACATTCGAATTTATATAGATTTTATGTTTAAATTACTTATTAATTTCGAATTTGTGAGGGATTTGCAAGAACAATGAGGGTTTGGTTGTTTTGATTGAAGGATTGAAGATTTGTTTTTGTGGATTGGGTCATTCAAATTAACTTAGGGTTAATTAAGCCTTGTTTTTCTTAATTAAATGCTAAACCTAAGATTAGATGTTATCTAGAGTTTGTGGAATTATTTTTGTTAAACCCTGCTGCTGCTCGATCTGCACAGAAAAATACAGGCGTTGCGCCGCAACTGCAAACCAGACAGATAAGTTGCGCCGCAACTAATTTTCAGACCTGTGTCGTTTATGCTTATATATACATGCTTATATGTCGGGTTTCCATGTGTTAATTGTTTCTTGTATGTGTAGGAACCCGCTTCATCTAGCCGTGTAGGACGAGGCAAGGGAAGAGCCTCGTCGGCTGCTGCCCCAATTGAGAGTGGTCTGACTCCCGAAGCGACTGTTATGGGCATTCCTACTCACCCATGGTTACGGTTTCCTAGAGCTCCTCCCGAGAAAAAGATTGAATACACCAACAGGTTAGCATCTATCTATCAAAAAGATATAGTTGAGCCTCGGTATATGGAAACGACTATGTTGGATACGTTGAATGCTCGTGCGGGCATTAGTAGGTATATGCAGCTGATGGGTAGTACTAATGATATGGATGGTAATCCAGTCGCTAAGGAATTTAGTCTATGGTTCGATATATTTCGAAATCGGGAGGTGGTGTGTAAGGAATGGTGTTTAGAGGTCTACTCAACTATTTCGGTTGAAAATATAGAGAAAGTGAAGGATGTTTTTACTGAGCCGGTTATTTTCTTTCGTTGTGGGGGTGTTAATAGAACCCTCACCATTGCTGAGTTTGGGTTGTGCACGGGGATGTACAACCAAGAGACGTTGGATGACCCTGCTTTTGAGCGTCTTTTAGCCATGTCTGTTAGGGCTACTTCTGGTTTTACGAGGGAAGCAGGTGATTTCAGGGATTACTATAACCAGGTTTCTGGGGGTCGCGCTTGGAAAGCGGCTTGTGGAGCAAATACACTCCAATCGCCTATCTTGCGATTGTTCCACAAGATGTTGGTCCATTCTTTTGTCCAAAGGACCAATCACCCGGATAAGCTGTATATGGAGGATTTGTGGTTGTTGAGGTTGTTTGATGAGGGAGATGTGTATAGGAAAGCCCTTTACTTGGAATGATTTGAAGAGGTGGAAATTGATTAAGCCTTTAGCCCATAAGCATGATATTCCGGAGTTAATTGATTTTGGTGATGCTGATTCTGATGATGATGAGGAGGATTCAGATGATGATGATGATGCTGAGATGGCTGATGCACCAGAGCAGCCGCTTGAGTCCGCACGACGTACTAAGCGTCGTGCCACCACTTTACCTTTTGAGGCACCATCGTCTTCTGCTGCCGCCTATTCAGGTCCATGAGATTTTACTTCTTTGGGGACTCTGATGAATAACATTTGGGAGTCTCAACAGACCTTTCATCAGTCCCATGAGCAGTTTCAATCAAGGGTAGACAGTGATTTCAGGTGGATGGGCTCAGGTATGGGTCATTTGATGCATGATCAGCATAGATATCAGCCCATGTGGGAGGCCCAGTTTAGGGGTGAGCAGTTTCATCCACCTCAGCCGATTCCAGACTACAGCCCTCCTAGTATCTTCATTCCTGAGCACAGAGCCGGAGGTGGATTCTTCTATCCACCAGAGCGTCAGTATGAGATGCCTCCTTCCCATGATCTTGGAGGACGGGGCCCGATAACCCTGTTAGCTTTGGATCTTTTGCAGGTACACAGGCTGGTGCGGATGCTGGAGGATCGGGTTCGGCAGAACCTTCGTTTGCTGAGCAGGTGGTTGGATCGATTTTTGGTTCAGGACCTATGCCTGGCTACCCCTACCCTCCTCAGTGATTTTTGATGAGATGATGCTGCTGCCGTCGGTTGGTGATGATGGCTTGTAATTGTATTTGTTTGAACAATTTTCTTTCCGTACTTTTATTTATTTTCATTTGTTGGTTTGTAATCACCCTTAAGGGTGATAGAACATCGTATTTTACTTTTCCATTTCCGTTTGAATAATTAGGGATAGGTTGATTTCATGGTTTATTTGATTATGTTGCTCGTTAATGGTGTGTTCATGTTGATAGCAAGTTGAATGTCATGTGCATATGCTGGCAGTAAGTTCAGCGACATATTTTGTTGGCATCATATTCAGGCATGGAACATACATCATACCCGGCAAGTTTTCTTGTTCTTGATTTTGTTTTTGTTTACTTTCCCCTATTTCCCTTGGTTTGCCTTAGTTCATTGGACATTGAGGGCATTGTCCAACTCAAGTGTGGGGGGGGTGGTAAATAGGAAAAAGTCGGGTATTTTTGACGAATTTTGAACTTTTGCATGCTTGTCCTTGTAGTTAATTGCTTTTGTCACCTAATTATAGATTTTAAGGAGCAATTTGACTACACCCTTGGTACAAAAATTTAATATGTGGAATGTGTTTTGACTGATTAATTAGGCAATCCCTTCTGGATTAATAATATGACTAGCACGCTCAAAGCACCAAAACACCCAAATTGTGAGATTATTGATTCATTGCTAGTTGTGATAGGTGTTACGGTTTTGGAATTGTTAGCCTTGTTAATTTGTCCCTCTCGTAGGCTTTTGGATTTATACAGGAGTAAGGGTCTCTTTTAGAGCTCTAAACTATGATGTGCAAGTTTGAGGTTGGTTTTTCAATTTCCGGATTATTTCATTTGCTATGAGTGTGCCGGTGATTGCGTTGATTCTAGAACTTGTCCTGGTTGATCATTCCGTGTTATTTATCAGAAGAGGCAAAATTAGGATAAAACCTTTGTTCTTTGTTTGATTCACCCCTTGTTTCGTAAAAATTCGTTATGTACATGTTTTGTTAATGTGCTTAGTAGCTAACTACACTGGTTAGTGAACCACCTGTTAAACCCTTGGTTTGCACTCACTTTTAGTGCAAGAAACAATAGAAAACTTGTTGTCACTAGCCTGTTCTTTGTTATTAATCCACCTTTATATATGCACCTTTTCCTAGCCATACCGATAGTCGAAGTCCTGGTGGGTCATTGGTTGCCTATGCTAGTGGATGGTTTGGGGTTGTCCTTTATGTCGGGTTGGGATATTCTCGGTTTCTGAGAATAGATTGATTTCGTCATGTTTGTTTGGATAAAGTCTGAATCGTTCATTTCAGCATATGAGTATATGATTTGTCATTGTTTCAAATGTTATGTATGAGAATACCAATTAGTCAGAGTAAAAGTAGCTCACAAAAAAAAAGAGAATAAAAGAATTGAAAAACAGAAAAAGAAAAAGAAAAAAGAAAGAAAAGAGCTTGGGCTGTCAGTTGGTATTTCTCAATTTTGGTCAAATCATTTTGGTAAGTTGGTACATCAATTACACCAACGAAAGGATTTCAATGCTTTAATCTTAAGTTGTTATTTGTGGGTTGGCACGTTTGTTTAAGCCAACATGGTTAGAATTGGTTGATTGAGTTGTTTAGTGTCATACACCACAATGGTGTCGGTTTTTAATCGTCTATTGGGGGTATTTTCTGGACAACTTCTAGGGTTTTGGACCGTTGGCAACTAATGACATGGGATTTTATGGATTAGACTATTATGTAAAACTTTGTTATATGTTGTGTTATTTGTTTTTAACACCCTTTGTTTTCCCAAATTTCCATACCCTTTTAAATACCTTGTTTAGCCTTAAAGTTCATTCAAACCCTTAAAGTCCTCTTTTGATAGACATTGTGGTGCTTGCATCATGGCGGTGAAGGAACGAACCTAGTACAAGCCTATGGTTAAAAGATTATGCATCACGACTAGGCATTGAGTGATAATTCAAATATTCAACCCCAATTGTAAGTTAGTTGGAGTAGGATAGACGAGATATCCCTGATTCTATTCTTTTGTGCTTAGTCGTGTTATTAAGGCTTGTATATCAGTCAAGTATTGTCAAACATTCCAGTTTTCATTTAAGATTAAAACTGCCTAACCATCTCGTTTCATTTTCAATGATGGTTTAGCTTCTTTTGATTACGGTAATGTTATTCCCATTTGTGCCAAGGTAAATTGAGTTTTGAAGTTTGGAATTGCTTGAGGACAAGCAAAGCTTAAGTGTGGGGGGATTTGATATGTCGTATTTTATACCCATTTCCCACAACGTATTTAGTTGATTCTGCATGGTTTATGAGTCCTTTTTGTATACATTTGGTGCGTTGATGGTATTTGTTAGTGTTTCAGGGTACTGACAGGTATTTAAGCGCAAATCTGGAGAAAACGACATTGTTGAGATGAATTAAGTGCTAACGGAGGATTTTGGAAGCATTTGGATGAAGATTGCAGAAAGTCAACAAAAGTCAAAGCTGAAGAAGGCCAGTTGCGCCGCAACTCCCAATTGCGCCGCAACCGAATTCCAGAAGAATAAGTTGCGCTGCAGCTCTTCCAGTTGCGCCGCAACGCTCTTCCTTCCTGGCCAGCCACGAGTCAACATAAGTCAAAAGTCAACGCAAGTCAACTAGGCATTGCGCCGCAACTTACAATTGCGCCGCAACCCAAAACCAGAGGAATAAGTTGCGCCGCAACTCCCTCAGTTGCGCCGCTATGGGTTCAAGTTCAAGCCAGCGTTGGTCAACGAAAGTCAAAGCAAAAGTCAAACCCCAGTTGCGCCGCAACTGGGTCGATTCTGGCAGATTTTTGGGCATCGTATAAATAGCTTGAAAAATAGGCCAAAAACTCTCTTCTCTTTTAGCAGCCGTTTTGTGAACCCTATTTTGGAGATATTTTCAGATCTTCATCATTTTCTAGGTTTTCAAACACGATTTGATCATTTTCATTCGTAGCTTTCGATTATTATCATTAGGTAACAATGAATTCTTCTTATTTTAATTGTTATTCTTCTTTTAATATGAGTGGCTAATCACTTCATCATCCATCTTGATGGAGTGAGACAATATGTAAAGATTGCACAATTTTATTAATTCAATGTTGATTTCATTTAACGTTATATCGAGATCTTAGCGTATTCCTTCCTTATTATTTATCTTGAATTGATTGGTGATTTATGTGTGTCTTTAATGGTAGTTATTGATTACATATATTTCATTTTGATTGTTTGGGTACAAACGATTGTGTCTATGACGGGTACGGTAGATAATCGTTCATGATAATAGGGAGGAATGTATTAACGGTTGGGTACAATCGATAGGTATAATTGTTATTTTAATAACCAAACCAATTGTTTGATTAGGGAAGTTATAAAAGATGTCTTGGGGTACCGGTCTTTGTAACGAAACTAGTTCAAGCAAGAGAGTCAAATGATGTCATTAACTTGACGGGTACGGGGTTGGTGCTTTGTTTGAGTCTCGGTTATTTAATCAACTAATTTGGGTTTGAACTTCATTTATGTGCAATCTGAACATGTTGTTGAGCAAAATCAAGACGGATGACCTTTTAAATTATTGTTTAAAACAAATTCTCTTTTCGATTAATCCTTTGGGATTACTAATTATTTACTAACTTTTGCAAAGTGACAATTCGGTCACAAACCCCTATTTACTTGAATTACTTAATGTCAACAATTACTTAGTTTTAGTCCCTGTGTTCGATCCTGGACTTACCTTTTTAGCTATACTATATACGAACGGGTCCACTGCCCGAGAGTGTGTAGTAGTCAGTTTTAGGGTATTTCTTGTTTTAATTTTTAAACTCGATTTTACACATCAGCATGGTTATAGGCATCTTGTTCTGCCACAACTCTCTGAGCCTGATTTTCTTCAGTGTATCTGAAAGCTCCATATAAAGTTGAAAGAGTGTGAGAGTGCAGAGTTTTACCTTGTCTTAAGACCAGGATCATGTGAGACCATTTGGTGGGTAATATATCACAAAATTTCTCCAGAAGTATATCCTTGTCTTTCTCAACCCCCAGTCCTCTCAACTGGTTAATGATGCTCATAAATCTGGTGTAAGTACCAGTGAGAGACTCATTGGGCTGAGAAAAAATGACTCATACCTCTTGTTTAAGGAGACCTTTCTGGTGACAATGGTGTCATCTCCTCCTTCATACTGGTTCACTAGTTCACCCCACATGGTTTTAGCACTAGGAAAAAGAACTAGTGTGGGAATTAGGGTTTCTGGAACAACCCCGAGGATCATGTACTTTGTGGTTCAGTATGACTAACCACATTAGGACTACTGGAGGCATGGTTAAAAGCATCTTGTTCTGCCACCACTCTCTGAGCTTGATTTTCTTCAGTGTACCTGAAAGCTCCATATAGAGTTGAGAGAGTGTGTGTGTGAAGAGTTTTACCTTGTCGTAAGACCAGGATCATGTGAGACCATTTGGTGGGTAGAATATCACAAAATTTCTCCAGAAGTATATCCTTGTCCTTCTCAGCCCCAAGACCTCTCAATTGGTTTATGATACTCATAAATCTGGTGTAAGTACCAGTGAGAGACTCGTTAGGCTGAGCAAAAAAAGACTCATACCTCTTGTTTAAGGAGACCTTTCTGGTGACAATGGTGTCATCTCCTCCTTCATGTTGGTTTAAAAGTTCATCCCACATGGTTTTAGCACTAGGAAAAAGAACTAGTGTGGGAATTAGGGTTTCAGGAACGGCCCCGAGGATCATGTTTTTGAGAAGGGTGTCTAGATTCACAAATCTCCTCTCCTCTTCAGACCAATGTTCCTCCCTCTTTTCCCTTCTTCTTCTAGATCCAGTTGGATCAAGAAGAGCATTGAGAGGTGATGTGGGACGTAAGGTCCTTCATTTAAAATTTTCATCATATTTCTCTCAATTCCAGTGATATGCAATATCATCCTAGCTTTCCATCTACCAAATTCATCACTATTCCAACTGAATTTAGGAACAGGATTGTTTGAGTAGTGCACATGCACATGTGGAGAAGCAGGAGTAGGAGGAGGAGGGGGTAGATTAGTGTTAATGACAGGTGGTGGTTCATTAAAATTAGGTTCGGTAGAACCTTGTGTATTTTCTGGGTCGGCCATCGTGAAACAGATCTAGGAAAGTATATTAGCCTTCCGCTCTGATACCAATTGTAAAGTCCATCACTTGATGGTTTAACGCAATAGTGTAAAATACAACAAGTCTAATATGCACTAAATTTGGACTTAGTATTACTTGAATATAAATGCAAGTATATAAACAAAGTAATACAAGACTTAAAGCAATAAAGTAAAGGTGGAACACAATGTAATTTTTTCAAGTGTATTTTATTTATGATGTTAAATAAAATACAAGGTTGTGCGGAATCAAGATAATACAAATATGTAAGTATCCTAACAACCTATGAATTACAAATGATCTATATTTGCTAAATAAACTCTTTAGATCGAAATACTTAAAGTTGTGAAGTATCCCTGTTATGATCGAGTGTATTTTGACAAATTCACCTAATTGCTAAAAAGTAATTTTAACAAGGAAATGACTTTGTATTTATAGGCAAACAAATTCACCAGTGAATTTGTGCCGTACAAATATGGTTGCATGCATTTAATGAACCAACAAGGTCATTAAATGCATTGGTTAAGGTACAAGGATAAAGTCACATCAATATGACTAATTATCCTTTTAACCAACCATCTTTACACACGTAAGTACTTTTGTAAAGACAAGTGGAATGTTCTTTGAAAAGTGTGTAAAGGCAAAAAGTCAATTCCTCGTAATCAGTGTCCAGACTTGTAAGGTCTAGAACACTGACAAAGCTCCAGTCGTAGATCTGGTAAGACTTCCAGTGGACTCCGCCATTTGTCAGACTTCTTTATTCTAACTTCAGTCTTTGACTTCAGTGAGAATGTCTTCAGTAGAATAGATCTAGACTGGGGTGAAGTCCAGTGAGCAAATCTGGAAGACTCCAGATTTTCTATACAAGTATTTTGCTCACTGGTCTTCCATTATTTCTGAACAAATCTTCAGTGTCGCTCCAGTCGTCAAGTCTGGAGCGAGTCCAGTAAATCTGGACCTAACAAGCATTGCAAAGACCAAAGGGTATCCTCCTATAGGCATAAGTGCCAAACGAACAGGTGAATGTGGTCTTTTCTTGGTCATTCGGGTCGATGGGTATTTGGAAATAACCCGAAAACCCGTCCAAGAAGCAAAAGTACTCGTTTTCGGCGATCTATTCGAGCATTTGGTCTATGAATGGCAACGGAAAATGGTCTTTACGGGTGGCGTCATTTAACTTCCGATAATCAATGCAAACCCGCCATCCCGTGACAGTTCGAGTGGGAACTAACTCATTTTTCTCATTTAAAACGACAGTCATCCCACCCTTTTTCGGTACGGGGTATACCGGACTTACCCAAGGACTATCCGAGATCGGGAATATGATTCCTGCATCTAACAACTTAATGATTTCTTTTTTCACAACTTCTTTCATATTCAGGTTTAACCTACGTTGTCTTTGCACCACCGGTTTAACATTATCAAGAAAATTAATGGTGTGCTTACAAAATTCAGGACTTATACCCGGTATATCGGAAGTTTTCCAAGCAAAGGCCTTTTTATGGGCCTTTAGGACAGTCATGAGTCTAGAATTCTCATCCTTCAGCAGTGAGGATGAGATGCAATGGGTAAAAGAGATGTACATTCAAGATAAGCATACTCGAGATGATCCGGTAAAGGCTTGAGCTCCAAGTCGGTAGGAGGGTTCTCAACCGATGTCAAAACCCGTGTGCTTCCATCCGCCTTTATCTTCTCAAAGGTCTCATCCTCCGGTGGAGTTGTATCAATGCTCAAAGCCAAAATTTCTTCAATTTGATCATTGGTGACCGCATCACCATTTGCATTCTCGGCTTCAACAACTCCATTTGCTCCTATCACTTCTTGCATTTCCAAATCCAAAGCATCATCTATGACATCAATACGAAAACAAGTATCATCTTAAGAATATGAATGCTTTAATGCTCTATCAACTTTAAAAACAATCTGGTCATCACCGACCCCTAAGGAAATCTCCTTGTCCTTAACTCGGATGATAGCATCCGATGTATTAAGGAATGGGCGGCCTAAAATTAGAGGAACCTTAGCGTCCTCTTCCATTTCAAAGATAACAAAGTCGACCGGAAACACAATATGACCTACTTTAATTTGCATGTTCTCCGCTATCCCAGGGGATATTGAAAGGAGCGGTCAGCGAGCCTAATGCTCATTCTAGTAGGACTCAACTCACCTAAGGCCAATTTGGTATAAACAAAATAAGGCATTAAATTAATACTGGCCCTAAGATCCGCCAAGGCATCACAATCATAAGAACCAAAAGAACAAGCAATAAGAAAACTCCCTGGATCTTCTAATTTGGGAGGAATCTAGTTCTTGATTATTACTGAACACTTGGCACTAAGAACGGTAGCCTTCGCCTCCTCCAGTTTCCCTTTATCACTAATGAGCTCCTTGAGAAACTTGGCGTAATTCGGCATACCTGCAATAAGATCAACTAAAGGAACAATTATGCTCATCGAATTAATCAAATCAATGAACTTCTTGTAGTGCTCCTTAATCTTCTCTTTCCTCGAGCGTTGAAGAAATGGGATCTTAGGCTGATAACGCTTCACTTGTGGCTTTTCAGCTGGTTTGGATGGAACGGCCGGAGTCTGCACGGCTGGGTTCGGCTCCATCTCAATCTCATCATCCACCGCCTCCTCATCTTCATTCACCTGCACAACTGGGGTAGAAACATTAGGTAAAGGATTTACAGAAAAATATGTATTACCTGCCCTGGTTGTGACGGCGTTCACTTGCTCATTTCTGGAGTTTGGAGGGGTGTATTTCTGCCCTTGGTTATTTGTTTGAGGCTTTAGTTTCTGCTGAGTGTTACTCGGTAAGGTACCGGGTGGTCTATTAGAATTCTTGAGCCTCTCAAGCCTCTCTTCCAAATCCTTTATGGTGGCTTGTTGATTCTTCATCCCTTGTTCAAACTTGTTACCAAGTCCTTCCAAACGGGTAGTTAAAGCATCCAACGACGAATGCATTTTCTTTGAGTCTCCGAGCACTTGCTCATTGGTTGCTTTCTGAGTGCTAATGAAGTCCTTCATGATATTCTTCAACTCCAAATCAGAATCTGCTGCTTGTTGGTTTTGGTTATTGAACCTGCTCCACCTGTATCCACTAAAACCAGAATTGTTAGTATTAAAAGATGAAGAAGAGGGATAAGAATTACCTGATGACCGGTTTTGGAAACCGGTGTTACGGTGGAAGTTCCCTGGCTGTTGGTTCTGGATAAAATTAGCATATTGAATCGGTTTTTGGGGGCAATCCTCAGTGTAATGCAAATCCCCACAAGTGTCACAACCATCAGCCATAACCTTCACATCCCTTTCCAAGCTCTTGAACCAACCTTATTGACCATCAAACCGCTCATCCATGCATTTCGAGAGGGCTTTAATCTCAGCAACTAATCCTGAATCATCGCTACTTTCAGCTTTAGCGACAGTGTTTCTCCTGGACCTCTTTATTGGATCCTCATCTTGGGTCGAGCTCTCCTTGGCCATATCCTCTAGAATTTTATAGCCTTCGTTCGGAGAAATGTTGTTGAAACTACCCCCAATTGCATACCCGAGCTCCCTCTTAGACCTCCTATCTAACCCGTCGAATAAAATCTCAACAATCAAATCAATACCCATGTAATGACCCGGGAAATTCCTCAACATCTCCTTAAACCTTTTCCATGCATCTACCATGTCATCCCCATTATCTTGAGAGAAACTCCTAATCTAATTTTCTAATTTTCTTTGAGTTCTTATTGTATAAAACTCATCAATGAAAGCTTCTTTCAACTCATCCCAAGTGGTGAACGAGTTATCAGGCAATTCCTTAAACCACGAAGATGCTTCTCCTGCAAGGGTCAATGGAAACAATTTGTAACACCCGTCATTTGAAAATCTGGATTTTCAAAAACTTTTGCCTAACGGCATTTAGAAATGCGGAATACAGAATCCTTAGAACATAACTAACCCTTAATGGATAGTTCATTTATAAAAGTGGTGTTACATCATTCATATCATTAAAATAGTGTAAGATAATCCAGATGTGGCACTAACATAAATGCCAATAAAAACAATACATAAGTCTTATTAAAAGTAGCCAATCATCAAGGCTAACATAAATGACTAAGCGGGAAACTAGATGTCTTCTTCATAGAAACTACCCGTCTCACCAAGCTAAGTCTTTCACTAGCTCAACTTGCTTAACCTGAGGGAACAACGTTTTTCAAAAGAGCAAGTGTTAGCTTTAAAAGCTAAGTAAGATAACATGAGTTTAAGAAAACGTTGCCAATTCTTTATATATTAACAAAAACCTTTCATAATCGTTAATATCACATATTAGGCATAGCACGTTAAGATCACCACAATACTATGGTGTCTATCATATCACACGTCAACAAGAACATATCATCAACATTAAAGCAACATACATAAATTAACATATTAGGAATTCATTGCAATCCTAAATGTGCCTAACATCATAGATCCTTACGTTTCGTCTTTCTTTTCTTACATTTCTTTACTTTCTTTTCTTATCTTTCTTATCTTTCTTTTCTTTTGCCTAGACATAGGCTATGTGACATAAGCCACACATACTTAGGGATGTGGGGTTGTGTGTAGGCGGTCATAAAACCTTACATGGAGTCCTCACACCCGACTAGATGGGTAGACCTTACGGTGGTCCATCATCGTCGTTAAGGAAAGACAAAGTCAATCCAACTGAGCATACCGTTTGAACTTTGCGCGTGTAGTGGTTAGTTACTCCACCCGGATACACTCATACATAACTATGCCACGGGGAGGTATCTAGATTCCCACACCACGTGACCACGTACACACTAGCTCCGAAGAACTAGCATTGGTTAAGCTTAACACAAGACTTTACATATGTTCGAGACCTCTTTATTATATTAGTTTAGGCTACACTTTCACCTAAACTAACCACGTGTATCTTTCTTTTCTTTTTATTAGCTTAGGCTACACTTTCACCTAAACTAATTACATCCATCTTTCTTTACTTTAGGGCCCTTAATCGTGCACGTGTCATGGCAAACCTATAGAAGTCTAGTGACTAGGTGTTCAAGCCATGCAATCAATCATAAGACATATATGCATCAACATATCGTCATCGCATATTAACATCACATCATCATATCATAAAAGATCCATGTCAACGTATCATCATAGCATCGTATCATCATGTCATATAAGCATCATATCATCTTAAAGTGATAGCAACGTATCGTCATATCATTTCATAAGCATAACGTCATAACAATGCGTCATCATATCATTTCATAAGCATAGCATCATAACAATGCGTCATCATGTCATATATCGCATCATAGCATCATACGTTTATATCATCATAGCATCTTATCGTATTAACAACTTATACATTTCAGTTTATCATTTCCCTTATTTCATCATAACATCATTTTATAACATAAACATATCATCATTTCATCATAGCATGCATAAGCTTACCGTTCATCATCAATGGTAACGTAATCATTCCCATAGTAACCTCCCATTCATTCCTGAATACATATAAACATACAAACATTCATTTGGGGAAGTTAACTTATGAAAACCTTATATTTTGTTGTCCCTCATGTGGTAAAAGATGTTATCTTACCTGGGTACAGCTAAACAATGAGTTACGTAGGTCTTACAGTGCTTTCTAAGTGCTCCCGACAACCTAGAACGAGTATAAGATCGAAATATAAGCTAAACGAAACGTTTTGTGAAATCTGGGCATGTGGTGCATGCCGCACCTGCCAAGTGGTGCGTCGCACCAACCCTTCAGAAATTTCAGATCACCTATAGGTGCGCCGCACCTACCCTTTGGTGCGTCGCATATCGGGCTTCTTAAGAAAATCAAATTCCCAAAACTGGGCTATGGTGCGCCGCACCACTCCCTTGGTGCGCCGCACTGGGGTGCAGACCAGCAACTCAATTTTCAACTTGTTCCAAACGATACCCATTCGATCTCAAACCCTTAGCCCGACCTGGGGACATAAAATTGACCTTTTTTAATGATACTTTTGATGACTCAAATCAATCAATTGATCCTTTAATCCTTTACCACATGAATCAACCATTCAATCAAACGAATAACATGAAATCGGTAAACGTTTAATCAAATAACCCAACCCAAACCCCATGGCCTGGATTGAAAACTCAACTAAGACTCATAAGATCAGATTTCAAAGATAATATTACCTATATTACCTGTAGATGATCTAGAGGATCCAAGATCTAAACAAAACGTGATCGAATCGGACCGAAACAATTGGATCTTGAGAGAAACTTGCTTGGAGAAGGGAAGGGGGCTGCTTGGGGGTTTTTCTCACACACTCCAGATCTGGAGAATGACAATTAGGGTAGCCTAATTGTCATACAACCCCTGGCCATCCTTAATAAATTCCATCTTAAGCCCCTCGACTCTTTAAACGTTACTTTGTTGGCTTAACTTTCTCACCGGAACACTTAACGACTTAACGAGCACTTAACTTTCATGACTTTCCTTTAATTACTTTTATTTAACATACTTTAATCATATTATATTAAACGCATAAGCATTTAATCACATATTCCCATTTAGGGCACATAAACTTAACGAACCTAACGTTGACTAACGGTCAAGTCAATAAGTCAAACTCGAAAAGTTTGGGATGTTACAATTACCTCCCCCTTAAGAGGATTCTGTCCTCAGAATCATTTCGCCACTCATACATGAATAACTTATCCGTATCCTTAACTTTATCATATCATTTCAGGATTTCCTTGAGTTGTTCTTTAACTTAGCATAGCCAAACTCATTCGGCGTTTTACATAGTCTTTTCCACCTTTACTTTTCCATTTCAACCGTTTCATCATTTCTTGGTTCAATCTTTAAATCAAACCAAGTAATCAACTCATTTCTTCAACCTTCATAAGTAGTACCCACATTACATTTGGCGAAGGCTATTCATTTGGCGTTTAAGCCCTTCATACAGGTATCCTTATTAAATTGCTACCATAACTCACATAATTCATTTGAACAACGGGTCGACTCGCCATGGCTTTCGATGCATAACATATCCCTCCATAGAGTCTTATAGTTAAACCATTATACTCACTTGTTCAATATAAGCTTTCTTTGCTCACCACAAAACCTTCAGTCAATCTTGAGCTAAACAAAACACTCATTCAATAATTTTTAACTTTATGAGCTGCTATTTTCATGTCATTTGGCTCTACAACTTTCCTTTCAATAACAGGTCATAACATGAAGTGACCTCTATACTTACATCGTAGTTGTCCTTATATGTGAACTCAACAATGGAATGTGAAAATCTCAACGCACTTTCGCACGATCATATGACTGTTCCAAGTTTCTAAATCATCATTTCTCTTTCCCATCAATCTAAGGGTGATAGGCATCACTTGAGTTCTCCATTTCTTTCATACTTTGACAAACATCTTTAAGAATTAATTACCTTACGGCCGTCTCGATTCGAAACATTCAACAATTAACTTCCACACTTTAAGATCACTTCTTTATCATACATCCTTTCTTCCTTGTCAAATGAAATAGTGTAATATCTCACCAAGAGATAAGCATTCTTGAACAACTTTCCTACCAACTACTCATGTCATATCATTACCTTTAACTTCCCACGCAACTTCGTCTCTTAGTCCATGATAACGTGACTTCACACTTCCATTAAAAGGTCATTAAATACTTTATTTGGCTACAAAACTTTCGGTGTCTGGTCTTGGCTTTTAACCCTTATCACACATCAACATATAAGACTTACTACACCGCGTATCATATTAGATCATATCACATTTCAGGCGACATCCACATAAGCATGTCACCACGGTTCATAAGCCTCCTCAAGTACAACTTTTGGGTCATAAGATGACCGGATGAGACAAAACTCAGTTCTTAACAAATGTAGAAGACTCAAAGACCTTTCCAAAAATGCAAGGTTTGACTCTTGAAGAGCTCTAATGAATAAGTTATGACGTTTGCAATACAAGTCTGCAGAATTCGTCCGCAACCTGACCACTTCTGGAGATCGACGTTGTTTTGCATATTTCTGGACAAAATCACTGGAAACTTTGTTCATACAGAATTTAGGGGACACATAGAGGTTTTCAGAAATGTAAGATTCATCTCCTAAATCATTCATATGAGGAAGATATGATTTTTGCAAGATGACTGAATTTTCAGACCTAATAAACTCTTTGTTTTGCAAACAATTTTCCTCCATCAACATCCATGTCAAGCCACCACGACCCCTACAGCTCATACACATCAAATTATGACATAGTTATCATTATGAAATCTTCATTTGATTCGTAGATTCATTATACTCATTTTACAATCGGTTTGACACCCGAATGACCTTAATCGACTCACAAACGCAATCGAATCCATATCAAACTTCAAGACCAGATGTGAACCCTTTATTGGTTCTATTTGAACATTAAAATGACACTAGAAACAACTTCATACTGTAGGAAATCTCATGACACACATCGATTGCAATAACATTCGCCGAATGACCCGAAATCGCTAATTTAACAACAAAACGTTTCTTATCCATCATTACCCAACAAGTCCAGGTATGGGCAAAATATATGGATGGATATGACTCATATTCTGCAAATATTTCGTTCTTTACCTTGGAGGATGGTAAACGGATCGTTTACGTGCACCGATTGATCTTTAATCCACCCAAAAACGCAAGAAATCGCACGAGGATCATTCCAGAAAAGAAAGCGGTTTAGGGTTCTTAGGAGGAATGAATAATCTGATTTAGGGGATAATAATCTTACCTAATTACTCCCAATCATGTTTTGAAGTTCCAGGAATGGCAAGAATGGTCCCTAGACTTCTATACGACACATATATAGCTTAAATCGTCCTCCGGGAATTCTATCGACATATTAAACACATCTTGGCATCTTAAACACATAAGCGTATACATCTTTAAGGCGTTAAAGCCTCTCACATATAGCATATTAAACCCACGTAAGCATTAACTTGTTAAGAGACTTAACGGTAGCAGGGTGTTGACTTAACGACTCAAGTCAACCGTTACACAAAAATTTGAGATATAGCAATTACCTCGCCCTTAAGATACTCGTCCCAATCGCCACATATCGTCCCGTAGCGAAATCAAAACTAAACGGGTCATAAATCCAAAATAGGCCAGAATATTCGCCGCATGGATGGTTCATGCGTCGCATATCATCTATCATCAGTAAAAATAATTTCAAACGAAACCTAAACGTTTTCCTTACACCCAAGCACAATGTTAACACTTCACAACCTGATTGTAGCTTCACATCATATCATAGCGTTCATAGAATAGAAGAGCTTCATGGTTAAAAGGTTCAATCAACCGTAGTGTTAACTTCTTTACTTGCCTCAACTTCATCCTCCTTTATTTCATTCATCCGTGTCTACTCTTCGCGTGGTTAAATATGATACCATTTAGTGATTCCATCATTCTCATCTTCACTTCATTCGGATAAACATAGACACAGTCACAAACACACACATGTCGTGATACATTTACAATTACGTTCGCGACCGGAATTGTAACTATATCCTTTCATTCGTGTGTCCGGTAACCCTTCTATGCGTCACCTACTTATAATCCTTTAAGTATCCAGCATCAACTCTACTCTTCAAACTTCGAATCCATGTCTTTTAAACTAGTAGACCCAACGACATTGACTACCATCATAAGCATCATAAACTTTTAATCCGGCTATCACTTTCCACCGATCTTCACACATTTCCACACACTTGTGGCATCAACATCACTAAAGTTGTAACACGGTGTTTACTTTCAACAAATAGGGATACAATACATAGAAATCCCCCAACTTTATTACTTTGTACACCGGTCAACACAAGCATGGCCATACAAACACGTTCGTGTCGTGATACGCTTGCAATTATGTTCCGGACCATAATTGTAATCGTATCCTTTCACTCACACGTTCGTTACCACATTTGTGTATCGTCTTCTTTTTACCCAAATCCTTCAACTTTTGTGCATCTCAACAATTTCTCACGTAATATAAAGCACAAGTTTATCAAATTCAAATAGAGAATTAACACCTTACCTTTCACAGGACGTCTTTCATAGCAATAGATTAGTTTGGCGACGGGGAGCGCGAGAAACAGAGGAATAAGGGCTACACAAACAAGTGTATACACATAAAACACATCAATGAACATGAAGCCTTAATCCTACACTCTCACTCATCCCAACCCATCCTAAAAACATTTCATCAAAGGCCAAGCATACTTACTTATGCCTATCTTGTCATCTATCGGTTTAAGTCCAATTCCTATGGCCAACCTATAGTCCTTGGTTCACTTAAACCATTTCTCTGATACCAACTTGTAACACCCGTCATTTTAAAATCTGGATTTTCAAAAACTTTTGCCTAACGGCGTTTAGAAATGCGGAATACAGAATCCTTAGAACATAACTAACCCTTAACGGATAGTTCATTTATAAAAGTGGTGTTACAGCATTCATATCATTAAAATAGTGTAAGATAATCCAGATGTGGCACCAACATAAATTCCAATAAAAACAATACATAAGTCATATTAAAAGTAGCCAATCATCAAGGCTAACATAAATGACTAAGCGGGAAACTAGATGTCTTCTTCATAGAAACTACCCGTCTCACCAAGCTAAGTCTTTCACTAGCTCAACCTGCTTAACCTGAGGGAACAACGTTTTTCAAAAGAGCAAGTGTTAGCTTTAAAAGCTAAGTAAGATAACATGAGTTTAGAAAACGTTGCCAATTCTTTATATATTAACAAAAACCTTTCATAATCGTTAATATCACATATTAGGCATAGCACGTTAAGATCACCACAATACTATGGTGTCTATCATATCACACGTCAACAAGAACATATCATCAACATTAAAGCAACATACATAAATTAACACATTAGGAATTCATTGTAATCCTAAATATGCCTAACATCATAGATCCATACGTTTCGTCTTTCTTTTCTTACATTTCTTTAATTTCTTTTCTTTTCTTATCTTTCTTATCTTTCTTTTCTTTTGCCTAGACATAGGCTATGAGACATAAGCCACACATACTTAGGGATGTGGGGTTGTGTGTAGGCGGTCATAAAACCTTACATGGAGTCCTCACACCCGACTAGATAGGTAGACCTTACGGTGGTCCATCGTCGTCATTAAGGAAAGACAAAGTCAATCCAACTGAGCATACCGTTTGAACTTTGCGCGTGTAGTGGTTAGTTACTCCACCCGGATACACTCATACATAACTATGCCATGGGGAGGTATCTAGATTCCCACACCACGTGACCACGTACACACTAGCTCCGAAGAACTAGCATGGGTTAAGCTTAACACAAGACTTTACATATGCTCGAGACTTCTTTATTATATTAGTTTAGGCTACACTTTCACCTAAACTAACCACGTGTATCTTTCTTTACTTTTTATTAGCTTAGGCTACACTTTCACCTAAACTAATCACATCCATCTTTCTTTACTTTTTATTAGCTTAGGCTACACTTTCACCTAAACTAATCACATCCATCTTTCTTTACTTTAGGGCACTTAATCGTGCACGTGTCATGGCAAACCTATAGAAGTCTAGTGACTAGGTGTTCAAGCCATGCAATCAATCATAAGACATATATGCATCAACATATCGTCATCGCATATTAACATCACATCATCATATCATAAATGATCCATGTCAACGTATCATCATAGCATCGTATCATCATGTCATATAAGCATCATATCATCTTAAAGTGATAGCAACGTATCGTCATATCATTTCATAAGCATAACATCATAACAATGCGTCATCATATCATTTCATAAGCATAACATCATAACAATGCGTCATCATGTCATATATCGCATCATAGCATCATACGTTTATATCATCATAGCATCTTATCGTATTAACAACTTATACATTTCAGTTTATCATTTCCCTTATTTCATCATAACATCATTTTATAACATAAACATATCATCATTTCATCGTAGCATGCATATGCTTACCGTTCATCATCAATGGTAACGTAATCATTCCCATAGTAACCTCCCATTCATTCCCGAATACATATAAACATACAAACATTCATTTGTTGAAGTTAACTTATGAAAACCTTATATTTTGTTGTCCCTCATGTGGTAAAAGATGTTATCTTACCTGGGTACAGCTAAACAATGAGTTACGTAGGTCTTACAGTGCTTGCTAAGTGCTCCTGACAACCTAGAATGAGTATAAGATCGAAATATAAGCTAAACGAAACGTTTTGTGAAATCTGGGCATGTGGTGCGCTGCACCTGCCAAGTGGTGCGTCGCACCAACCCTTCAGAAATTTCAGATCACCTATAGGTGCGCCGCACCTACCCTTTGGTGCGTCGCATATCGGGCTTCTTAAGAAAATCAAATTCCCAAAACTTGGCTATGGTGCGCCGCACCACTCCCTTGGTGCGCCGCACCTGGGGTGTAGACCAGCAACTCAATTTTCAACTTGTTCCAAACGATACCCATTCGATCTCAAACCCTTAGCCCGACCTGGGGACATAAAATTGACCTTTTTTAATGATACTTTTGATGACTCAAATCAATCAATTGATCCTTTAATCCTTTACCACATGAATCAACCATTCAATCAACCGAATAACATGAAATCGGTAAACGTTTAATCAAATAACCCAACCCAAAACCTATGGCCTGGATTGAAAACTCAACTAAGACTCATAAGATCAGATTTCAAAGATAATATTACCTATATTACCTGTAGATGACTTAGAGGATCCAAGATCTAAACAAAACGTGATCGAATCGCCCCGAAACAATTGGATCTTGAGAGAAACTTGCTTGGATAAGGGAAGGGGGCTGCTTGGGGGTTTTTCTCACACACTCCAGATATGGAGAATGACAATTAGGGTAGACTAATTGTCATACAACCCCTGGCCATCCTTAATAAATTCCATCTTAAGCCCCTCGACTCTTTAAACGTTACTTTGTTGGCTTAACTTTCTCACCGGAACACTTAACGACTTAACAAGCACTTAACTTTCATGACTTTCCTTTAATTACTTTCATTTAACATACTTTAATCATATTATATTAAACGCATAAGCATTTAATCACATAATCCCATTTAGGGCACATAAACTTAACGAACCTAACGTTGACTAACGGTCAAGTCAATAAGTCAAACTCGAAAAGTTTGGGATGTTACACAATTCCAGCTTCACATTATCAGCTTGGTTTTCTCCATATTGATATAGCCGGCAAATCTCTTCAAAATTCTCGATATGAGCATAGGGGTCCCAACGTCTAACCCCGTCGAAAGTATCCTCTGTAACATTCTTGAGATGATTACCTTTCAAAGAGAAGTTTGCTGAAATCGTAGGAGGGCGGATAGCTGTGCCCCGGTTAGCTGGTATGGTTCTTCTCCGTTCCCCATAAGGAATGTTGTTCCTATCTCTCGGTTGTTCATCCATTCTAACAACTCTTCTCAATTGATCTTGGTTTCTGTTGTTTTGCGGAAGCACAGTTCTGTTTTGTTCAGGTGTTTGAACTTTCTCTCCTACTCCTGAACCTTCCCCTGTTCTGAATATCCTATCTGCTTCTGCTTCAGAGTACTGAATCCCTGATGTGGGTGCTTTCTTAGTATAGTACTCGTCCAAATCTATGTCCTGTTGGACTTGGTCTGCGGTTTCTGAATCTATCTTGACTGATGTGGATGGATCTTGATCGTTTCTTTGCACTAATCTACGTCTGGCTCTACCCGGATTAGATAAGGACTATGCAACGGTAAACCAGAAGCTCTGGTGTTCATCAACTAGCAAGAGACTTGCACAATCACCATAAAACAAACCGTCAACCGTACCTGGTACGAACGAAATAACCAAAAATAAAATGAAATAAAATCTATCTAATAAAGCAATTAACTTTCTCATAAGTAATTGTGAGAAAGGGTTGAACTACAAAATTAAACAACTACTAAAACAAAAGTCCCCGGCAGCGGCGCCAAAAACTTGATGTGTGAAATCGAGTCTTAAATTTATAACACGAATCACCTAGCGACTGACTACTACACACTTGCGGGCAGTGGACCCGTTCGTATGCAGTATAGCTAACTTGGTAAATCCGAGGTCGAACACAAGGACTATTGTGATAAAAGTTATTCAAAGAATGAAATTCAAAGTAATTGGGGGATTTTGTGACCGAATTGTCACATTGCTTTTGAAAGTTAGTTTTGCAAAATTAAATAAGTTAGTAATTCCAAGGAATTAATCGCAAAGAGAGTTTTAATTGAAAACAATAATTTAAAAGACATCCATCTCGAATCCGCTCAACAACATGCTCAGATTGCACATAAATGAAGTTCGAAATCCAAATTAAGTTGATTAAATAACCGAGACTCAAACAAAGCACCAACCCCGTACCCGTCAAGTTAATGACCTTATTTGACCCTCTTATTTAAACTAGTTTCATTACAAAGACCGGTACCCCAAGACATCTTTTATAATTTCCCTAATCAAACAAAGGTTTTGGTTATTGAGATAACAATTATATCTATCTATTGTACCCAACCGTTAACACATTAATTCCTATTATCATTGAACGACTATCTACCTTACCCGTCATAAACCAATCGTTTGTACCCAAACAATCAAAATGACATATATGTAATCAATAACTACCATTAAAGACACACATATACCACCAATCAATTCAAGATAAATTATAAGGAAGAAATACGCTAAGATCTCGATATAACGTTAAATGAAATCAACATTGAATTAATAAAATTGTGCAATCCTTACATATTGTCTCACTTCATCAAGATGGATGATGATACACTTAGCTACTCATATTTAATATAATTACTGTCGGAAAAAGAATTCATGGTAACAACTAAAGATAAATCTTAAACCAAAAGTAATTAATTAATACAAGTGCGAAAAGTATTCGAGAAAGAATAACTGAAAAGAATTGATGTGCATTCTGTATTCGATCAAGGGCTAGAGACCAAAGATTATATAAACCAAGCTTAATATTTAATGGAGTGTTGCTGCTGCTAGTCGAACAACCAAGAACCGTGAGGGTTCTTTTTGCGGCTGCCCTCACGTACCGACACCAACACCTCACGTCCAGAATCTCCCCCCTAAACAATGAATAATAATATATGTTTATAGTGTACGTAGGTTACTTTGGCAGCCAACCGACTTCATTCCTCACGTTTTGGGCTTTTTGTTTGTTGTATCTTCAATCTTGTATGACTTGCTCCAACCCACTCCCACTGCCTCTTTTTGTAACACCCAAAGATTTTTTTTAAGATAAATTAATTAATCCTTTTTTGAAGTTTTGACATTAAAACAAGTTCCTAGAATTTTATTTTTGGATATGGGGTTAATTTAGTTGGAACTTTAACGGATAGCTGGTAAAAATACCCACTTATTCTATTATGTACGTGGCAAAGGGGGGGATAGCCCAGCCATTTTCCTTGATGATTCACAAATCCATTTTCTCTCAAGTTTTAATCTTCCAAACTCTTCTCAATTCTTCCATCAAAAGTAAATTTCATCCTCAATTCTTCCAATCAATCTTTCAAGAGAATAACAATAGTAATAATAACAATCTTTTAGGGAAGAATTTCAATCGAGAGAATTGGGTGTGTGTGTAGTGTGTGTGTCAACACACCTAAGGGAGAAAGAATGAAAGAATTTGTGATCCCAACTCTTGATTTTAATACTCTTCTTCTAGGTAAGGATTCCTTCAACCTAGTTTTGATTTTATTCTTAAAAATTAGGGTTCTTGAATATGGGAATTTGGGGGTTTTTTGGGATTGAGTCCATGCATGTTATTTTTCCCCAATTTATTTCATGATATGGTTTTGTTATTGAGATGCATGATGAAAATGATTTGAAATATGAATGATATTAGTAACACTCAAAGTATGAGAATTGTGACTTTACTAGTCAAAGTGAAATGTTGAATTTGGTGAAGATGATGATGACCATTCTTGCACCAAAATGGATTTTTATAAGTAAAGCAACTTAATGACACAATGGGTTTGTTGTGGGTTAGGAATGCTAGTGAATTGTTAGTATGGCTAAATTGAGTTAGCCAAGATTGTGAAAATAGTCTTATATGAATATTGTGATTATTTGCTAGGTTGAAAACTTTGTCATTTGTGTTGTGGAAATCTTGATTGTTGTTAGCCGTGGAGGAGGTGAGTAAATTTCATACTCTTATATGTGCGTTGGGTCGATTACCATATGATGGTGGATTCTGTGTGTGGTAATCGATTCGGCGTTAGGGCCTAATTTTGAGGCCGGGGCCTAAGAACCCCAAGTTGTATTGAGATGAGGCCTAAGAACCTCTTGTTGTATTGAGATGAAGCCTAAGAACCTCTTTGATTATTGTTTAGCGTATATGGATCCATGTATGTGTTTGTTAGCGCAAAAGTGAGTATGCAAGTGATGGTTTGATGGTACCATTGGCTACATGCGATAGTCTTTTGTGTTTTCGCCCTCCTTCGTATATATATTTGTATGCAAGTTTATTCACTAAGCATTCGCTTATGTTTTTAGTTGTTTACCCTTTTATAGGTGGTTCCGGAAGAAGGAACTAGTGATTAGTTGATTGAAGTATTGGACTTGAAGTTGCTAGTAGGTTGAAGGTATTATGACCATTTGCGGAAGATGGTATTTTGGTAGAAAGCTAGTCGTCCCACCTGGTTCATGGCTCTTGATACATTTATTTTGTTGGTAAAGTTGTCCTTGGTACATTTAGTCATCTTGGTAAAGTTTTGTTTGGTACATTTCTGCAAATTCAAAGTATTACATTGTCTTATGGTTATAAACTTGTTTTGTTGACTCAAAAAGCGTCAAAATGGGTAAATGACCCATTTGGGTGTGTATGTGAAAGTTGGTTCAAATGGATGTTATAACTATGATGTGTTTGTGTCAAATTTATGTTTGAACTCAGTAATGATGTGATATGAAGCTTGGATTTGAGTTTGGAAAAGTTACAAGTTGAGTTAATTGTTAAAATTGAGTTTGATTCTGTCAGGAATAAATATGCGACTGATATTTTGGTCCATGCGGCGCATTTCTAGAAGTTTGAAGTTTGGGAGGCTACTGAGAAAAAAATGTGGCGCATGTTTTTACACATGCGGCGCATATTTCATGTCTGATCAAAAATGCGGCGCATCTTAAAAAAAAAATCTTGTATTTTGGTCTAGTCGAGTCTAGTCCTTTCAAGTGGTATCAGACCCGAGATTTAATGGATTTAGGTATTCCCTTGTTGAACGAATGCCTAGACTTAAACCTTAGACATGACTTGACCTTAGGTGTTCGATAATTTTATATGGGACCCGAAAGAGTGTTTGATGGAGTGTTAGCTTATAAACTTGTTAGTATGGAAGCACAATAAGGCCGGAATTATTGTAAATGAAGTACTACCATCTTTATAATCTGACCGCATCAAACTTTGGAACGGTCTAGTATAAAGTTGTAGGTTTTGACTTATAGATCGTAGAGTAGAGATAGGTTATGTGTTTGAATCTTTTCGTCTACTCTTATTATAGTATGGAAGAACAACGCAATAACGAAGAAGCTGAAAATAGTAGGAGAAATGAAGAAGAAATCATCTTTCCCGTGAAAAGTATGGACATATCGGATCAAATCGGGAGAGCATTAGAGAAATACACCCCCGTTCTATTAAAGAAGTTGAATGATACAATGGAAGGAGCTATGAACAATCACATAGCTCAAATGATAAGAGAAGAGGTGGCTGCAAATGTACAACGAGAGTTTGAAAAACGAGATGGTAAAGGTAAGGGCAAGAAAGATGATGATGGAGAAAAAGAAGTTGAGGTGTTAGGGGAGAAATTGTACAAGAAGAAATTCAATTACAAGAATTTCGAAATATGTCATCCACCCATGTATCATGGTAACCGCGATCTAATTGTTTGCACAAGGTGGGTATCAGAAATTGAGGGGGATTTCCGCACTAGTTAATGCCCTCCAAATCTCAAGGTTGTGTTTGCTGTGAGTATTCTCCGAGATAGCGCAAAGAGGTGGTGGGATAGTTTGTTGATAGTGAAAAGTGAAGCAACGATGGCACTTGTGGAGTGGTCCGAGTTCAAGACTATGTTTTTCAAGGAGTTTAGATCGGAGGCTGAGGTAACCAAGTTGAGAAGCGAATTTCTCAATGATTGTCAAGGAAAGCTAAGCCTGAATGAGTTCCGTTCTCAATTTTTGGACAAAGCCCAATTTTGTCCAGAATTCTTAGAGAATAATCTTTTGTTGAAGGAACAATTCTACTTGAAGTTGAGAAAAAGTCTAAGGGAGAAGATAAACTTGCGCCAAATGGAGTCTTTTTCTATGTTAGTTGATGTGGCTCGAGATCACGAAATCGAGCAAACACGAGTGGATGAGGATATCACGAGAAAAAAGATTGAGCATAGCGATTCACCAAGCAAAAGACCTAAGCAAGTTGGAAGTTCAAGTGGAGGATATCACGAGAAGAAAGATTGAGCATAGCGATTCACCAAGCAAAAGACCTAAGCAAGTTGGAAGTTCAAGTGGAGGATTTGCAAAGAACGACATTCCTTTTTGCCATCAATGCAAAAGGAACCATTCGGGTGTGTGCAAGGCGTCAATGAAGGGTTGTTATAATTGTGGACAACTGGGGCATATAAGTCGGGATTGCAAAACGGAGCCGGAGAAGCCTATCATGTGCTTTAAATGTTTTCAAGGTGGACACATGAGGAGTTCTTGTCCATTGTTAACCGAAGAAGAAAGGTAAGAAGAAAGGATAAAGGAAGTGTGTGAGTCCCTTAAGTTCGATGGTTAATCAGGAAAGTGTAAAATACAACAAGTCTAATAATCACTAGAATGGACTAGTATTACTTGTAAATAAATGCAAGAATATATAAACAAAGTAATACAAGACTTAAAGCAATAAACAAGTAAAGTGGAACATTATGTATTTTTCAATTGTATATTTTATTTATGATGTTAAATAAAATACAAGGTTGTGCGGAATCAAGATAATACAAATAAGTATGTATCCTAACAACCTATGAATTACAAATGATCTATATTTGTCAAATAACTCTTTTGGATCGAGATACTTAAAGTTGTGAAGTATCCCTCTTTAAGATCGAGAGTATTTGGACAAATTCACTTAAATGCAAAATGTATGCTTAAAAGTGTTTTTCTCAAGGAAATGACTTTGTATTTATAGGCAACAAAATTCACCAGTGAATTTTGTGTCGTACAAATCTGGTTGCATACATTTAATGATCTGACAAGAACATTAAATGTATTGGATAAGGAATAAGGACAAAGTCACATCAAATGACTTTGTATCCTTTTATCCAACCACCTTTACACACGTATACTTTGGTAAAGAACAAGTGGATTGTTCTTTGGAAAGTGTGTAAAGGGAAAAGTAAATCCTCGATATCAGTGTTCAGACTTGTAGGGTCTAGAACACTGACAATCCTCCAGTGTACAGATCTGGTAAGACTTCCAGTGGACTCCGCCATTTGTCAGTCTTCTTTATTCTGACTTCAGTCTTTGACTTCAGTGAGAATGTCTTCAGTAGAGTTGATCTGGACTGGGGTGAAGTCCAGTGAGCTAATCTGGAGAATACTCCAGATTTCCTATACAAGTATTTGCTCACTGGTCTTCCATAATTTCTGGACAAATCTTCAGAGGGACTCCAGATTCCAAGTCTGGAGTAGGTCCAGTAGAACACGTTTCTGGACAGAAGAACACGTTTCTGGACAGATCTTCAGAAGGCTCCAGTAGTCGAGTCTGGAGCGAGTCCAGTAAATCTGGACTAAATATGGACCTAACAAATTCCCCCTAATTGTTTAGAAATAATGCAAGTGTTTTCAAGCTTGAATCTATACATTTTGTATGCTTGAAAAACACAAGTTTTGACTTAGTCTAAAAATCTAAGTTACTGGAAAACACTTTATAGATCATGAGTGTTTTCAGTTTCATCATTTAAGTTCTAACTTAGACTAAATCTGATCATTTACTTATATGAATCAAAAATTGCAACTATTATTACATACATCATCTGATAAATAGTATACAAGTTTCATAAAACAATAAATTTACAACAAGTAAATGATAAGAGTCAGGCCCTTCTTTTTGATGTCTGTCCTGGAGCATCTTCAGTAGCCTTTCTCTTTGGTGATGGAGAAGATGGTATTGATTCTGGCGTTCTTATGCCCATTGCAACTTCCATCTGTTGCTTTCTTCTCCATACCTTTTCAATTCTTTTCAGAAATGCTTTAACGTCAGTCGACACATTTGTCTTCCCCCTGAACGTTAAAGCGATTTCTTTCAGTTCACTCCATCCAAATGCTTGGACTGAAGTACTTTTCCTCTCATCAGAAAAGTTACCCTCCCTGGTCAACTTTACTTCAAACTTAGACATGCCTTCATGATCTTCAGCCAATTTGATTTCAGCACCAGTGATCCTTCTGGTATCAGCCCTGAAATTCAACATCTCATTGTATTTTTCTTTCAGCTTGGCTTGCTGGATCAATGATTCAGTTTCCTTGGACACTTTCCTTTGCTCTACAGCAGATTGGAGTTCTTGACGATTGATTTTTCGAGAAGTGTCCAGAGGAATGAAATTGCTTACATCAGCATCTTTGATTGCTTTGATTTGTCTGGCAGTCAATTTTGGTAAGCCAGTAAGTCGCTTCCTGTACTCTATCTCCAGAGCACCAGCGTTCTTTCTGATCTTTTTCTGGAGGCTTACCAGTTCATCCTTTCTTTGTCTGATGAGTTCTGGTACACTCACGCCATAAATTATAGAATCATAGACTTGTTCCTCTTCGGCGTAGAAAGAGCGTACATGAACATCATCCAATAAACTCAAACATTGATGAACTCTGGGGTCATCCTTCATCTTTTTATACACTTCAATATTAATGCCTAACCTGCCAGCATTGTAAGAATCCAGAGTACCCATAGTTGCCATCTCCCTTTGATGGGCCAGTAGTTCATCTTTTTGATTTCTTTTGAAAATCTCTATCATGATGCATTCTTGTTCAAGCTTCTTGGATGTTTCATCATCAGCATCTTCAACAGTTTGCTCTTCCTCTCCAGATTCCATTTGTTGTTTTCCCTTAACTGACTTCAGAGTTGATGGAATATCTGGGAAGGACTCAAACTGGGGCTCACTAGCTTCAGTACCAGTAGCTCCTTCAGTTAGCCCGGCTTCAGTGCCATATGCTCTTTGTGACAATTGCTTCAGTGTTTGGTCACCAGACGACTTTTCCCCCTTGGAATGATCACCATTCCTTGACTTGAGATCATTCCATAATTCTTCAAGCATAAGTCTGTCCAGTGCACCAAATGTTGTACCTGCTACTGGAGTTGTTTCAGTCACAACTTTCTTAAGTGCCTGCACTTCCTTCTGAACATTTGCAACAGCTTTAGGCAAGTGTTTTGGCAACTTCTCATCCAGTAAGTTGTCTACTTGGGGTAACACCCCATCATGAATGCTACGAAGAACAGTCTCAGAAACTTCTTCACATATTTCTTTCAGCATATTGTTTCTGAACTTTCTTGTACATGCATCACTTATTGTACTGAAAACTGCATCCTGGTCTAGTGTGGGTCTAGTCTCCAGAGAACTGACCCTGAAAACCAAGTTCTGAACATCTTCTTTCAGACCTGCCAGTTCACCAGTGACTGCAGTCTGAACAGAATTAACCAACCTTGTCTCTAATCCCTGGACTGCCACTTTGAAACTTTCAGTGTTGTTGTTTGTGGCCAGTACCAGTTCATTAAGCTTCTCATAAACCAGCTTCTCATTCCCAGCAAAGACATTCATCTCAGATGCCAGGTTATTTGATAATAATGATTTGAAGTCTGAAATAACCTGAGATGAAGTCTGGAGTGATCTCTCCAGGTCCGCCACCTTACTTAAAAGGCCTTGGACCTTGGCAGAAGATGAAGTGGAGAGACCACTGGGAGGTTCAAGAGTTAAAGGTAATCTGGTCATTAGAGGAACTTGTGCCCAGTCCTCTTCAGTTGCAGCTTCAGATGTTGCAACTGGTGACTCCGGCGCACGAGGTGGAGGTTGAGATTGTGAAGGTTGAGTGGTTGCTGGAGTGAAGTATTGAGTGTGTGCTGGAATTGAAGGTGGTGGTGGTGGTGGTATGTTTGATTGTGGTGGTGGCATTTCTGGTGGAGGTGGTGGCATTTCTGGTAGACTTTCTTCTTCTTGGACATCTTCACCCAGAAAAATCAAGTTTGCATCAAAACCTTCAGACATTGGGGAATCTACGTCATCCCATTCTGGAGCCATCCCAACTGTCTGTTCACCAGACTGTTCACCAGTCTCTACATTCACTTGTTCACCAGCCCCTACATTTAAGTCTATTTGAGCCTCTTGCTCAACTTCCTCAACAACCTGCTCAACAACTTGGGCAACATTTTCAATTTGTTCATCAGTTACCTGCCCAACAACCTCTTGTACGTTCTCTTCAAAAATTGGAGACCCATCCAAATTCATAACATCCCCAGGATGTCTTTCAGGATTCACCTGAAGTCCTGCTCTCATCAGACGCCTGTTAGTTCTAGGTCGTCTGGAAGGTTCAACAACTTCTTGTACTTGACCTTCAGGAGCCACTTGACTAATTGGTTGTACAGCTTCAATGATCTGTACATCTTGGTCTCCAGAGGCTCTTTCAACAGCTTGACCTCTATCTGGAGCCATTTCAGCTTCTTCCCTTTGGAAGGTAAGCATGGACTGAGGAATATCTACCTCGTCCAGTGGAGATCTGAGATTGACCAAATCTCTCATATACTCACTCACAGAAAAGTGAGTAGTATCAAAATCATACTGGTCTCCAAGACCATTTTTAAACAGCAGTGAAACGAAACGAATATATGGAACAAAAGGTTTTCTTCCCTTCACTCTGAGACACTCTACCAGGTCATCAAAAAGAATTTGGGCGAAGTCCACTCTAAGCCCAAACCATAAACAGTAGGCAATCTGGAGATGGGTTTGATTGATCTGGTCTAACCCTCCAGAACTGCCTCCCAGACATTCAACAATATGAGTGAAGAAATATCTCCATGAGTCTGACAGCTTGCTCATGTAGATAGTCCCTTTCCTGGATAGCTGGCCATGCTCATCCAAGATATCCGTGTGCCCCATCAGCCTGCATACTTCCCTTATATTGATACCAGTGGGAAGCTCAATAGGCAACTCATTCTGTTCATGATAGTTTAACTGTAGAACAGACCTGAGCAGACTTGCAGTGAAACCAAGGGATCTGGTACCTCTCTTGAGAGTATAATTGATAGATGAAGTTTCATCATCAAATGTTGCAGTGTACCAGAATTCACACAGGTACTCGTGGTACATCCTTCCTGGATTTAATGTTAACGCACCATATAATGGGCAAGAGAGAAAGAATGAGTTTAATCTCCCAATAATCGATTGGGCATCATGAACACTGGAAAGAGAGAGTCTTGCCATCCAGTTGTTCATATTGATTCTAATGGCATTTGCCTCAAGATTAATATGAGGTGCCCTTTCAACATTATCAGAAGGGGCATATTCAGCGGCAAGGAGATTTTTGAGCGATTTTAACTGTCTAGGTGCCATTTTATACAGAATAAATGAAGATGAAATTGAATATATATAGGTTATGATGAAGAATTGATGAAGGAATTGAATATAAATGGAGTAAATAAGAGAGATGATGATGATTGGAAAATGAATGAAGAAGTAAATGAAGGAATTTAAAAGATTTGGGAGTAAATATGTTCGAAGTAAATGCAAATGAAATTGAAAGTGGGTATATATAGGAGAAAGAATGTGGAACTCAAACGGTTTATTTGAAATTATCAAATATAATTTTGATCGAGGTTCTGAGATCCGCATTAATTACATCACATCACACATAAATGTGTGACAGTTTACAACCCACAAACACTAACAAGTTGCTCTTTTTGATTTCCCAAGGTAAAAATACCATCATTACGTTGAAAAATTTACATGCCACGTAGGATTAAAATATCTTCAAAAAGATTTGCTTACGTGGCACACACAATGACCAAGTATTTAGAAAATATTATGACATATTTCAGTGCATCTGGAGGTTGACTGGACACTCCAGTATCACTGGTGGATTAGTCCAGTGAACATGTACTGATGGTACACTGGAGGGACACTCCAGTAAAGTACCAGTGAAAACCATTTTTTTGAAGAGTTTGTCCAGTGAGAAAATAAATTAATAAATTCCCCTTGAACTTAGAACATTTTTAAAGAAAAAATATCTTTCAAGTCTTTCCCTGGAATGTTCCAGAAATCTAATAATGCAAAGATAGTACACAAAGGCATTCAATATCTGAGTAGTTACCAGATTTAAGGGTTTAACATTCCCAACTCACCAACAAGATATTCAAAAGTTTGACATCCAGAGGTTTGGTAAAAATGTCAGCGAGTTGTTTGTCAGTGGGAATAAAATGGAGTTCAATGTTGTTTTTCATAATATGATCACGAATAAAGTGATACCTGAGATCAATGTGCTTCGTTCTGGAGTGCATGACAGGATTGTTTGAGATAGCAATGGCACTGGTATTATCACAAAAGATTGGGGTCTTTGAATATTTAATACCATAATCAAATAACTGGTTCTTCATCCAGAGTATCTGAGCACAACAACTGGCTGCAGACACGTATTCAGCTTCAGCAGTGGACAATGAAACTGAAGTTTGCTTCTTACTGGTCCAGTTTGCCACCTAGGAAATGACATCCACCAGTTGTAGATTTCCTATCTATCTTACAACCTGCATGATCTGAATTTGAATAACCCATTAGATCCATCCCTGAGCCTTTGGGATACCAAAGACCTAGACTGGGGACACCTTTAAGGTACTTCAGTATGCGCTTTACAGCAAGCATATGAGATTCCTTTGGATTAGACTGATATCTGGCACATAAACATGTTGAAAACATAATATCTGGTCTACTGGCAGTTAAATACATCAGTAAACCAACCATGCCTCTATAGACAGTGGTGTTCACTGGTTTTCCATCTGGATCGGAGTCCAGTGTCAGTGGTGCAGAAATTGGAGTTGGTTTAGATGGTGAAGAGTTCATATCAAATTTCTTTAAAAGATCTCTAACATATTTTTCCTTATTAATAAAGATGCCATTTTTGTTTTGTTTAATCTGGAGTCCAAGAATATATGTTAATTCACCCATTAAACTCATCTCATATTCAGTTGACATTATTTTCGAAAATTTCTTGCACATGTTTTCATCAGTAGACCCAAAAATAATATCATCAACATAAATTTGTACCATTAACAGTTTACCTTTTTCATGAAGAATAAATAAGGTATTGTCAATTGCACCTCGTTTGAAACCATTTTTCAACAAATGTTTAGTCAGAGTGTCATACTAGGCACGTGGGGCTTGTCTGAGGCCATAAAGCGCTTTGTCCAGACGATATACCCAATGTGGATGCTTTTCATCAACGAAACCTGGTGTTGTCTGACATAAACTTCTTCTTCAAGCTTTCCATTCAAGAAAGCACTCTTTACATCCATCTAGTAGACCTTGAACTGATGATAAGCAGCGAATGCTAAGAATATTCTGATCGCTTCAAGTCTAGCCACTGGAGCAAATGATTCATCAAAGTCGACATCTGACTGACAGTAGCCTTGTGCTACCAGTCTGGCCTTGTTTCTGATTACGTCGCCATCTTCATCTACTTTGTTTCTGAAGACCCATCTTGTTCCAATTGGTTCTTTCTTTCCAATTGGGAAAGGAACCAGATACCAGACCTTGTTCCTTTCAAACTGGTGAAGCTCTTCTTGCATAGCAGTCACCCAGCTTGGATCTTCCATAGCCTCGTCAATCTTCTTTGGTTCCATCAAAGATAGAAAACTAACGTATAAGCATTGATTACTGGAGGCTCTTCTGGTCTGAACTCCTCTACTGGAGTCACCTATGATCTGATCAATAGGATGAGCTTTTGTCCATCTGGAGTACTGACCAGGATTGTTACTGACAACAATATCAGTGCAAGAATTCAGTTGAGTCTCCTCTGGAGTTGCTTCTGGAGGAGAATCTTGCCAGACTACTTCAGTATCTTCATCTGAGTCATTTAAATCACGATTTGCATCATGAAATTCTTCATTTGAAGGCATTTCCTGAAGTACTGGTTCAGTTTGGAATTCTTCATAAGAAGACATTTCTGGTCTATTCTCAACTGACACTGATACTGGGGGAGTAGTACGAACATCTGATCCAATATTAATTTTAGAGGGTAGTTTGAAAATAATAGAAGGATAGAATGGAGTACTACTGGAGAGTTTCTTTTTCTGAACAGGTTCCAGATCAGGATGACTGGAAACTGTGTCTTTTGAATCTTCATCTTTGTCGTTTATAGGATCAGATTCACAAAAGACAATTGGAGTTACTGGGGGAGAGTCAAGGGCTGGCTTCTTGTTGATTGCAGCATTTGATTCATCAAATGTTACATGAATTGACTCATGGACCTTCTCCAGTCTCTTGTTGTAGACTCTGAAGGCCTTGCAAATGGCTGAATAGCCTAAGAAATACCCTTCATCAGCTTTGGCATCAAATTGCCTAGCTGACTGGAGTCGTTCAGGATGTAAACTGGACATCCAAAAACGTGAAAATAACCAATATTTGGTTTTCTATTTCTTAAGACTTCATAGGCTGTATTTTTGTGTCTTTTGATGTACACTGATCGATTCTGGGTGTGGCAAGCAGTTGCAATTGCTTCCGCCAGAAACTGGTAGACAGACCAGATTCAGCAAGCATACTCCTAGCAGCTTCTATCAGCGTTCGATTCTTCCTTTCCACCACTCCATTTTGTTCTGGAGAGCGGGCTGATGAGAAATTCTGGGAGATGCCAGTGTCAGTACAGAATGACTCCAGAGTTGCATTCTGGAATTCTGTTCCATTGTCACATCTTAACTGACACACTTTTCGACTGTACTTGAGCTCAATTTGCTTGATAATACTGATGATTTCAGCAGCAGCTTCACTTTTAGACCTCAGAAAGATCACCCAACAATATCTGGAGAATTCATCTACGATCACCAGGGTGTATCTTTTACCAGCACGAGTCTGAACATTCACTGGACCAAAGAGGTCCATATGAAGCATATGAAGGGGTTCAGATATGCTGAAATTCTATCTGGTCTTGAAACTGGTACGTTTCTGCTTACCCATCTCACATCCTGGACATGGCCTTTCCTTTTTGAAGGAAACTGAAGGTATCCCATCTGCAAGTTGTTTTCTAGACAACTTATTAATATTCTTGAAATTTAAATGGGATAACCTTTTATGCCATAACCAGTTTGTGTCTTCATCAGCTTTGGCATCAAATTGCCTAGCTGACTGGAGTCGTTCAGGATGTAAACTGGACATCCAAAAACGTGAAAATAACCAATATTTGGTTTTCTATTTCTTAAGACTTCATAGGCTGTATTTTTGTGTCTTTTGATGTACACTGATCGATTCTGGGTGTGGCAAGCAGTTGCAATTGCTTCCGCCCAGAAACTGGTAGACAGACCAGATTCAGCAAGCATACTCCTAGCAGCTTCTATCAGCGTTCGATTCTTCCTTTCCACCACTCCATTTTGTTCTGGAGAGCGGGCTGATGAGAAATTCTGGGAGATGCCAGTGTCAGTACAGAATGACTCCAGAGTTGCATTCTGGAATTCTGTTCCATTGTCACATCTTAACTGACACACTTTTCGACTGTACTTGAGCTCAATTTGCTTGATAATACTGATGATTTCAGCAGCAGCTTCACTTTTAGACCTCAGAAAGATCACCCAACAATATCTGGAGAATTCATCTACGATCACCAGGGTGTATCTTTTACCAGCACGAGTCTGAACATTCACTGGACCAAAGAGGTCCATATGAAGCATATGAAGGGGTTCAGATATGCTGAAATTCTATCTGGTCTTGAAACTGGTACGTTTCTGCTTACCCATCTCACATCCGGAACATGGCCTTTCCTTTTTGAAGGAAACTGAAGGTATCCCATCTGCAAGTTGTTTTCTAGACAACTTATTAATATTCTTGAAATTTAAATGGGATAACCTTTTATGACATAACCAGTTTCTATCTTCATCAGCTTGAGTATAGAAACACTGCTCTGAAGGAGAGCTTTCCATATCCATCACGTACACATTCCCTTTTCTGGGAGCAATCAACACTACCTTCCAGTCCTTGTTGAATACAATACCCTGAGCAATATTGAATAGAACTTGATAGCCATCATCACACAGTTGACTTACACTGATCAGGTTGTATTTCAAACCATTCACAAATGCAACACGTCTGAACTTGACTTGTCCATTGTTCAGAACACCGTATCCCTCAGTCTTTCCACAACCATCATTTTCAAAAGTAATGGAGGGTCCATCAGAAATGGTGAACTCCTCCAGCAGGGTCTTACATCCAGTCATCGTCCTACCAGCAGCACTGTCAAGATACCAGATATATTTCTTTCGATCGCCCTGCACATACACTAGATACTTATCAGTTAGATTTGGGAACCCATCGACTGATGGGTTCATTGGACCCTCCCTTATAGGTCCCTGGGGCAATCTGGTTTAGTTCACTTTCTTCAACAGTGGTCTTAGTTGAAAAGACCACTGGGGTTGATAGTTTTGAAACCTTTTTCTTTTTCTCAACTGGAGAAATAGATTTAACTTTCTTAGCAAAAGGTTTTGTATTTTGTCTAGTGCCAGATGAAGTACCCTCAATAAAGTTTAATCTTGCATTAAAACTTTGAGATTGACGAGTCAGAATTTGAATCTGGCTCTCTAACCTGGACAAAATATTTTCTTCAGATGACACCTTAGCCTTTTCCAGTCCTAGGCTTAGGTAGGGGATTGGTCTGAGGCAAAGGTTTATTCCGATAAACCTCTTTAACTGGAGCAGTCATCTGGAATGCTCCAGTCTTGACCTCTGGGGATTGAACTGGATAAATATTGGTCTTGGGAGTTACAGGCTCATCATAAACAGTGGTGGGCCTGAACCCCTCTGGTAATCCATCAATTACTGGTATTAATGATGCTATATGAGTATTTCCATCTAAGTATGCACGTTTTTGAGCAGGAAATTGATTTACTCCAGCATCATATGGCTTTTTGGTTTCTAGCCATGATTTAATTACCAGTTTTTCTTCCTCTAAAATGACTTCAAGATCTTGTTTTTCTTGAATCAATTGTTCAGTTACCAGAACCTGGGCTTGAAATGCCAGTTCAATGTCTTGAAGTTCTTTCAATTTTGATTTTTAGACAGTTATTTCAGAAAAAACTGTTTCTAGACCATTTACACAATCAGATCTAACAGTTTCTACAAATATCAAATCAGAATTAAGAGCTTCATCTATGTCCAGTTTTAATTCTTGGTCAGTTGCACAATCATAATCACTAACCTTCTTAATAACAATGTCTACCCATCGTCCAGATGTGACATCTTCCTTCACCAGGTGCTCATCGTCTGCCAGAGCCATGTAACAGCAATCTCTTTCTTCTTCTTCATCAACAGATGATTCATCAGAAGGAACCCACTTCTCTTCGGTTGTTGCAATCATGCACTTATTATTGTTTTCAATTTGTTGTGCCATGAGAGCAATCTGGGCCTTAAGCTTTTTATATTTCAGTTTATAGCTATCATCAGGCTTATTATTTGAAGAGAATGGACCAGGCTTGGATACAAACTGGTTGGACCTGCAATCTTTCATGAAATGACCCTTTTTGCCACACTTAAAGCATGTCAAATTGGTCTTATCAGTTGAAAAACTGGATGCAAATTGTCCAGATGGCCTAGTTGCTCTTGCTTTGAAACGGTTAAACGTTTTAGCAATCATTGCAATGAGGTCATCATCATCAGTTTCATCATAACAGTTTGGAGAGATTTGACCGGTCTCTCCAGAATCCATGAGTTCAGACACCATCTTCTTCATAGAAAATACATTCTCAGAAGATATCAGTGCTGTACTATGTGGTTCAGTATGACTAACCACATTAGGACTACTGGAGGCATGGTTAAAAGCATCTTGTTCTGCCACCACTCTCTGAGCTTGATTTTCTTCAGTGTACCTGAAAGCTCCATATAGAGTTGAGAGAGTGTGTGTGTGCAGAGTTTTACCTTGTCGTAAGACCAGGATCATGTGAGACCATTTGGTGGGAAGAATATCACAAAATTTCTCCAGAAGTATATCCTTGTCCTTCTCAACCCCAAGACCTCTCAATTGGTTTATGATACTCATAAATCTAGTGTAAGTACCAGTGAGAGACTCGTTAGGCTGAGCAAAAAATGACTCATACCTCTTATTTAAGGAGACTTTTCTGGTGACAATGGTGTCATCTCCTCCTTCATGTTGGTTTAAAAGTTCATCCCACATGGTTTTAGCACTAGGAAAAAGAACTAGTGTGGGAATTAGGGTTTCAGGAACGGCCCCGAGGATCATGTTTTTGAGAAGGGTGTCAAGATTCACCAATCTCCTCTCCTCTTCAGACCAATGTTCCTCCCTCTTTTCCCTTCCTCTTCTAGATCCAGAAGGATCAAGAAGGGGATTGAGAGGTGATGTTGGTACATAAGGACCTTCATTTAAAATTTTCATCATGTTCCTCTCAATACCAGTGACATGCAAAACCATCCTAGCCTTCCACGTACCAAATTCATCACTGTTCCCACTGAATTTAGGAACAGGATTATTTGAGTAGTGCACATGCACGTATGGAGAAGCAGGAGTAGGAGGAGGTGGATTAGTGTTATTAACAATAGGTGGTTCATTTTGATCATTAATATTAGCATTAGGATCGGGACCAAGATTAAAACTTCCTTGTGTATTTTCTTGGTTAGCCATCAAAGAAACAGATCTAGGCAATGTTTAGCCTTCCGCTCTGATACCAAATGTGAGTTCCCTTAAGTTCGATGGTTAATCAGGAAAGTGTAAAATACAACAAGTCTAATAATCACTAGAATGGACTAGTATTACTTGTAAATAAATGCAAGAATATATAAACAAAGTAATACAAGACTTAAAGCAATAAACAAGTAAAGTGGAACATTATGTATTTTTCAATTGTGTATTTTATTTATGATGTTAAATAAAATACAAGGTTGTGCGGAATCAAGATAATGCAAATAAGTATGTATCCTAACAACCTATGAATTACAAATGATCTATATTTGTCAAATAACTCTTTTGGATCGAGATACTTAAAGTTGTGAAGTATCCCTCTTTAAGATCGAGAGTATTTGGACAAATTCACTTAAATGCAAAATGTATGCTTAAAAGTGTTTTTCTCAAGGAAATGACTTTGTATTTATAGGCAACAAAATTCACCAGTGAATTTTGTGCCGTATAAATCTGGTTGCATACATTTAATGATCCGACAAGAACATTAAATGTATTGGATAAGGAATAAGGACAAAGTCACATCAAATGACTTTGTATCCTTTTATCCAACCACCTTTACACACGTATACTTTGGTAAAGAACAAGTGGATTGTTCTTTGGAAAGTGTGTAAAGGGAAAAGTAAATCCTCGATATCAGTGTTCAGACTTGTAGGGTCTAGAACACTGACAATCCTCCAGTGTACAGATCTGGTAAGACTTCCAGTGGACTCCGCCATTTGTCAGTCTTCTTTATTCTGACTTCAGTCTTTGACTTCAGTGAGAATGTCTTCAGTAGAGTTGATCTGGACTGGGGTGAAGTCCAGTGAGCTAATCTGGAGAATACTCCAGATTTCCTATACAAGTATTTGCTCACTGGTCTTCCATTATTTCTGGACAAATCTTCAGAGGGACTCCAGATTCCAAGTCTGGAGTAGGTCCAGTAGAACACGTTTCTGGACAGATCTTCAGTAAGGCTCCAGTAGTCGAGTCTGGAGCGAGTCCAGTAAATCTGGACTAAATCTGGACCTAACAAAGTGGAAATAAGGAATGCACGTGCTCATGGAAACCAACAAGGTAGGTCCTTCCAACTCACTGTAGATAAAACTAAGGATACTAATAATGTAGTCACATGTATCTTTCTTGCGTATGATGTTCCTATACTAATTCTTTTGATTTTCGAAACCGATAAATCGTTTGTTACTTCTAGATTGGTTCATATTATTCCCATATCGAAGTCGCTTATAGGTGTCACGTTACAAGTCGAAGTTGGGAGTGGTAAAACGAAGTTAGTGAAAGATGGGTATAATAAATGTATCACCTAAAACCTCCCAAAAACAAGTTCCTAGTATTTTTATTTTGGATATGGAGTTAATTTAGTTGGAACTTTAGCGGATAGCGGGTAAAAATACCCACTTATTTTATTATGTACGTGGGAAAGGGGGGGATAGCCCAGCTATTTTCCTTGATGATTCACAAATACATTTCCTCTCAATTTTTAATCTTCCAAACTCTTCTCAATTCTTCCATCAAAAGAAAATTTCATCCTCAATTCTTCCAATCAATCTTTCAAGAGAATAACAATAGTAATAATAACAATCTTTTAGGGAAGAATTTCAATTGAGAGAATTGGGTGTGTGTGTGTCAACACACCTAGGGGAGAAAGAATGAAAGAATTTGTGATCCCAACTCTTGATTTTAATACTCTTCTTCTAGGTAAGGATTCCTTCAACCTAGTTTTGATTTTATTCTTAAAAATTAGGGTTCTTGAATATGGGAATTTGGGGGTTTTTTGGGATTGAGTCCATGCATGTTATTTTTCCCCAATTTATTTCATGATATGGTTTTGTTATTGATATGCATGATGAAAATGATTTGAAATATGAATGATATTAGTAACACTCAAAGTATGAGAATTGAGACTTTACTAGTCAAAGTGAAATGTTGAATTTGGTGAAGATGATGATGACCATTCTTGCACCAAAATGGATTTTTATAAGTAAAGCAACTTAATGACACAATGGGTTTGTTGTGGGTTAGGAATGCTAGTGAATTGTTAGTATGGCTAAATTGAGTTAGCCAAGATTGTGAATATAGTCTTATATGAATATTATGATTATTGCTAGGTTGAAAGCTTTGTCATTTGTGTTGTGGAAATCTTGATTGTTGTTAGCCGTGGAGGAGGTGAGTAAATTTGCATATTCTTATATGTGCATTGGGTCGATTACCATATGATGGTGGATTCCGTGTGTGGTAATCGATTCGGCGTTAGGGCCTAATTTTGAGGTCGGGGCCTAAGAACCCCAAAGTTGTATTGAGATGAGGCCTAAGAACCTCTTGTTGTATTGAGATGAGGCCTAAGAACCTCTTTGATTATTGTTTAGCGTATATGGATCCATGTATGTGTTTGTTAGCGCAAAAGTGAGTATGCAAGTGATGGTATGACGGTACCATTGGCTACATGCGATAGTCTTTTTTGTTTTTGCCCTTCTTCGTATATATATTTGTATGCAAGTTTATTCACTAAGCATTCACTTATGTTTTTAGTTGTTTACCCTTTTATAGGTGGTTCCGGAAGAAGGAACTAGTGATTAGTTGATTGAAGTATTGGACTTGAAGTTGCTAGTAGGTTGAAGGTATTATGACCATTTGCGGAAGATGGTATTTTGGTAGAAAGCTAGTCGTCCTACCTCGTTCAAGGTAAAGTTGTCCTTGGTACATTTGGTCATCTTGGTAAAATTTTGTTTGGTACATATCTGCAAATTCAAAGTATGTATGGTCTTATGGTTATAAACTTGTTTTGTTGACTCAAAAAGCATCTGTTAGAATTATAAAATGGTGTTAAATTGTAAATTAGTTATTGTGGAAGGGGTTTTAGTATAAATAGGATAATTTGTATATAAACCCCTAACCACCTCATTATGTAATAAGCCTTTGACATAATCCCATACTTACCTCTCACTAAATTACTTTCTCTCTCCTCCCTATCATCTTCAACCTCCCTTTCACACACAAACACACTTTACACACACTAACCCTAAAACCTCCATTAAACCTTCAATTAAGCTCAAGTTTGTTTATATCAATTGGTATCAGAGCCAGGTTTCTATCGGATTTCATTTGTTGATTTCTCAATATTGAAAAAGACTTCATGGACCCAGTGAAGCAATGCACATCTTTTCCTAACCACTCAAGTGTTTCTTAACAAATACTTGTTTTATTCTCACGGAGATTTTCACATTTCTATCGACTCTTCATTTGGAAGACATTGATATTGAAAAAGGGAGACACTCTGCTCCGGTCCCCGACTTCATTTGATCACTATTGAGTCTAGAGCGTACTTGAAATATTCTTTCATTTGACTAGGACACATAGAGTCTTTATATGTCTTTGTGACATTGCATATCTTTGTGATATTGCCAGAACATTCGTAGTGATATCATATTTTTGATATTCCACGATGATCGAATGGAAATCCTACCAATGCTAACATCTTTTCCAACGTTGAACGTAGGTCTCACATTTTCATTTTATGAATTTGTTGAGTTAACGAGAAGTCTATGTGACCTCGGATTTATTTTCCCAAAAGTTTTTGAGGATAGTAAGACATGGTTATCAAACGCCTTTGTGACACTGACCATGAATTACATTCTTTAAAGCAATCTATCGGTTGAAAAGCCATAGACCGAACCATTTAGAGATAAGCTTTGTGCATTTCTCGATAATAATGGGAAGTCCTAAAAATAGTAATTGTATTTTTAGGCCACACCATTAATCCTTTCGATTTTTGGTTGTGTCAACGGATCATTTTTATCCGGATTTCATTTCTCTTCACACAAACACAAAGAACACAAACACCATTTTAAAATCTTTTTCCAAAAACGCAACCTCATATTCTAGTTCACCAATAGGTTCATTGGGAATTGAGAATTGGGTTGGGTTAATTTTGCTTGCTTGTTTTTTGTTGTCATCTACCATTTATGCTACCAATCATTATTGTATGATGAAACCGTTTTGCGTATTCATCATAAGCGGGAGAAATGATTAAATGATTGATAGATAGAATTCAAGGTTTTAGGTAGAATTTGATGGGTAGATATTGATTGAGGATAATTCATAGTGTTTGGTTGTTCAAAGGATCATTAGTTTAAGTGAAGAGAGTGAATAATTATCGTGCTAATTTGAGAGATTGTGTTGAGAAAGTTAAAGGATTGATTCGAGATCGAGTATATTCAAGATGATGTACATGGTTGTTAATAATAGAATTCGAGCTTTTTGTGTGTTTTTAGAGTTTATCAATGGCGGTTTCTAGTGAGAGAGAAGAGAGAGAGTAGAGAGAGATTCAGTGAAAGATTGGATTGTATTTAGTGTCAAAAGGTTACATAATGCATGTGGAAGGGGGTTTATATACAAGAGCACAATTTACACTATGCCCCCTTCCATATTAACAATGTTATATTCTAAGTACAAAGTTACATAAGGTATACAAATCAACTACTACAAATTATATTTCTAACAATCTCCCCCTTAGTAGTGATTTGACAAAAATATCCAATCTTGTCTTTCTTTAAGCTCTTGTATGTGGTCTACCCTTGTTTGGATGCCAGAACCAGTTATCTCCTTCGGGTCTGTTAGCTGGAACATTCATATTTGCTTCAAAGTTTATTGGAGGAATGTTATGTGGTCCTGGAAGATGGCTAGGTTCGTATTTGATCCAACAACCTCCTTGTTGACGTACGACGTACTTAGACTTCTTAGCATTCTTTGCTTCTCTCATCTTTCTAATGCTGTCTCTGTACTCGAGTCTTTGGTTAATCTTGGAGATTGCTTTATCAAACACTTCCCTTTTCTTTTCATCTTGCTCATCTTCTTGCAGGCACAGCAATACATTCTTACAAAATTCCAACGTTCCATCAGAATATGAAGCAAGTTCATCCATGCGAATGAAAATCTTCTTCTTTCTGCTATTCAAAAACACAACTCCGAAGGATGGTTCTTCAATGATATGACCAATACTTAGCTCTTCTATATCTGCAGTGTATAGACTTTGATCTGGATAGGGTACATTGATCTTTCTCTTCACAACTTCAAATCCAATCTGAAAATCTTCCAATGAAGCATATTGGATACAGCTAGACATATACCGTTTAACAGCTTCAAAAGCAATAACATCTTCTTGATATCTCTGCATAGCATTCAAGAAATGGTTGTAGAGAAAGATAATGTCATCCACTGGCAGCAGCTTGAACTGAGCTTCTGTGAATCTGTAGATTTTATTGTTATCTCTTTTCACATGAAAGCAAGGGACAGAGATAGAAACCCTTTTCACCAAAATGACTCTGACAAGCACCAAAATCTTGTGATTTCTCTGTTCTTCAAGAAGTTTGGGATTATATTGCTTGGTGAGTTTAAGAAGCTCTTTATATTCTTCGACTTGTCTTGCTTCCTTAAACTTGTACATTGATTCCAGTTCAGGTCTTTTGGTTTTAGTCACTTTTGTAGCTCCACAAAAGATTGGGTAAGCCCTTTCTTCCAGATATCTCGATTTCTTAGCTGCTTCTTTTGGTTTAATGCCGAGAGCAACCATTCTTTCTCTATCCCTCAAGAAGTATCCCCGATTAATAAAGTTTAATTGTTCTTCAGTTAGCTCAGTTGGGAAATAATCAGGGAGGACTTCCTCGGATGTGATTGCCTCTCGCAAAACCTGCTTGTAAGTAGATTTCTGGAAGTTCTGACTTGCAGCTTCTGGAGTCTTTCTGAGTTCATCAAAATTGTTGAAATCTTCAAAATTATAATGTTGAGGAGTTGAGCTAGCACGAGCAGATGTTTCTCCAACTTCTACTCTGCTTGAAGGACCTGTTTCAAAATAATCTAGATCTGCAAATTCTTCAAACATAGGTTCTTCAACAACTTCTACATTCGATGGATTCTCGACAATCTCTGGTTCATCAAATGTTACATTATCTTTCAATGCTTCAACATCTGCATCATCTTCAGCAAATTCAACAACCTCATCTTCAATCACAAACTCTTCATCATCATCAACATTTTCAATTCCTTCATCATTATCATCCACATCAGAATCATCACCAAAAGCTTCTACTATCCTTCTTCCAACCTCATCATTCAAAGCATCGTTTTCAACATTTTCAACCTCTGCTCGTTGTTCCATCACCACATCTCCATCCAAGATTTCTTCAGCAGTGTCTTCAAAGATTTGGGCAACTACCTTGTTAACTGCTTCAGTTACTAGTTCTAAAATAGCAGCATCAACTTTGGTTTGAAATCTAGAACTTTCAACATTTTCACCCTCTGCTCTTTCTTCCATTACCACTTCTCCAACATTTACTTCAACACTTGCCGATGTATTTTCAATATTGGCTTGACCTTCTCCTTGGTTCTCCCCCTCGGGGTGATCATCAGAATCAGGATCATCCCGACGAGAAGGAACCGAGGCCGGTCGGCAAGACTCTAATGCTAACAGTCTGAGTTCAAAGGCAGCAAGCTTTGCATCATACTCTGCTTTTTGACTTGCAACTTGATCTTGTAAATCTTTAACCCTCCTTTCTGTTGCCTTTTCCCTTTCTCTCACTTCAAGAGCATTTAACACCCCTCTTTCCGTAACAGTCAACAAATCACCTTCAGACCTTAGAATATTTAATAACACTTCACACGCCGAGTCTTTTGTAGGTAAATTTGTTGATGTTGATGGATTTTCATTTGGTGTTGGTGTTCTTTGTGTTTGTGTGGGAGGTGTAGTATCCAACCCGGGGGTTGTTGGCACACTTGTGGTGTGACCTAAATTCAGCGATGCTGATTCAGGATTTCCTGCGGATCCTCGGGATATACCCTCACCAGCAGTTGGAGATTCAGTGGCTTTGCAACCAGAATCGGGTTGTGTCCTAGACTGTGATAAATCACTGTCCGGGACTTGTTGTTGGGCAACACCACTAACAACACCGGGGTCACTGAGAATGCCCGTTAATACAGGCTCAGTTTGATCCTGAGGAACAGCAGTGTCACTACGGCGTTCATACTGCTCCCCAGTCTCGGTCTGAGACCTGTTACCTGCGGCTAAAGCTGGCGTGATGGTAGCTAAGGCAGGATTTCCAAGCTGTCCTTGAGGGTCACACAAAGTGGGTCCCTCTCCGCTTGTTCCGGCACCAGTACTCAACTGGGCTGTGAATCAGTGTCCCTAGGGGATCTAGACTCTTGTGCATCAAATGAAGGCGAGAGGTGGGGCTGGTCCTCTCTATTTTCAACACTCTCATCCTCCAAATGAGGAGAGTGTGGTGAGCGTGGCTGTTCCCCGTGAATTTCTGAGACTAACTCCTGTTGTGAGGAGTCAGAATGGCGAGGAGAATCCGGTGCAAGCGAGAATGGGCAGTTCCCGACTTCTACCCTAGGGTAAATAACCCGGCTAGACTCAGTGGTTTGAACTATCGGAGGGCCATCGTTTTCTTTTTGCCCTTGTCCTAACCCTGACCGCACATCCTCTCCGGTATTTTCAACTCCTCCCTCATTCCTTCCTTATTCCTCCAGCACAACATCATCGCCAGTGCTCACATGCTCAGTCTCAATGTCAGATTCAACATTATGCTCTGTTGAGGCACCAGGTTGTTCAGATACATCCGCCGAAGATTCAAGTCTTTGTCTTGCAGATTTAGACGACTTATGTTTTCGTTTCTTCCTCTTTAATTTCTGCTTTAATACACTTCTAGCAGACATTTTAAGTCGTCTACCTGGTGTTGGAGTTGGTTCAGCAGGTAATGCTGAAGCAATTGGTGTTGGATCAAGAATCGGTGAAGAGTGGGGTGGTGTAAAAGTTGGTGGGATTGGTGAAACAACGGATGGTAACGGTGTAGATTGTGTAGGTGAAGATTGTGAAAGGTGAACGGTTGGTGAAGATTGCGAAACAGGTGATGAAATTGGTTCAGGTGTAGCAACGTCTTGCTCAAAACTAACTCTTTTAGTTTTTCTTTTCCTCTGCTCAGAGGCCCCTGCATCTCTAACCCCTCTTTTTCTTTTTGACATTCTAGGACCCTCACTTGGCGACCTATTCTCAGTTTGGGCAGGAGTCTGTCGGCTTTCAGACCCCATTACTGAGACTAACCACTCAAGATACGTCCTAAGATGGGGACTCTGAGCAGGAACCAAGTTGATTAAAAATGGTGGAATCGGAAACGGTCTTACATTGTCACTTCCAGTGCCTCTCATATTCGATTTATACATTGCAATGACGCACTTGAAGCTGTCCTCCATCTTGGGAATATCGTCATTGTTGTCAAGCACATCCTCAACAATCAATGTGAAAAATCTGATATAGGGAATATACTTCCTTTCTTGTGCATCCTTCCCTTTAACAACTTGGGCCATCTTATCCCATATCACCTTGGCAAAATCACACTCAACATTGTGTGTGACTGCATAGAAGATGGACAAGGAATGTTTTGTCATTGCATCAATTCCTTTTTGGGAAGGCATCAAACATGTCACCAGAACATTATACATTGTATGCCAGAGAGAAGCTATATTCTTCCTTTTGAAGTCTCTCATTGTAACCAAGTCTCCTTCATAACCCAGAACTTGAACTGCTGCTAACATATCTTCAATAGATGGCAGTTCTTCATACTCTTCATTTTCAGGAAAACCAATGACAGCTCTTAGTTCATTCAAAGTGAATGTGCATTCAATTTCTTGATCTTCAGATCTAAGAGTGAATCTGAAGAATTCTTCTGTGTTTCTTCTCTTACTAGCTTTAACAAATTCAATTGATTCCCATAAGTCAAATATATATTTTTCTGGAACAACAGCACCGTTCATTAATGCATCTCTCAGAGGATGATGACTTAGAATTTCTGTTATGATTGGAAATCTTGAATTAAAAGGAAGGTGAAGAGCTTGATTTGCTTGCATCTTCATTGTATCACCTTCTTGAAACATCACCATCTTGATTTATGTTTTTGAATTTTCTGAACAAAATAAACTGACCAAAAAAATTTTGACCAGACAATTATTTTAGAAACTAACAAATACACACAACTACTTTATTAAAAACACAACGACATATAGAATTTCATAAGTATTAAAAGATAAGATACCGAAGGTAGTACACAAAGGCGTTCGATACCTTGTTTCTTATCCTAACACTTATGAAAAACTATATAGACAACACACAAAAAAAAATATACATACATACACTTAGACAATTTATAAACAAACAAGATTGAAAACAAAATAGAAAAAGAAAGAAAAAAAAAATATGTGCATTTGCCGAGCTTAGATCTCGGCAAATGACATGTTCAGAAAAAAAATTTCCCAGACAAAGAATAAGTATGAGAAATGGTTTTGGGCACTTGGTTTGATAAAAATTATGATTTGCCGAGCTAATATCTCGGCAAATGCTAGTAATGAGAACAGCGACCAGCATGTGATCAAAACATTGATTGTTTGAAGTCAATCCTCGTAAATGCCGAGCTTATATCTCGGCAAATAAGCATTTCAGATTGAACTTCAATTTGATATATGAAAAATCCTTTGATTTGAATAACAAGTATGTTATCAATGAATAAAGGATGTTTTTCAATGAAAATATGTGCATTTGCCGAGCTGGGAGCTCTGCAAATGACACAAATACTTTGATTTTGACAACATTTTTCAGAAATCTCATTTGCCGAGCTGGGAGCTCTGCAAATGACCTTTTCAGTACTTAACAAAATTTCTTGGTAACCAAATACAAGTAAAACATGCATTTGCCGAGCTGGGAGCTCTGCAAATGATGGTTTCAGAAAATTACTTGTAAAATTTAAGTGACAAGTTTTTGTTCAATTGAGATAAAACATGCATTTGCCGAGCTTGGAGCTCTGCAAATGGCATTTTTTAATAAGAAACTTGTACGACTTAAACAACATGTAAAACTTGGATAATATGAAGATTTGAAGATCAAGATGAACAAACATAGCGTTTGCCGAGCTGGGAGCTCTGCAAAACGAGTCAAATCTTCAAACATTCATACTTATGCCCAGCCCTTAAAATGATCCGCCCAGTAACATCGATAAAAGATAAACAAGAGCAGTCATATCGATCAAAACAATATGCATTCATCCTAATCATGCATCTAACACATCAAAAACACACGATCACACTTCAAATAATTCATACTATGCATGAAAGTTCATTGAGGCCTTTAATCAAACAGTTAGATTGCACTTAAAAAGCAAGTAATCTTACCTCAAAACTATTTATATGATCGAAGAATAGATATGTTATGGACCGGAAATGTATTCACTTGTTAATCTTCCTTTGATTCTTATGACTTAAGAAAAAGATTATGATTGATTGATGTGATGTTGATCAGTTTAGAGAGAAAATAAAACAAACTTGATTTGAATTTGAATAAAGTGATTTGACCCGCCCACATTTTCTATTTAAACTCAAATCTGGGTCGCGGGTCTGGGTGTGACCCGCGTCTCAACCCGGATTCTAACCGGTCTTGGGCTATTCAGTACAATTGGGCTCTTATGAAGTTTGGGCTTGTTTTGGATTATGGGCTTAAAAACATAAATTGGGTTTATCAAGTTGGGTTTTCTGTACAAACAAACAGAATTTTAAGGAAAAAAAAAATATATAACAATAAAATAAAAAAATAAACCAAAAAAATTTTTATGATTTTATAATTTTCTAATTTTGTATTAGATTTTTTCAGTTTTAACAACAAACACACAAAAACAAATTAAAACAAAACAAAAGCAACAACAAAAAAAATTAAAATAATAAAAAATAAGAAAACAAATATTTATATGTAATTGCACACTCCCCCTCAAATTAAGCATTTTAGACTATACTAAATTTACAAACTCCCCCTAAAATCATGCATTCTACCCTTTTTCTCCCCCTCAAACATTGCATGCAATATCAAGTAAAACACATCAATGTTTGAGACAGAAAATGAACATAGAAAACATGGCATGAAAGCATTTAAGTTTGTAAATTAAGCATTCCCAACTTGGTTTTAAGAAAATTGAACCTGTTTTCATCCAAAGGTTTGGTGAAAAGATCAGCAAGTTGGTAGTCTGTTGGGACAAAATAGAGTTCGATGTTACCTTTTTCGACATGATCTTTAAGGAAATGGTACCGAACATCTATGTGCTTGGTCTTTGTGTGCTGAACAGGATTGCATGAAATAGCAATAGCACTCTTTGAGTCACAGTAAATGGGAATTCTGTTGAATTGGAATCCATAATCAGTCAACTGTGTCTTCATCCAAAGAACCTGTGAACAACAGCTTGCTGCAGCAACATATTCAGCTTCTGCAGTAGATGTGGATACACAGTTTTGTTTCTTCGAAGACCAACTGACTAATCTATCCCCAAGAAACTGTACACTTCCAGAGGTACTCTTTCGATCAAGCTTACAACCTGCATGGTCAGCATCCGAATAGGCAATTAACTGAAACCCAGTATCCCGTGGATACCAGAGACCAAGGTTTACTGTGCCTTTCAGGTATCGGAAAATCCGTTTAACGGCCTGGAAATGACTTTCCTTGGGATTGGCCTGGTACCTGGCACACATGCATGTGGCGAACATAATATCCGGGCGACTAGCAGTCAAATACATTAGTGACCCTATCATACTGCGATATTTCTTTTGATCAAAAGATTTTCCATTTAAATCTGCATTAATTTTGGTTCGAGCTTCCATGGGTGTTCCAATTGATTGACAATCCATCATATCAAACTTTTTCAACATGTCTAAAATGTACTTAGATTGACAAATAAAAGTACCATTTGACAACTGTTTTACTTGAAGACCAAGGAAAAAATTTAATTCACCCATCATGCTCATTTCAAACTTTTTGATCATTAAAGCAGAAAAATTCTTGCAGTATTTAGGATTAGTTGACCCGAAAATTATGTCGTCAACATAAATCTGGATTAGAATGATATCACTCCCTTGTCGTTTGATAAACAAGGTAGTGTCAATCGAACCTTTGCTAAAACCAGATTTCACAAGATAAGAGGATAGAGCATCATACCATGCACGAGGCGCTTGTTTCAGTCCATATAATGCCTTGTCTAACCTGTAAACGTAGTCTGGATGTTTGGAACTCACAAAACCTTCTGGTTGTTCAACGTACACTTCTTCTTTAAGAATTCCATTCAAGAAGGCAGTTTTAACATCCATCTGGTAGACTGTGAAGTTCTTGTAGGCAGCATAGGCAAGAAACATCCGAATAGCCTCAATTCGTGCAACTGGTGCGAACGTCTCATCGTAGTCAATTCCATCTTGTTGGCAATATCCCTTTGCAACCAATCGTGCTTTGTTGCGTACAACAACACCATTTTCATCCTTTTTATTCTTGAAGATCCACTTGGTTTTAATTGGTTCCTTGTTCTTGTAAGGATTGGGAACCAATTTCCACACCTCAAGTCGTTCAAATTGATTCAGTTCCTCCTGCATAGCTTTCACCCAATCTGGACAACTTAGAGCTTCATTCACTGTCTTTGGTTCAACAATGCTCAGGAAATTGACAAACAGACATTCATTCGCGGAAGCAGATCTTGTCTGAATTCCTGTTGTTGGATTTCCAATGACTTGAGATATCGGATGAGCTCTAGTCCATTTGGTTGTGTGAGGAATTGGATCAATTGGATCACCAGATTCTTCAGAATCAATAAAATCAGGAGTATGTTGTTCAGTCAATTGCTCAAGTGAAGTAGCAATTGGTTCAACAAAGTGATCTTGATCATAAGCTTCTGGATTGGTTGAAGGATTTGTCACTTGAGAAATAACAGGAGGTTGAGAATGCAATACTGAATTATCAGTCGGTGGAGGAGAATCAGATGTTGAACTTTCATCTGATGTATGTGTTGGTGAAGACTCATTAGGATCCATCTCTTTCGAATTTGAACTTGATGGTTCATCGAGATGTACTTCAGATTCAGGAACTTCTTTGGAAACTTTGAAAAATTCTTCGAATAAGATATCCAAATCTTGTGGTGTTGGAGTAGTGAATGATTTGACATTTGATGTAGGTTTAGGTGCGGAAGCTTGTGGACATTGAAGTTCGGGTCTTGAACTGTGTTGTTCAAGAACCATTCCTGAGAGTTCATCAAATCGAACATTCATACTCTCGTCTATTCTCTTGGTTCTTCGGTTATAAACACGATATGCAATGGATTCTCTTGAATAACCGATGAAATATGCCTCATCGCCTTTTGGTTCAAATTTGCCCAGATTGTCTCGATCATTGAGAACATAACATACACATCCAAAAATGTGTAAAAAGTTCACATTGGGCTTTCTTTTGTTGATCACCTCATACGGAGTTTTATCAAACCTCTTGTTGATTATTGATCTGTTTTGTGTAAAACATGCAGTAGCAACAGCTTCAGCCCATAGATTCGGTGGCATCTGTTTTGTGTAAAACATGCAGTAGCAACAGCTTCCGCCCATAGATTCGGTGGCAATCTTGAATAGGCAAGCATTGTTCTAGCTGCTTCAACAAGAGTTCGATTTCGACGTTCAACTACTCCATTCTGTTGAGGTGTTCTGACAGCGGAAAATTGTTGTGAAATACCCATGGACTTGAAGAAAGAATCAATTGTTGAATTCTTGAATTCAGTTCCATTGTCTGAGCGAACAATTCTAACAGATGATTTGAGATTGACTTGGGTCTTCTTGATGAAATCAATAATCACTTGCGGAGTTTCACTCTTTGCATGAAGAAAGAATACCCAAGTATAACGAGAATAATCATCTACAATCACTAGAATGTATCGCTTCCCATGGATACTTTGAACCTTCATTGGGCCACACAAATCCATATGAATAAGGTGCAAAGGACCTTCTGTACTCAGGTGCTTCTTTGGTTTGTGTGATGCTTTCTTCATCTTTCCAATTGCACAAGCTGGACAAACATGTTCACTTTCATACTTGTAGTCTGGAAGACCTTCAACAAGTTGTTTATCCACGAGTGTATTAATCGTTTGAAAGTTAAGATGAGAAAGACGGTGATGCCATAACCAAGAGTTTTGTGCAGTTGCTTTCGAAAGAAGGCAAATATCTGAAGAATTGGAAGGGATGTTGTTGAGATCAATTGTGAACAGATTATTGTCTCTTGTTCCAGTCAGAATATCCACACCATCTTCAGTCTGCACTTTGCATTCATATCTCCTAAATAAAACTTGAAGATCATTGTCACAAAATTGACCAACACTAAAAAGATTGTGTCCAAGTCCTTCAACGTAGGAAACTCTCTTTATAGTGACTCCATTTTTGACAATGTCTCCATAACCAAGAATAGGAGCAATATGATCGTTTCCGAATCTGACTGTTCCCATAAACTTTTCAACAAAGTTCGACAGAATTGATTTGGTTCCAGTCATATGTCAAGAACATCCAGAGTCGACATACCAAACACAAATTAGAAATTCCTGCAAGGACAGGGAATATGGTTTAGGTACCCTTTTAGATTGGGTCCTTGCAGGTTAGGTGGATAACATGCAAGTACACATAATAATAAAAAAAAATTAAGCAAAATAACACACAAATAAACAATTTATTCAAATGACAAACAAGCACGCACAAATGTTCAAAATTCAAAAACAACATACACACAAACAAACTGTAAAATGTTAAACTCATATTTTGATACAAGCAGGACTAGTCCTAGATGTAGAAACATTATCTAATGAAGTTGATCTACGGACAATCCACACTTGTTTGACTTTTACAGGTTTTCCATCAAGCTGAACTTTACTAGAAGCATTCAAAAATCTATCCTTAGGGATCCATTTACTGCTACTAGCTAAGCACACGTCACCTGAAACACGAACATGTTTTGAGTTAGCAAACACTTTGTCAACTTTGTTCTTAACAGGTTTTTCTTGATGGGTTCTGTGGTCTTATTTACTTTCTTAATGTTATTAGGTGACAACCATCCATACTGGTCTTTGTATTTAGTTATGCCTGTAACAGTATCTCTAACCCTATGAAAAGTGCATGTAGGATTCTTCTGAGAGTACCTAGGGAAACTAGAATACTTAACCTGCTTAGATTGTTTGTTACCTAACGAGAAAGTTTCTTTCTTAACATTCTTCGGACCACTGTTTGGTTTGACTTCTTTTTGTGCCTTGTGTTCAGATTTGACCTTGTACATCTGTGTTTGCCTAGAAGTCTTTGATTTCATTGTGACATTGGTACTTGTCTTTGGTTTTGGACATGAGGTAGTCTTTGGTGATTGGGTGGTCTTGGGTTTTGAAACAGTCCTTGGTAATGGACTGGTCTTTGATTGTGGAATGGTCTTTGGTAATTGGTTGGACTTTAGTTTAGAAACAGTCTTGGGTAATGGGTTGGTCTTTGGTCTTTGAGACTTATCGGATGAAGAATGTGATGAATGTGACTTTGAAATCTTCTTTAGATTTAAATCAAGTTTTTCCTCCTTTTTGACAAACAGTTTTTCAAATTCGGGTTCAAACTCATGATTATCTTCTAAAAATGTTGACATTTCATCAGTTTCCAACTTCACACTCAGTTCACATTTCTTTATCGGACATGAACTTCCCTTGAATGGAATTGATGCTTTTTCTTTTTCTTTGTGAAATTGAAGTGCTATTTTCTGAAATTCGAATTCAACTTTTAAATCATTGAGTTCCTTTAGCACATTTAATCTCTGTTCTCTTTCTTTTTCAAACTTTTGTTTGAAAGCATCAATGTCATTCAAGTACGACAGAGTTCCTTCCGAAAACTTGGTAAAGGTCTCAATTTCAGAAGTGATTGGGAAAAAACAATCATCAACATCATGAACATCATCTAAATCACCTTCAGTTTGCACAGAAACATGCACAACATGACTCTCAATTTGCACAGATGTATTCATGATTTGGTGTTCTTGACTTTCAGAACATGCATTTTGTGAAGTTTTCTCATTATGTCTCACAGATTTGGTTGGTGGAATTGGAGTGGCCATAACTTCACAAATAGGACAATCGGGGTGGTCACAATCATTTTCATGATTCTTGGGTGGGTCTTTGACATAGTGATTTTGAGATTGTAGATTTTCTATCAAAGATTGCTTTTCATCAAGTGACTTTTGCAAATCCTCTATTACCTTTTCCAAGACAATTTGTGGAACATAAGGTCTCAAATTCTCAGCTTTTGGAATTGGAAAATTTTCCTCTAAAGGTTTTTCTTTAAAACACTCAAGGATTTCAGGAATTATGGCCTCATGAGTTTCTTTTTCGTCCTTTTCTTTCTCAATTTTATGTGTAGGGTGACTGAAAAAATCATATGAGTCGTCCATTAACGAATAGTTAAAATAGACTTTTGCACCCTTTTCTAAAAAATCTTCAGCCTCATAATCACTATTCGTTGGTCTCACGAATTGGTCGGTCATCCCACATCTCAAATACGATTCGATGTATAGTGGTGGGACTTCTTTTTGTGCTTCGAGCAAACATTTTGGATTGTTATAACCCAACCCTGATGTGAATATTGTTTCAGAATTTCTTGGCCTATTTAAAAAGATTTGTTGATATGAACGATTGATCTTATACAACTTTTCTTGATAAGATTTGATTTCAGATTTCATTTCATCATTTTCTTTATCAAGTTTTTGTTTAAGAGAATCTTTTATACAACATTCATATTTTAGGTCAGAAATTTTGTTTTCATATTCCGTCACATCAGGAATAGATTCTTTCATCTTGACATTCAATGACTCAATGTCTTCAGCCAAAGCATTTGCTCGAAACATTTCATTGGTCTTTTCCACTTGAAGTTGTCGGACAGTCTTGCTCAGTTCAAGAACTTTGGTCTCAAGTTCTTGTTTTTCAAGATGCAGTTTGGAGTTTTGAGTAAAAGAGACTGCAGATTTTTCTGATTTCAAATTTTCAATTTCTTTTTGAAGTGAATCAATTTTAATTTGAAAATCCTTTTCTTTGTCCTCCAAATCTTTCTTTAATTGCAAATTCTTTTTACTCAACTCCCTGCAGTCTTTTCTTGCAGTATCAGACATATCCATGTAATATTTTAAAACAGATTTGGGAAAAGAAATTACCTCATCCTCGACTTCAGAAGAGCAGTCTTCATCTTCCTCCAACTCCTTCGACTTCTTTATTTTCGTCATGAAGCACACATTTGCTGCTAGCTCATCTGTCTCTTCATCTGAAAGATGTAACCACTTGTCATCTTCAGCGAGTAGTGCAATTCCGCTTTCCTCTTGTCTTGCCAGCAACAGTTTGTACTTGTAATAGTCGGAGTTCTTCTGTCGAGGTTTGGTGCAGTTGATTGCAAAATGTCCAGTCAAGCCACAGTTATAACACTTTCTGTCATCAGATCTCTTATCCATGACCTTCTTCTCAAACTTTTTCTGATTCTCAAACTTCTTTTCACCACCAACAAAAACTTTCTTCTGATCATACTTAGGAGCATCCGCATTTCTAGCATAAGAAGACACTGATGATGTCCTAAGTTGATTGTTTGTTGGTTTCTTCTTGAAAAATTTCTTCTTGAAAGCCTTGGTGAAATAAGCGAGTTCTTTGTACATCTGTTTTTGGTTTTCATCCAGATCAGAATCACTCATATCACTCGAATCAGAGTCAGTTTGAACTTCAATAAAGTTGTGTCTTGACATTCTTGAACTCTTCTTTTCTGCAACCAAAGCCAATGGGTCTGACGGTACACTCTCTTCTTTCTTCTTCTGAATCCTCTTCACATCTTCCACATTCAGTTGTAGTTTCTCAAACAGTGTGTGGATGGTGAGGTTTGCAAAATCTGACTGTTGGTTGAGTTGTGTACCATACATTTGCCATTCTTCTTCCAAATTCTTGATGAATTTGATGTTTAGTTCCATATTGGTTCTTTTAACATCATTCTTTCTCAGCTCGTTGATGACATTGCAGAATCTGATGTACACTTCATTCAATGGTTCACCTTTCTGTTGTTTGAAAGTTTCATACATATTCAGAACAGTTGACAACCTGATAGTGTTGGATACATCAGATCCTTCCATTTGCTTTTCCACCTCATCCCAAATGTCCTTTCCTGTTTCGTAGGAATCCACGTTGCAATATATGTCATCTGGAAGTGCTTGATAAAGAAAGGCAATTGCACTTTGGTCTGCCTCAACTCTGTTTCTGTGATCAGTGTTCCAACTTTCTTCAGGTAAAATTTCTCCATTCACTGGGTTCTTTGGGATTTCAGGGCCTTCTTTGTATGATTTCCTGAGCAGTTTTCCATTCTTTTGCCTGTCTATCCAGTTCAAAAATCTCTTCTTCCATTGAGGATAAGATCCTCTGAACAAGACAGGTGGTCTTCCTTCAGATCCAAGAGCCAATGCTTCCCTGGAAGACATACTGTAAGAAAGACTTAAAAAATTTGATTTTTCTTGAATTGTGAAGGATGCCGAGCTCAGATCTCGGCAAATGAGGAAAAACTTTTGAAAATTTCAAACACTTTGCACCAGGAAAGAATGTTGATCAAAAATGACTTTGAATCAACTTTCACCAAATTTGTTGATTTGCCGAGCTCTTATCTCTGCAAATAAGACAAATCGTTCAACACTTGGAACAATTTTCTTGAAATGATGATTTGCCGAGCTCTTATCTCTGCAAATAAGACAAATCGTTCAACACTTAGAAAATTTTCTTGAAATGATGATTTGCCGAGCTCTTATCTCTGCAAATAAGACAAATCGTTCAACACTTAGAAAATTTTCTTGAAATGATGATTTGCCGAGCTCTTATCTCTGCAAATAAGACAAATCGTTCAACACTTAGAAAATTTTCTTGAAATGATGATTTGCCGAGCTCTTATCTCTGCAAATAAGACAAATCGTTCAACACTTGGAACAATTTTCTTGAAATGATGATTTGCCGAGCTCTTATCTCTGCAAATAAGACAAATCGTTCAACACTTAGAAAATTTTCTTGAAATGATGATTTGCCGAGCTCTTATCTCTGCAAATAAGACAAATCGTTCAACACTTAGAAAATTTTCTTGAAATGATGATTTGCCGAGCTCTTATCTCTGCAAATAAGACAAATCGTTCAACACTTGGAACAATTTTCTTGAAATGATGATTTGCCGAGCTCTTATCTCTGCAAATAAGACAAATCGTTCAACACTTAGAAAAATTTTCTTGAAATGATGATTTGCCGAGCTCTTATCTCTGCAAATAAGACAAATCGTTCAACACTTGGAACAATTTTCTTGAAATGATGATTTGCCGAGATTGAATCGCTGCAAATCACACTAATCGTCTAGTACTTAGCCAACAACCTCTGCAAACACGAGAACACACTAGAAGACAAAATAGTCGGTTTCCAGTCGTCTTCTTAGTTCACCAACTACTCAAATGCCGAGCTCACACAAAAACTTCAAATTCCTACTCATTTTTGTGAATTAAAACTTGAAAAATGTATCAAAATGTTCAGAAATGGATCGCGAACAAATCCTCGAACAAAATTTTAACAAATTTTCACTCAAATCAAAACCCTATGAAACCTCTGTTTGCCGAGCTCATTCAAAATATGATCAAAAGTTGAAATTGAAGTCTGAAATTGATACCGAATGTTGATTTAGTATCAATGAATCGATCGGTGAACAAAAATTCTTATCAAAACACACTCAAATTGCAGAATTAACTTGAACAGTTAACTCGGCAATTGACAGTTTCAGAAAAACTCAAATAATACCAAAATTAAGCACAAAACCAGCTGGATTGTTGCTTGTGGATCGTTCAGATATGCTGATTGTGCTCTGATACCAATTGTTAATAATAGAATTCGAGCTTTTTGTGTGTTTTTAGAGTTTATCAATGGCGGTTTCTAGTGAGAGAGAAGAGAGAGAGTAGAGAGAGATTCAGTGAAAGATTGGATTGTATTTAGTGTCAAAAGGTTACATAATGCATGTGGAAGGGGGTTTATATACAAGAGCACAATTTACACTATGCCCCCTTCCATATTAACAATGTTATATTCTAAGTACAAAGTTACATAAGGTATACAAATCAACTACTACAAATTATATTTCTAACAATGGTTGATATTTGAAAGATTTATTGAATAATTGACCATTTGTTTGATGATTAGAAAAGTTTGAGATTGAATGAAGATTGTTCATTTGAGGGGGAGCAAGAGTAAACTCATGAGTCGTTAAATATGCTCCATGATGATTGTTGATTCAAAGACAAGTTCGATCAAGAAATGAAGTGTTAAATTCAAACCAAGCTTCCGCACTCCAAAGGAATTCAAAGTTAAATCTAGTTTCCGCAAAGCCAAAAGAATTCAAAGTTAAATCTAGCTTCCGCAAAGCCAAAAGAATTCAAAGTTAAATCAAGCTTCCGCATGCTACTCAAAGATTCAAGTTACTTCTCCAAGCAACATCAAGTTGAAATCAACATTCAAAAGTTCAAGTTGTGAAAGCTCAAAAGGTACAAAGATTTCAAAGATGCTTCCAAAGTATTCAAAGTTGCAAGAGAAGATCAAGATTTAATAAGTCATCGTCAAATATATTTGTTTGTTGAGAAGATTCAAAGTCAAGGTTGATACAAGACGTTGAAGACAATGAGAAAGCTTCAAAGTCCGATCAACATTGAAGATTTTCAACAAATGGGCTCATCATGTTTATTTAAAGACCAAAGACGATGCAACATTTACAATTCAACACCAAGGGGGAGATTGTTAGAATTATAAAATGGTGTTAAATTGTAAATTAGTTATTGTGGAAGGGGTTTTAGTATAAATAGGATGATTTGTATATAAACCCCTAACCACCTCATTATGTAATAAGCCTTTGACATAATCCCACACTTACCTCTCACTAAATTACTTTCTCTCTCCTGCCTATCATCTTCAACCTCCCTTTCACACACAAACACACTTTACACACACTAACCTTAAAACCTCCGTTAAACCTTCAATTAAGCTCAAGTTTGTTTATATCAGCATCAAAATGGGTAAATGACCCATTTGGGTGGGGATTATGGCACTGGAGAGCAATCAACTATGACTCAATGGTTATGTAATGTAGTGACCTTTCAAATTGGCTATCTGATGTAAGTATCTTTCATTTTTGTTCTTTTAATGTACCGGTTGACCTGTTGTACATGTAGCCGGTAACAATGTTAATTTTACTTTGGGATTATGCCACTGGAGTGTAACCAACTATGACTGAATGGTTATGTTATGTAGTGATCTTTATAACTGGCTATCTGATGTAAGAACCTCTAATTTTTGTTATTTTCATGTACCGGTTGACCTGTTGTACGGTCATGGTTATAGTTGTGGGTTGTGAACTCCGACGAGATGAATGGTGGATGGTCTTAGACTCCGATGTGGTTGTAGTGGGTGGTCTCGGTCTCATTGTTTCTTCCATTCAAGAGGTGCGACCATCTCTCCACCGTCTCCACATCCGGACACGTGCCACCACTGACTGCCACAAATAAAATAAACAAATGTCAGCCGCCACCCAGACAACCACCGTCATCATCCTCTGTCAAAATCCCCCCCTTTACCCTATTGTAAACCAATGTTGCTGGATCTTGATGGTGGTGGGGATGGGATGGCCGGATCTTTATGGTTACCGATGATGGGGTGATTATAACACAATCCGATTTGAGGATTAGGGTTTGTCACCATCAAAAAGTGAAAAATGGAAAAATGATTGTTATTATCATTACCTGATCTTTTTTGGAGATCTTGGAATGAAGAAACAAACAAGGGCATTGAAGGGGATTTTGATTGGATGGTGGGTAGATAGATATAGATATATGATATAGTTTTCGTATATGTATGTGTAATGAAATGAAAATGGTGTTCAATTTTGTGATGTGATATGAAAATTTGTTTATTTTTGAATGAAGAAGAAATGAAATGAAATTGATTTTAGGAACAAGATTTGGGATTTGTTCTCGAAGAGGAAGCAGGAGGACCATAGCTACGTACAGTGCATTTATAAATGTATATATACATCTATCTATATCCGGTGCCACATTTGGGTGTGTATGTGAAAGTTGGTTCAAATGGATATTATAACTATGATGTAATTGTGTCAAATTTATGTTTGAACTCAGTAATGATGTGATATGAAGCTTGGATTTGAGTTTGGAAAAGTTACAAGTTGAGTTAAGTGTCAAAATTGAGTTTGATTCTGTCAGGAATAAATATCTGGCGCATATTTTGGTCCATGCGGCGCATTTCTGGAAGTCTGAAGTTTGGGAGACAATTGAGAAAAAAATGCGGCGCATGTTTTTACACATGCGGCGCATATTTCATGTCTGATCAAAAATGCAGCGCATGTATAAAAACATGCGGCGCATCTTAAAAGAAAATAAAAAAAATCTTGTATTTTGGTCTAGTCAGGTCTAGTCCTTTCACCTTTTTATTTCACTAACCAAAGCCCAAAATTAATATATGACTAGATGAGCTGCTTCCCTTCTTCGGCCATTCTTTCTTTGCAAATAAACTCCAAAAGTCAATAAGTAAAATTGTAGGCTGCTTGTTTCTTGTTCACTTGACAATTCATCCCATCTTTTCCATTCTCTCTTGTGTTATGCTATGTCTTTATTACGAACCACACTTGAATGATGCCATTTTATATATATATATATATATATATATATATATATATATATATATATATATATATATATATATATATATATATATATATATATATATATATATATATATATATATATATATATATATATATATATATATATATATATATATATATATATATATATATATATATATATATATATATATATATATATATATATATATATATATATATATATATATATATATATATATATATATATATATATATATATATATATATATATATATATATATATATATATATATATATATATATATATATATATATATATATATATATATATATATATATATATATATATATATATATATATATATATATATATATATATATATATATATATATATATATATATATATATATATATATATATATATATATATATATATATATATATATATATATATATATATATATATATATATATATATATATATATATATATATATATATATATATATATATATATATATATATATATATATATATATATATATATATATATATATATATATATATATATATATATATATATATATATATATATATATATATATATATATATATATATATATATATATATATATATATATATATATATATATATATATATATATATATATATATATATATATATATATATATATATATATATATATATATATATATATATATATATATATATATATATATATATATATATATATATATATATATATATATATATATATATATATATATATATATATATATATATATATATATATATATATATATATATATATATATATATATATATATATATATATATATATATATATATATATATATATATATATATATATATATATATATATATATATATATATATATATATATATATATATATATATATATATATATATATATATATATATATATATATATATATATATATATATATATATATATATATATATATATATATATATATATATATATATATATATATATATATATATATATATATATATATATATATATATATATATATATATATATATATATATATATATATATATATATATATATATATATATATATATATATATATATATATATATATATATATATATATATATATATATATATATATATATATATATATATATATATATATATATATATATATATATATATATATATATATATATATATATATATATATATATATATATATATATATATATATATATATATATATATATATATATATATATATATATATATATATATATATATATATATATATATATATATATATATATATATATATATATATATATATATATATATATATATATATATATATATATATATATATATATATATATATATATATATATATATATATATATATATATATATATATATATATATATATATATATATATATATATATATATATATATATATATATATATATATATATATATATATATATATATATATATATATATATATATATATATATATATATATATATATATATATATATATATATATATATATATATATATATATATATATATATATATATATAAGTCTAATAAAAATACAAGATTAGAATATATATTAAATATAAATCAAGACACAAAATGTATATATATACATATAACATATATATATATATATAGGAACACAAAAATATGGCTTAAAAGTCTACCAAGTAGTTATCTTGAATGTCCATACTTACTTACAATTTATACAAATACATACATTACACACATACACTTATATTATACCTTTAAAATTCAAAAATCCCCTCCATTTCCCTTAACCCAAAACCGGCCCCCATATCCCAAAACCCTTTACCCAATCAAAAATTAACTACACTCTTTATTCTTACACTTCCAACACTCCAACCCTTTACACACACACTCAACATCACTCTTCTCCTCTTCCCAACACACACACGTTCATTTTCTTTCAAAAAACACTTTCTTCTTCCCCTCCTCCTCTCCATTTTCGGTCCAAGAAAGACAAGAAAACAACAACATAAATCTTATCTAAACTAAAATAACAATAAGGGTTTGTTAAGGATTAATCAAGGTTGATTCAAGATAGGGTTTGGGGTTATTTCAAGCAAGGATTAAGGGTTATTAGGAGCCTAGAAAGCCACGAAAATTCTGCCCAAAAACCATCTTCAAAACCGAGTTCAAGAAGGGTATAAATCTTCATCTCTTTGTTTAATCTATCTTGTTTTTGTATATACTAAAAGATCTTTATCAAAAGTCTATGTTTTCTCTTGTTTTCTTTGAAAAACACACTTGATGAAGGCAAGTTGATAGAATCTTCTTCCTCATGCTCATGCATGTCGAGATCTAGAAGAAAGATTCAAGGATTCAACCTTGGTAAGACCCGAAAGTGTTGGTTTAGTGTAAAGGCTTGTAAAGTTGTGATACGGATCATCATAGATCCGATTTTTTATAAGTTAAAAGGCTATGTTTTCTGTGATTTTTCATCAAGAATGATATTCTCAAAAGTTGGATTAAAGTTTATAGCTTGATCTTGTTTAAAAGTGTTAGATCTTAACATGCATGCTTAGATTTGCACTAGTTTGAGTTGTTTTTGATATGGGATTTGAGATGGATCTTTGAAAGATAATTTTATATATTCTTGGATGTTAAATACATGATAATAATCTGGATTTAAAGTAAATATTACAAGAAATATAGATTTTGTATAAATCAAGGCAAGACTATGTTCAAATCATAACCGAAAATCACCAAAAACAAATATAAACCTTCATCACTTTAATCAAGTAATTTGTCCATAAAATATGATGTGAAATCTGGAGAAAAACACTAATATAAAGTTTAAGAGATGAATTAAGATGGATAAGAAGTATTGGGGTTACCAAAATAAGTGGTTGAATAAATTAAAATAAAGCAAACATGCTTTTATGTTACCAAGAAAGTTCACAGAATCTGTATTTGAACTTGGAGCGTGTAAACGTGGTTTAAACTGGACGATCTGGGTGTTGGCCATAAAAGAGAAAATATAGATACGTGAGTCTAGTTTCACCACCAACTGGAATCACCCAAAAATAATGAACAAAACAAAATATATGATTTTCTACTAAAACTGGTCAAAACTGCATTTTTGTCTGAATATTTTATCAACTTCAACAATTGTTATCTCCTAATCCATAAGGCTCCAGGAGGTCATACTTGGTGGAAAGTAATTTCAATGTGTCCTAAACTTAAAATAAAATCATGGAATTTTTATTAAGAGCATAACCCAAAGAACTTTTATAAAACTTTCGAGTATGCAAAACAGTGACTGTTTTGACCACTTCCATTTATAAAAATATTTATAAATTAAGCCAAAAATTACAAAATAAGTGGACACATATAGGTTATTGTATAAAAATCAGGAGGGTCCAAATAATTCGGTTTAACCCCAAAACAGTAGCCAACATCTCATAAAAATGTGAAGTAAAAACAGAAAATTCTGAAGTAAACCAATAATTTGGGTAATGGGCTAAAAGATACACTAAGGACCATAATGGGCTAACCCGGCCCAAATAATAAACCAATTGAACCATGGATCAGTAGGCCCATTTGGCCCAATAAATCATGTAGCCCAATAACCAATATAACTCATTAAGCACATAACCCAAATAAGGTTAAGCCCAATAACTAAATTAAGCCCAAGTCACCTAAAAGCCCATAACACTTAGGCCCAATTTGGTAATGGCCCATAACACTTAAACGAATTTCATAAACCCGGATAATCATAAGATATATCGAGAAGTATGTGAGTTTGAAAGATAAGCGAAATCAAAGTAACACAAAAGATAATTAAGTGGAATGGACATAAGTAATTACGTTAACCAAACTATAAATTGATATCACAAATGCTAATTCGTGCTAAAATCGGTTACACATCAAATGATGAATAAGGATAATATAACTTAATATGGCATTCTCATATGATAGCCTAAGATGCCAAACGAAACCACAAATGAAGGCAAGTTACCGAAATTCTAACAACTTATAGTTTCATGTATATTGAAAGTGACCTTTTTCGCCATCAATCCCTACAACCAAAAAGATACGAGTATTAGCAATACACTTTAATTCCTTAATTGATGACAACTTAATGATAGTGGCATTTCTAAGTGATGGCTTAAGATAGGAACTTATGTATATTAGTCCTATCGTAGGGATAGTCTTGACTCGAAATGTGATTGAGGAATATGACGGATATATGATCAAGGAAGCGATAGATGGGAAGTACCCATTTTGGATAAGTGAATATAATATGCGGCATATCAAGGTGAGTCATAGCCCCTTTTCAAACGCTTTTATTTGTTTAACTTACGGGGTGAAAAGCATGATATATCAAAACGACTTTCTTTATGAAAATGTTATAATTGATTAAATGATGACTTATGGGACTTGTTGTATGTTCAATGTGTTGTATGTTTTATGATGAGCTTGAGTACTGTCAAACTGATGTCCCCGGTACACTACTATTAACTCAATAAGAGGCATGTAGTTAGGGGGTTGCGCAACTAGGATTTGTCCCCTCATCCACTATTATAGGTAACGGTGGGATGTTTGGTCTGCCTTTGTGGCCACCTTCATTGCCAGTCCGGCCTCGCGGTGCTCTAACTACTATATATTTATGGTCGTCTCCATGGCACGACCCTTTGTTATCTTTATGCACGTGATTGACAGCATGTGCTTATCATTATCTTATCATTTGGGACTATATATATTTGATTATTGGGACATAACCGGTCTTAGTAGTGGCTCAAGATCTATCTCATCAAATTATGTCATGGTAATCTTACCATTGACCAAGTGTTGTTGATATTATTGATGATTGGTTATTATTGATTGAACATACGGTTTGGGTATATGAAATTATAACGGTACTCATGGTTATATGATAATGGCCTTTGTGGAACTTGGCGATATCGAATTATTGATGACCGCATGGTTTGGGTGTGATATATGATTTATCGATTGATATATTTTTCTCCCACGATGATTTTGACAAACGAGAACTTTATAATTACCATGGATTTCCACCTATTTTGAAATGACATTATGGTATTCGAAAAACTTGATGGTTTTGATATGGGAATTGTGCCGGCCATGTGGTTTGGGTATATTGATATCTAATAATATGTTTTCTAAGTATTGAAATGATTGTGCAGCGAAATTTACTTAAAAACCTATGCACTCACCAACTACATTTTCGTAGTTGACACTTTTTCTTCATGCTTTTCAGGAATTAGCATAAGCTTTGAGGAATTATATGCATCATGATTATTTGCATTGCACTTTGGAGTCAAAGATCAAACCTTGTGATGGGCAATGGAATCCGCCTTGATCATTGTAGAAAATAGTTTCATGTATTTGTTAATTGTCTCGTGGACTTAATATCCAAGTGCGGTGGACGCATTGTACTTGGGGATTGGTTCACATGCTTGTGCATTTGTAAAATTCTTTTATTAAATAAAGCTATGGTGAATGTTATTTATAATCCTTTATTTTGAATACTCGACTTTCTGTACATCTCATTGTTCCGCCTTACTTGGGGTGTTACAAAGCAATTCTGCACTTTATCAATCTTAATAACCCAATCAAAATGTGACAAAATAATATAAGATTATCCGGGAAGTTTCGAACCAAGCGGTCTTGAATACCAAAAGCAAAAGCATTTAAAAATTGATGAGCAAAGTTTAAGACGAAATCAGGAAAATCCTACCAATCTAGCATAGAACCATCTTTCAGTTACAATCAGAATCCTTCCTATGTCTGTGTTTACCTCTTTAACATTTCTATCCCTCCAATTTAACTTAAACTTGTTCCTACTAAGCATACAATTTAATTTACAAGCTTCAAAAATTCCTTAGCAACATAAGTAATATTCCACGATGATTACTGGTATATTTGTCCTCTTAAACACTTGCGCCATCAGTTTTCATTTGGTCTATTAACTGACCTACTTATGTGTCCCTTGACAAAACACACTCGCATGGTCTAGAATTACAGCTCTAACCACACATCAGGTGATTATACGAAAGTGTACTTTAAGCGCCAAGCCAGCGGTTCGCTACGGATACGTGTGTATCGTTAAGAGACATACACTCGACTCAGGGTTGGGTTGCATATCCAAAGACCATGCTCTAAACACAAACACATACGAGAATAAAAAGTTAATAATTTAACACCCGTGAGTTTCTATGAGACCCGTGTAGCGAACTTTCTGCCAGCCTATCCCAAGTTTGAAGCTTTAGGTAGACTAGGTAAAACGAGGTTACCCCAAGGACTTACTTGTCCGAATCCCATAGCCCACATTAGCATTAGATTATTGGAAAAAGTTTTGCGCATTCCCGCATGTGCCACCCGTTTGATGCCGAAGCACCCCAGACACCCCGATATAAAGACCAAACATAATGACTAGAGCCACAACCTATAACATGGGAATTAAGGAACCGAATACACCGGTGTGCAGTCCATACATTAAGTCAAGTTACCCACAAGTTTATTGATGACAAAGGTTGTAAATGAAAACTTTCAAGCGTAGTGCCTACCAATACATCATATAGTGAAGCTATTATTCATATTCTTTTTACCATTAAAGCACAATTTAGCAGGTAAGTTAAATTATTTGAAGTTTGGAACAAGCTTATGATCCCTTGGAACAATGAAATGCCACAGACACTAGGAAAGGATAGCTAAAGGTAATTTAAGTACATGTTTACACCTAAGACATGAACGAGCAATATAACTACACGTCTACACCTAAGACATGACCCAGAAAGCCCACTACTGAACAAAACTGGCAAAATGCATGAAACCACAAACTACCCAAAGGCTCAGCCTAATTACCAAACTCACCAAGCACTTGAACATGTGCGAATGAACATCAATAAAATTCAAAAGCTGGCCTTTGACAAACTAGATTGTGTTTCATGTCGAGCATCTAAAGAGATGAAGCTGACTATCGCACTCACCATTTAGCCGACAATATTTAGGTCTACGAGCATCGGTCATTGCTGTTGACTTTTCCTAAAAATAATTATGGGTTCGAATCCATTCCCGACTCCACTTGATGGTATCCAAAAACAAAAGTTCATTACTTGTGGCCGGTCCTCTAGAGGTATCAATTTTCTTGGCCCATCTAAACTTTTTTTTATTGCCTAAAAAAGATCTTAAAATTATCCAATATCCAATTACCCACCCCCGGTTCGCCGCTTTGTTCGCCGCAAACACCGGCCCCGCCGGCGATCCGGCCAAAAAAAACAAGTTCAACGACTTGTGTGTATCGCCCAACATCTCACACTTTTCAAAATATTTAGCCGCTGGAACGGCTATAATTGTAAAAAAAAAAAATTTACCTTTAAAATTTATTTACCACCCTTTTATTTATACACATATTTTTTACATACTACTTTCACACTTTCATTTCTTTCTTTCTTTTCTACTTCATCTCTTTATTTCTCCATTTTTTTCAATGTTCCCTAATAATAACTTCATCAATTCTTTCAATAATAATTATCGTTTTCCACGTCCTAACACCCAAAATCAACCCGATATGAATGATCTCAACTTGCTAAACAACCCGGCGTTGTTCCAAATGATCCAACAAATGAATGTTCCACCACAAATGTCGGGTTTTGTTCCATGAAATACGCCACAACAAGATGTTTACGGTTCCAATGGGGTTAGTCAACAAAACACGCCGGGTTCACACTTTGGTATCTTTTTATACATTTTTTTTTATATATATTGTATTACTTTACTTTATTTGTGTTTTTTATGTTTGTTGTTTATATGTTTTGTATAGATCGACATCGAGTTATCTACACCCCATCGCCAAGACCACTTTCACCAACACCACTTTCGCCCGATGTTGGAGTTGTACAAGAAACCCAACCCGATAATGAGGCCGGCGGTTCAAGACCCAAAAAAGGAAAGTGTGCACACAAAAAGAAAGCCGCCGACGATACAAGGTTGAAAGCACCGGCTATTCCGTGGCTACCGAAGGAGGAAATGGCTTTATGTAAAGCTTGGCTCGAGGTTACCGAAGACCCGCGAGACCCGCGAGAAGGTATAATTTTATTTTATTCTCGGTTTTATTTTATTTTTTTTAGTTTTTCGTTTTTTTTTGTTTGTTTTTTGTTTTTTTTTTCGGTTTTTTTTTTCGGTTCCTTTACATACAAATACACATTTTTGTTTTTTTAGCTAATTTCCAAAAGGAAATGACCTATTGGTTGAGGATAACGGAAGCGTTGCTCAAACCTGAAAACATGCCGGCAGATTATCGCGATCCCGATGGGGTGAGCGCAAAATGGAGGAAATGCGTCCAAGTATTCAAAACTTCAATCAAATCTATACTCATCTCACCAACGCGAATAACCATCAAAGTGGTGCAGGTGATGCGGACGTGATTAAGAGAGCTCTCGCTATAACACCCGTCATTTTAAAACCTGGATTTTCAAAAACTTTGTCATACGGCGTTTAAACGTAGCGGAAAAGGATCACTTAAAAACTGCCACATCCGTAACGGATGGTACCTTTCATAAAATGGTGTTACTAATGTGCATCATCAAAATAAATAAATGAAATCCAAGTCATGGCACCAACATAAATGCCATTCATTATTACAAGTATCTTAAATCATAAATAAAGTAGCCAAAACATAAGGCTAGACCTGGCAATCAAGACCCGTAATCAGATAAATGGATAAGATTGGGTAAATTTTATCACTTTGTGGGTTGATTTGGGTAATAGGAAAGAAAAGAAAGCGGTTTTAAAAAACACCCCTGGAAATTCTGAGATGCTATCTGCGGGTCGAGCGGGTCACGACTTCCCACTTAAACAATTATCGATACATTTGAAAGAAACTTAAAGATGATGAATCGATTAGATGTAGCCACCGTCGTTGGCCGGAAAGACGGCGCAACCACCGGAGCCCTATTGCCGGTTGCTGGTCATTACATGTCGTCGTTTACCCCATGGTTATGAGAGGAAAATATTTAACAGTTTTGGGGTTTAATAGCCATTATTAAACTGCATAAAAATTAAAGGCGATATATATATATATGTACGTCGGAGACGGTGAACAAGCAATGTATTCATTTATTTGTTGGAGAACGGAGATGGTTTAGCAATGAGAACTAAAGCCGTACGCATACATATATAATAATGAAGTTTTTGTGTGGTAAAACTAGGTACACGTGTATAAAAATTGGATGTATGTTGAACAGTTGAACTTCACGTGTATATGTACTGTATAACTTCCAAATATCAATGCTTTTATTTTTTATTTTATTTTTTTCAGATTTTAGTACTTTTAATTGAATCATGAAATTTGTTTAATTGTTTTGCTAAAAATAAATAATGTAATAATTAATTAGAGTTAAAAAATGCTGGTCAACCCGCACCCGACCCGCACCCAACCCGCTAAGACCCGCACTCGTTTTACCCGCATTCCTAAAGAGACCCGCTTAGACCCGCACCCGTTTCGACCCGCACCCGTTTCTACCCGTTTCCCAAACCCGCCCGTTTTGCCAGGCCTACATAAGGCTAAGGGAAAACTAAGCATTCAACAAACTATGCTAGTCTTCTTTATTACTTCTACCCATCTCACCGAGCTAATCCTTTCCTAGCACAACCTGCTTATCCTGAAGGACACAACATTTTCATAAAAGCAAGTGTTAGCTAATAAATTAGCTAAGTAAGATACACACATTTTAACAAAACGTTCTTCATTTTACTTTCATAAAACTTCTTCGTATTTTATATATCAAATCATGATCACATTACATATCATCCACAAACATCGAAAGATCATCCCATCCTTACCTTTTTCCCACATCCATTCACATTTCGTATCATACCAACATATACTTGCAACACAAACATATCTTCAAATCGTATCAACATATACTTACTACGCAAACGTATTTTCATATCATATTAACATACTTACAACGAAAACTTCATCTCACGTCATTACATATCACACATAAACATATCACACATATATGTATAGCACATGTAGGATATATACTCCTAATTGTGCCTATCCATAGTTCTTATCACACGTCTCAATATCTTATTACATCTCACGTCACATTGTAATCCCACGTCTTAAATTACATGTACATCTTTCTCACATATTCTTATAATTATCTTAATCAACTTATTCCCACGTCTTACATATTACGCACTAGCTTTACAACTAGCACGATTTCCCACGTCTTAACTTTTAGAAAAGACAGAGCCATTTCCATAGTATCCCGTCATGCTTTTAACATTGGTGGTTAGTCACTCCACCCGGAAATACTAGTCCCACATAACTATGCCGCAAGGAGCCACTCAAGCGACCACGTACGCACTAGCTTTACAACTAGCACGGGTTAAGCTTAACACTTCCCACGTCAATCTCACGTATTTAGCTATAGCATTTCCCACGTATTTATATCTTTCTTACTTTTTATGCACTAACACTAAGGCTAGAACGGTTTCCCACATCACACATTTTACTTTAACATTAGGTACATTCATTACCTAACTAATTAATCCCACATCTACTTTAACATTTAATCCCACCTACGTGCACAACTCATAACATTTCTTACGTGTATCTAGTGAACTAGACATTTCATACTTAAGTCTCACATATAAGCCATCACATGTCAATCATTAAAGCAAATCAACGACATTATCAATATCACATCACATATCTTGAACTTAACATAGCAACATCATTATAGTCAACATACTACATATGCACATATTTACTTCTACTTTAAACGTCATCATAGCATAATCAACTACTTCAACATACATACATTCCCACATAACCTCCCGCATAACCCGGAAAACAAACACACATAAGATAAACCTGATTAAGAGGTTAATTAAAGAAAACCACATTTTCTGTTGTGCCTCCAGCGTGAGAAAAGTCATGTATCTTACCTCAATGGAGAACTCAACAATCACAATCGAGTTTACCGTGCTTGACAGTGTTCCCGACAACCTATGGTAAAAGAATGATTGAAATATAAGTCAACTAGACACTTAAACGTACTTTGATGTAGAATATCGTGGTGAATATCGAAGGTATCGTGTTCCCATACTAAAGACCATACAGTGGTCACGAAGGTACCGTGGTGTGTATCGGCGGTATCGCAGATCAGATTAGATTTCAACCCTTTTTGACTCCCAATCGAATCCATACGACTTTCATACCTTAAATCGACCTGGAGACATAAAATTAACATCTTTTATGGTACAATTGATGACTTTAATCCATCAATTGATTCCTTAACCATTCACCAACATTACCCATTCCATTGATCACCCGAATAACTCGAAATCGGTAACGTTTTGATCAAAAACATAATTGAACACTTATGGGTCTAATTAATCACCTGGGACTTACTCATATACATATGATCAACATAATTCATCATTAAAGTTAGCATCTTGATGTAGTTAACCAACTCAATTAACGATTTTACTCACGAAAACGTCGTTTTTAACCGAAAACATCAACTTTAAACAATCCCAACCCTTATGGACGATTCTACTGGGACAAAACCTACTTTAAAACTTAATCAACATTCAATTAATGATATTATACCTGTAGGGTTGATTAATGGATCGAAAACTAGAAGAAACCACCACTGAATCACCCCGAAATTGCTCTAAGCTTGAAGGAGGCTCTTAGGGTTTTGTGTGTGAAAGTTTCTAAGGGTTATGACCTGATTATGAGGCTTATGGAACGTGATATAGCCCTAAATCTGCTGGACCAACTTTCAAAAACTTAACATCTAAGCCCCTCGACTTTCCGTTATCTTTAATCATCGCTTTAAGACTCATTTAATGGCTACGCGAACCCTCGTCTACACTTTAATCTTATTAAAGATATATATGTACTTTATTAATTGTCATCTTTCTCATGTTACCACATATCCCACATAACGTTTAACACATTAGTCGTGCTATTAGGGTAAGGTAAAGGGTGAAGTGTCACGTATTGGAGGGTTGAAGAGAGAGAGGACGCGAACCCTCGTAATCATTAAAGATATATATACTTTATTAATTTTCATCTTTCTCATGTTACCACATATCCCACATAACGTTTAACACATTAGTCGTTTCCCTCATTATAATCATTTACTCACACAAGACACGTAAAAGGCGCACATTAATTAATGGTCACAAACGACAGGTTAATAGACAACGTCAAAAATTTGGGATGTTACAATTCTCCCCTCCTTAATAGGATTCTGTCCTCAGAATCATCTCACGATATCAACACCTCCATTTCTCTTCTCACTAATTTCCACACACGTATAAGTCAACATTTTACCACATTCACCACCTTAAATTCAACCAAACTTACAACCAATCTATTTTCTTCACCATTCACCTCATCTCTTACATTAATCAATGTGAATACCGTCAAATGAACACGCCCGCGTCGTGATACATTTACAATTATGTTCCGGACCATACTTGTAATTATATCATTTCTCACACGTGTCCTTCGAACTATATTCGCACATCATAATGTCCAACCTTTACAACACATTTTACCATGCCATAATCCTACTAACTACAAAATACACATATAACACAAAATGAAACACTATGTACTACATACACCGCATACCATATTCGTGTATCACAATATCTTGCACCCTTCTTATGGATGACCACCTATTCCACCAATGTACCTTCCTTACGTACATAACATCCATCATAACAAATCTTAATTGATCTCACGTTATCATCATAATCTTGCAACAGATCAAGAGAGAAAAATAGAGGACTAAAGGCTACCAACATAATTTACTTCAACAAACACTTCTCAGCTTGAACCACTACAACTTCCATCACATATATGACATCTCATACCTCTTTTCCTTTACGGTCCTTGTTTCTAACCAATTGGGTTGCACTCTATACGATGAATTCTATCTCATCTAATACCACACTTTCAATCACAACTCTTAGCATATATCGCATTATAAGACTTAGTGGATACATTATATTCACAACCCATCGACAAAAATCATTATACAAGTTTATCAAATTCTGATTGGGAATTCGCACATTACCTTAGGAGATCGTCTATCGTAGCAACAAATACATTTACTGATGGAGGAAGCGAGAAAAGTGAAGGAATAAGGCAAACTGTCATAATCATACATATCAACAACAAATACATGTTAAGCCTTAATCCTACTCTCACACTCAACCCATTCCGTCCTACATGCATTTCTCTTAAGGCTAAAGCATTCCTACTTAAGCCTATCATTTCTCATACGGTTTAAGTCCAAATCCTATGGCTTTGTTCGGTCTTTGGTTCACTTAAATCATTTCTCTGATACCACCATGTAACACCCGTCATTTTAAAACCTGGATTTTCAAAAACTTTGTCATACGGCGTTTAAACGTAGCGGAAAAGGATCACTTAAAAACTGCCCCATCCGTAACGGATGGTACATTTCATAAAATGGTGTTACTAATGTGCATCATCAAAATAAAATAAATGAAATCCAAGTCATGGCACCAACATAAATGCCATTCATTATTACAAGTATCTTAAATCATAAATAAAGTAGCCAAAACATAAGGCTAAGGGAAGTCTAAGCATTCAACAAACTATGCTAGTCTTCTTTATTACTTCTACCCATCTCACCGGGCTAATCCTTTCCTAGCTCAACCTGCTTATCCTGAAGGACACAACATTTTCATAAAAGCAAGTGTTAGCTAATAATTTAGCTAGGTAAGATACACACATTTTAACAAAACGTTCTTCATTTTATTTTCATAAAACTTCTTCATATTTTATATATCAAATCATGATCACATTAAATATCATCCACAAACATCGAAAGATCATCCCATCCTTACCTTTTTCCCACATCCATTCACATTTCGTATCATACCAACATATACTTGCAACACAAACATATCTTCAAATCGTATCAACATATACTTACTACGCAAACGTATTTTCATATCATATTAACATACTTACAACGAAAACTTCATCTCACGTCATTACATATCACACATAAACATATCACACATATATGTATAGCACATGTAGGATATATACTCCTAATTGTGCTTATCCATAGTTCTTATCACACGTCTCAATATCTTATTACATCTCACGTCACATTGTAATCCCACGTCTTAAATTACATGTACATCTTTCTCACATATTCTTATAATTATCTTAATCAACTTATTCCACGTCTTACATATTACGCACTAGCTTTACAACTAGCACGATTTCCCACGTCTTAACTTTTAGAAAAGGAAAAGCCATTTCCATAGTATCCCGTCATGCTTTTAACATTGGTGGTTAGTCACTCCACCCGGAAATACTGGTCTCACGTAACTATGCCGCAAGGAGCCACTCAAGCGACCACGTACGCACTAGCTTTACAACTAGCACGGGTTAAGCTTAACACTTCCCACGTCAATCTCACGTATTTAGCTATAGCATTTCCCACGTATTTATATCTTTCTTACTTTTTATGCACTAACACTAAGGCTAGAACGGTTTCCCACATCACACATTTTACTTTAACATTAGGTACATTCATTACCTAACTAATTAATCCCACATCTACTTTAACATTTAATCCCACCTACGTGCACAACTCATAACATTTCTTACGTGTATCTAGTGAACTAGACATTTCATACTTAAGTCTCACATATAAGTCATCACATGTCAATCATTAAAGCAAATCAACGACATTATCAATATCACATCACATATCTTGAACTTAACATAGCAACATCATTATAGTCAACATACTACATATGCACATATTTACTTCTACTTTAAACGTCATCATAGCATAATCAACTACTTCAACATACATACATTCCCACATAACCTCCCGCATAACTCGAAAAACAAACACACATAAGATAAACCCGATTAAGAGGTTAATTAAAGAAAACCACATTTTCTGTTGTGCCTCCATCGTGAGAAAAGTCATGTATCTTACCTCAATGGAGAACTCAAATCACAATCGAGTTTACCGTGCTTGACAAGTGTTCCTGACAACCTATGGTAAAAGAATGATTGAAATATAAGTCAACTAGACACTTAAACGTACTTTGATGTAGAATATCGTGGTGAATATCGAAGGTATCGTGTTCCCATACTAAAGACCATACAGTGGTCACGAAGGTACCGTGGTGTGTATCGGCGGTATCGCAGATCAGATTAGATTTCAACCCTTTTTGACTCCCAATCGAATCCTATACGACTTTCATACCTTAAATCGACCTGGGGACATAAAATTAACATCTTTTATGGTACAATTGATGACTTTAATCCATCAATTGATTCCTTAACCATTCACCAACATTACCCATTCCATTGATCACCCGAATAACTCGAAATCGGTAACGTTTTGATCAAAAACATAATTGAACACTTATGGGTCTAATTAATCACCTGGGACTTACTCATATACATATCATCAACATAATTCATCATTAAAGTTAGCATCTTGATGTAGTTAACCAACTCAATTAACGATTTTACTCACAAAAACGTCGTTTTTAACCGAAAACATCAACTTTAAACAATCCCAACCCTCATGGCCGAATCTACAGGGACAAAACCTACTTTAAAACTTAATCAACATTCAATTAATGATATTATACCTGTAGGGTTGATTAAGGGATCGAAAACTAGAAGAAACCACCACTGAATCTGTTAGGACCAGTTCACCTGGAACTGTCCAGTCACCAGTTTACACTTGCCAGTCTCCAGTTGCACCTGGAGACCAGTGAAACTGGTGACCAAGAAGATTTGTCCAGAAATATATTGAAGTCCAGTTGCACCGTACAGTCAACGCAACTGAAGACTTCCTCCAGTTGAGAACTGACCAGTTGAAGAATCCTTCCCGTTGAAGTCGAAGACAACAAATGGAAGATAGAGAATGGCAATGGCAGCGAAGCCCAGTTGGCATTCTAGTCAGTTACAAACTGGAGACCATCAGTGGAAAGCCCTTACAAAGCTTTACACTGATTACGAGGAATTGACTTGTATGCTTTATTTACCTTTACCCGGATAATAAGCCTTATCTTATTATTTAAGTAATAAAAGGTACATAAAGGTGGTTGTGTAAAGTTGCTTTAATATGCGACTTTACACTGCTTTTTAAGGAATTAAATGTTATTCCTTAAATGCTCTCAACCACATTTGTACGGCCAAGTTAACATCCCAATGTTAACTTTGCCTATAAATACAAGTCATTGCACAAAAAGAATATAACTTCTATCGAACAAGTTCTCTCGAACAACTTCTTCGAATACACTTCGATAGAATTCACTTTGCAAACCTGCAATATTCTTGGTGAACTTGTGCAATATTCTCTCAATCGCTAAAAGGAACATTTCACAACTTTAAGTGTTTCGATTGTCTTGAGAAATTCCGAGTGTAGATCAATTGTATTTCATAGGTTGTTAGGATATTTACATTCTTGTATTATCTTGGTTCCGCATCAACCTTGTAATTTATTTAACATCAATAAATAAATTACACATTGAAAAATACATATTGTCTCATCAAGTTATCTTACAAGTTATTTGTATTATTGCATTGTTCTTTACTTATTGTCATTTAAATAAGTAATCTATCTAGAACTTGGTATATACACACTGCAACTGGTCGTCTCCAGTTCAGTGCATATATTGCAAAGTAACCCCACCATCGACATAGAGGTGTCTTCAGGTACATCTATTGAGTTGGGACTTACAAGTGGTATCAGAGCAGAAGGCTAATAAACTTGCCTAGATCTGCTAAGATGAACACTACTGAAGGTGGAGATGGTTCTGGTCAAGGTGAAATCCCTTTGAACAATAATGCCCAACCTTTTCAAAATGTTAATACTAATCCTCCCCCTCCTTCTACCCCAAACCATGTCCATGTACACTACTCTAACACTCCTGTTCCCAAATTCGATGGAAACAGTGAGACTTTCGGTACATGGAAGGCTAGAATGCTTTTGCATTTTGGTGGTATTGAGAGGTATATGTTGAAAATCCTTAAGGATGGACATATATACCCATGTCTCTTGGGGTGAGTCCTCTTCTAGATCCAACTGGAAGAAGAGGTTCAAGAGAAAAGCTTGAAGACCATTGGTCTGATGAGGATCGTAGACTTGTTGATCTGGACACCAGACTCAAGAACATGATCCTTGGGGCTGTTCCTGAAGATCTATTCCAACACTTGTGCTGTTCCCCAGTGCAAAATCAATGTGGGACGAATTAGTTATTCAGTTTGAAGGAGGTGATGATACTATTGTCACTAGAAAAGTTGCTTTGAACAAGAAGTATGAATCCTTCTTTGCCTTGCCCAATGAAAGTCTAACTGGTACATACACCAGATTTTCTAGCCTCATCAATCAGTTGAGAGGTTTGGGTGTGGAGAAGGATAAGGATATTCTTCTTGAGAAGTTTTGTGATATTCTTCCTTCCAAATGGGAAAACATGGTTCTTGTCTTGAGACAAGGTAAAACCTTGCACAAACATACTCTTGCATCGCTCTATGGAGCCTTCAGATTCACTGAAGATAATAATGCTGCAAGACTGGTGGCTGAGCAAGATGCCATGACCATGCCCAGAGTTCCAAGGTTGCTAGTGTACCTGAGCGACCTTGTGCTGCTTTAATGTTTGCAGAGAGTGTCCAGACACACTCAATGAAGGAGATGTTAAACAGTTTCTTGAACTCTGGCCTGACCACTGAAAACAGTGATGGTTGTAATGAAACTGACGATGATGATATGGTCGCCATGATTGCTAAAACCTTTAACAGGTTTAAGCATAAATCTAAAAGATTTAATGGCCCCAACAATGCTTCCAGCTCCAGCTCTCTGGATAAGACCAATCTTACATGCTATAAGTGTGGTAAGAAAGGTCACTTTATGAAGGAATGCAGATCTAGTCAGTTGAACAACCAAACTGGCCCCCCTATCCCTAATTTCAATCGGCCTGATGATAGCTACAAAGCTAAATACAAGAAGCTTAAGGCCCAGATTGCCCTCCTGTCCATGGAAAAGAAAAAGGATCAGTGCTTAATGGCACAAACTGAAGAAAATGGGAGTACTCTGATGACTCATCAGTTGATGAAGAAGAGGAAAGGGACATGTGTTTCATGGCCTTGGAAGATCAACAGCAGCAGCACGTGGCAAAAGAAGATGTCATCACTAGAAGATGGGTGGACATCATCTTGAAAAAGGTATGTGATTATGATCACCAGATTGACCCTGAACTAAAACTGGACCTGGCTGAATCATTAAGTGGTGATTTAGCTTTTGTGGAAACTGTAAGAGCTGATAGTGAAAGATATCTTGACACTATCTTAATTGAACTGAACATTGTTAAAACCACAACTGAATGATTTGCAAAGTGTCCAGTTGGCTCTCAAGGAGTCAGTTTTAAAGATTGAGGCTTTAGAACTTGATAATCAAAAACTATTTTCTGATCTTGAAAAGGAACAAAAGATTATCAAGTCATGGGTAAAAGCATCTAGTAAAAACTATGATGCATTTTCAAGAACTATCGATGCCAAGAAGAATGCATGGAAATCTGGAGATCTGGAGATGGCAGCTCTCATACCAGATCTTCATGCATTGCCTCCAGCTCTCAAGGTTGAAACACCTTATGATCAACCTAAGCTGTTGAAACTGAAACCTTTGAGACCACCCCCATTGAGGTTAAAACTGGAGCCAAACAGGCTAAAGCTCCAGTCAAAAAGGCCACTGGTAACAAGCCTTTACCTCAAAAGTCTAAGGTGCCCAAGACCCGACAGACTAAAGCTCCAGTTGAACCAAGGTCCAAGGTTCAACTGCCTGAAGAAAATAATATTTTGGTTAATCTGGAAAGTCAACTCCAACTTTTGTCTCGGCAGGTTCATAGTTGTACTGCCCGGATTAACAATCTGGAAGGAGGTTTATCACCTCCAGTTTTCAAACAAAATATTAAACCACTCCCTTCAAAATCAAAACAAAAGTTTGTTCCATCTGGAACAAAATCTGGTAAATATAAAGGGAGTAAGTATCAAGTACCAATCGTTTTTACTCCTGCACCTGGAGCTGGTGATAAAGCTCCAGATGCAGCCTCCAGTTCAACACCTCAACAATCAACTGTGACTTCTGTAGAGAAGTCCAGCGAACCCATCAAGAAAAGATGGGTTCACAAAAAGAACTAATGATTTTTGTGTGTGTGTAGGGCGATCGAAAGAAGAATATCTGGTATCTGGACAGCGCTGCTAGCCGGACTATGACCGGATGTAAGCCCCTACTGGAAGAGTTCACTGTCCAAGATGGACCGACAGTGACGTTTGGTAACGATCAATCTGGAAAGACTGAAGGATATGGTGTGCTCAATAATGGACAAGTCGAATTCAAAAGAGTTGCATTTGTGAATGGTTTGAAATACAACCTGATCAGTGTCAGCCAACTTTGTGATGATGGCTTCAGAGTTTTGTTCGATATTGCTCAAGGCACCATATTTAACAAGGATTGGAAAGTGGTGATGATTGCACCAAGAAAAGGAAATGTGTACATCATGGATATGGAACCAGCTCCAAATGAGCAATGTTTCTATACCAAAGCTGATGAGGACACCAACTGGCTATGGCATAAAGATTATCCCATCTTAATTTTAAGAATATCAACAAGTTGTCTCGCAAACAACTGGTTGATGGGATACCTCAAATTTCTTTCAATAAAGAAAAACCATGTCCATGGTGTGAGATGGGCAAGCAGAAAAGAGCCAGTTTCAAAACTAGGCAAAATTTTAGCATCATTGAACCTCTTCACATGCTACATATGGATCTCTTTGGTCCAGTGAATGTTCAAACTAGAGCTGGAAATAAGTACACTCTAGTTGTGGTTGATGAATTCACCAGATACTGCTGGGTGGTATTCATCAGATCTAAAAGTGATACACCTGCTGAAATCATCTCTCTCATCAAAAGAATTGAGCTCAGGTATACTCGAAAAGTTTGTCAGTTGCGAAGTGATAATGGTACTGAATTCCAAAATAAGGTACTTGAAACATTTTGCAATGACACTGGCATCTCTCAAAACTTCTCATCATTTCACTCTCCAGAGCAAAATGGAGTTGTGGAAAAAAAGAATCGTACACTGATAGAAGCAGCCAGAAGTATGCTATCTGAATCTGGTCTTCCCACCAGTTTTTGGGCTGAGGCAGTTGCAACTGCTTGTCACACCCAAAATCGGTCAGTCTACATCAAGAGACATAAGAAGACTGCCTATGAAGTACTCAGGAATCGTAATCCAAATATTGGATATTTCCATGTATTTGGTTGTCCAGTTTATATCTTAAACGATTCCAGTCAGCTTGGAAACTTTGATGCAAAAGCTGATGAAGGGGTATTTTTAGGTTATTCAGATATTCGAAAGGCCTTTAGAGTTTATAATTATAGACTCCAAAAGGTTCATGAGACAATTCATGTCACATTCGATGAATCAACTGAAGCAATCGACAAGAGACCAAGCCTTGATATTACTCCAGTCATTCCAATCAATTTTGGTGAAACTGACCAAGTTCATCGGTCAGTTGTTTCACCAGAGATGTTTCCAGTTACAACAAATTGGAACCAGTTAAGAAGAAGAACACCACCAGTGACACATCATTCTATCCCTCCATCAATTTCAACCTACCACAAGAATTGGTGATTGGATCTGATGTACGTGCCACTCCAATATCAGCACCAGTTCAAACACCTACTTCTCCAGTTTCTTCATGAAATGCCTTCTAATGAGGAATTTCATGATGCTAATCGAGACCTCATTGACTCTGATGAGGATGTAGAAGTTGTTTGGACTGATCCTTCTCCAGACACTGTTGCAACTGAAGAAGATCGCCAGGTGACTTGCACTGATATTGTAGTTCACCAGCCTAGTCAATACACTAGATGGACTCGAGCACATCCAATTGAACAGATTATGGGAGATCCAACTAGTGGGGTTCAGACTAGAAGAGCCACCAGTGAGCAATGCTTAAACGTCACCTTCTTATCTCTAATTGAACCAAAGAAGATTGACGAGGCTATGGCAGACCCAAGCTGGGTGGAGGCTATGCAAGAAGAGCTCCTCCAGTTTGAAAGGAACAATGTTTGGGAGCTTGTTCCTTGTCCACCAGGGTTAAAGAAAGAACCTATTGGTACTAGTTGGGTCTACCGAAACAAAATGGATGAAGATGGCCATGTTGTAAGAAACAAGGCCAGACTAGTTGCCCAGGGTTATTGTCAAGCAGAGGGCGTTGACTTTGATGAAACTTTTTCTCCAGTTGCAAGACTTGAAGCCATAAGAATTTTCTGGCTTATGCAGCCCATCTGCAGTTCAAGGTCTTCCAGATGGATGTCAAAAGTGCGTTCCTTAATGGAACATTGGAAGAAGAAGTTTATGTTAAGCAGACTCCAGGTTTCATCGATGAGAAGCATCCTCATTGGGTTTATAAACTGAACAAAGCATTGTATGGTCTAAGACAAGCCCCAAGAGCCTGGTATGATACTTTAACTAAACATCTTCTTAAAAATGGCTTTCAAAGAGGTGCAATAGATAATACCTTGTTTATCTTGAAAGAAAGAGGTAATATCTTATTGGTAAAAATTTATGTTGATGACATTATTTTTGGTTCAACTGATGATGCAATGTGTAAAAAGTTTTCTAAAATCATGTCATCTGAGTATGAGATGAGTTTAATGGGTGAATTAACATTTTTCTTAGGTCTTCAGATTAAGCAAACTGAAAACGGAATTTTCATAAACCAAGGAAAATATGTCAGAGATTTGTTAAGAAAATACAAATATGATTCAATCCCATCGAAAAACACACCTATTGCAGGACCATTGAATTTGGACTCTGACCCAACTGGCAAACCAGTTAACATAACTGACTATAGAGGTATGGTTGGTTCACTGATGTACTTAACTGCGAGTCGACCAGATATAATGTTTGCAACATGTTTATGTGCCAGGTTTCAGGCTAACCCTAAAGAATCACATTTGCACGCTGTAAAGCGTATCTTTAGATACCTGAAAGGGTGTCCTAATCATGGTCTTTGGTACCCCAAAGGCTCAGGATTAGATCTAATGGGTTATTCAGATTCTGATCATGCAGGTTGTAAGATAGATAGAAAATCAACAACTGGTGGTTGTCATTTCCTTGGAGGAAAACTGGTGAGTTGGACCAGCAAGAAGCAGACTTCAGTCTCTATGTCCACTGCTGAGGCAGAGTACATTTCTTGCGGCCAGTTGCTGTGCCCAGATTCTCTGGATCAAGAACCAGTTACTAGATTATGGTCAAAATACAAGGACCCCAATCTTTTGTGACAACACCAGTGCAATTGCTATATCTCACAACCCAGTGATGCACTCCAAAACTAAGCATATTGACATCAGGTATCATTTCATTCGAGATCATGTTATGAAAGGAGACATTGAAATTCATTTCATCCCCACTGACAAACAGTTAGCTGATGTTTTTACAAAACCTCTCGATGAGAAAACTTTTAAACATCTCATCAGCGAACTAGGAATGTTAAATCCTTAACTGGAGCTTTCTTTGTTATTGAACGCGTCAGTGACACTGATGAAGTTCTCCAGTTGAGGAGGTCCAGTAATCTTTGCTCGCCAGGCTATCGAACGCCTTTGTGATACTATCTTGGCACTAATTGATTTCTGGATCATCATTTTAGGGGGAAAGGCTCAAAATAATTTTCTGACTAAAATTCATTTTTTGTTTGAAAATGCAACTGGAGAACTCTCCAGTTGGAAACTGGTACTGGACTGATCCTCCAGTTACCAGATTCAGTCTTGTCTAATTTTATAACGTTAGAATACTTGGTCAATATGTGTGACACGTGATGATACTCGAGTGTTTTAAACCACTTGGTATCGTGATCTGACGTGTTTGAAGCCATTTTAGTACTTGACAACTGTTTGTATTGGGAAAATAAAAAGTGAGTGGGCGCGTGGGTAAGATAAGCCGTCGTAGCATTTAATGCTGACATGGTAGCATTTAATGTTGACATGGAAAATTATGATTTTATTTCAAAATTCAAACTAACCTTGTGAAAATATCTTCAAAAGGGATTTTGTTTATTAAAATATGATTTTTGGTATTTCATTGGGATCTTGAATCCCTTATAAATACCCTTATTTACTCCAAACTCATTTACTTCTCTTCTACATTCTTTTATTTACTTCTCAATCATCAAAATTGCTTCATTTCTCTCTCTGCTTCACAAATCAAGAACCCTAATTCACAAATCTTCAATTTCAATTTCCTATGGCTCCTAGATCATCTCGATCAAGAGATGTAAATCTCTTGACTGTTCCATATGCTCCTTCACCAGATGTCAAACCGGCATCTGGTGCTCCTAGTAATGCCTCTGTCATCAAACTAAATCCAAATAATCCGATGGCAAGCTTACGAGGATCTCAAGGGTCCGATACCCTTATTGGAAGAATCCAAAAGTTTTTAAAGGATTCTCCAATAGGACCCTCATTCTCTCTTAACCCACGCAAGTTGTTTCACAACTACTTGTGTGAGTTCTGGTACACTGCCAGTCTTTCTTCTGATTGTTCCTCCATCAGTTTCACATTAAAGGATGAACAATCCAGTGTACCTTGTCCGCCGATGTATTGAGGGATGCCTTACGCCTCAAATACTGGAGAGAGGGTGAATCTCCAGTCGTCTTACCCCCAAACATAAATTTTCGTCAAGTACTTCTTGAAGTGGGACACAAGGAGTGCTTGGACAATGGGGTGTTGAAAACGAAAGGTGCGATGACCATGAAGGGCCTTACACCTTCATGGAGGTATTTTTTCATCCACCTGGTGGAGAGCATGGGTGGGAGTTCTGGTGGACTTGACCAGATTAACTCCTCACAAGCAGAAATGGCTTACTGCTTGTGGAACGGATTGAGAGTGGACTTTGCAGATATTTTGTTTAGAAGCCTGGTCCAAAAGCTGAAGGGCACAAGGGGTGTGTGTATCCCCTTTCAAGGTTCCTCTCTCTTTGTTTTAAGCATATTCTGGGCAGAGAAGCATATAATAGTACAGATTCACCGTACACTGCTCCAGATATGCTAAGGAATTTAGACTCTCTAGTATCTGAAGCTGGAGAGGTCGAAATTCCTGAACGAATGCAACTGGCATTCGCTTCAACTGATGCACCAATTGAAGGTGAGTCAGAAAGACAACTGGGCGGGCCTCAAAATAATGAGAGACCCTCCAGTTCGTCTAATGTTGTGGTTGAGGATAGAGCAACCATAACTGAAGCAACCCCAATCACATCTATCCCTGGTGAAGATACTTCGGTATCTGATCCACCAACAGATGCACCCATCCAGGAAACTGGGGAAGGTCATCTGGAGACTGACCAGGAAACTGGTCAGCCTCAGTTACATTCATGGATCTGGACATGAATGTTAATGACGAGGAAATCCTTATAGAATCTTCGGATTCTGAAGGTACTGAACAGACTTGGAGATTCTTGATGCTTCTGTACAAGCTCAAGACCCTTCATCTCCAGTCTCCCTTCCAGACGCATCAATTTCACTTTCACCCTCCCAAGAAAATGTGCCTACTGATATATCTTTACCAACATATACCGCTCCTTCACCAACTGGGCAATTCTCATTTGCTCAAGAAATGCCACCCCCACCGTCGCCGTTGTTCACACCTGAGCATTCTCAGCATGAACAACACTTTGATTTCCAGTCCTTTCTTCATCCACCACTCCTATTATATCTTCAACTGCTGGTTTGACAACTGGGGAGACTTCCTTAAGTTTGCCTCCTCCTCCAGTTGCTCCAGTAGTAACTGTTGCTGGTCCAGTGACACCTTCTTCCTTCGTCACTGGACAGTCAAGTTGTCTCACTTCAAGCCGATCTCCAAAACCTTCTAACCAGGGTGGAGGAGATTCAGAAGACACTTGACAAAAACACCAAGTCATTCTCCAGATACCACAAGGATCATCTAACAAACATCAAAGTGGTTGATCTGGGGATAAACAAGTTTTCATCTAAAGAAGACTTGGTGTTTAAAAAGCTAATGAGTTGGTCACTGGCTGCAACAATCTGGCTGGTACTTTAAAGGAAGCCTTTGACCTAACTCAGTCCAAGGTCACCAGTTCAATCTCCAACTTGCTGGGAAATACTGTCAGAACTTCAGAAGTTGATTTGAAAGAGATTGAAAGGTAGGTTAAGGAATTGCTTGAAAAACCTAGCCTAGATGTAACTGGACTTGGAGAGCAGTTGATGACTTCGGTTGGTCAGAAAATAGAGGATACGCTGGGTGCTAGGGAAGCACAATTGGTTGAAAGGGTGATATCTGAGATCACCAAGCTGGCCACTCCTCAGGTTGATCTTGCCCCATTCACCAGTGAGATTAACCAGTTGAGAGGCAGCATTGAAAGTTTGAATACCCAGGTATCTCTACATGCTCAATCTTTAGATAGACTGACAACTGAAGTAGAAAATCTGAAGAAGAAGGATGATGAAGTGAAGGATAAGGTTGTCTCTGGGTTGGATGAAGACTCCAAGATCCTAAATGAATTGAAAACTGGTCAAGAACAAGTTAGTGCAAATGTCTTGATTCAGTCAAAGGAGATGAACCATTTATGGAGGTCCTTCAGGATGATGTGTGGGATCTTTATGGAGTGTAAGGACATGCAGTCATGGCAGCCTCTTGACCGGTTGCCATCTCACCCCTCTGAATGGGTAGGTATTCGGGCAGGTCTAGATGCTGCCAAGGGGGAAAGAAGTGCAGTCCTTCCACCAGTTGCACCTAGAAGGACTCCATCTGGAAGAGAATTGATTGTGGCTACCAGTACTGAAGCTGGTGAGCAAAGAGTTGGTGGATCTGGTGATGATGGTGATAGGGGGAATGTTGTTTTGGATAAGGGTAAAGGTTTGGCTGCTGAAGCATCTGCCCAGCCGGCCACTGATGTAATGCTTGAAACTGGTAATGCTGATGTACTTCCTCCAGTTTCAGATAGTGATAGCAGAAGACTGTCCAGACTTGGAAATGATATCAAAGAAAGAAAGAAAATGAAACAAAGAAACCAAGCTGAAGCCAGGGCACATCTTGCACAAATCAAGTTACTTGGTATGAGTGATGCCAATCTTTTGGGTATCACTAAGGAGGAGTATGTTAGGATCAAGAATGATCCCAGGATAGTTGACCAGTTGAAAGAAATGCTGGATGTAGAACTGGATAGACACTATCCTGAGGATGAAGCTGAATTCGATGCCAGAAGCTTGAATATTTCAGTGGAGAAGGCCAAGGAGAATAGGGCCAGTGGGATTCTTAAACGAGTTAAAAATGTTAAGAAGGTTGTGAAGAAGGTTTTGAATCCACCAAGAAGGATATCCACAACCAAGAAGACCAGTGTCTAGAGATGCTGACCTTAGCGCATTTATTGAACCAACTGGCGAGGTTTCAAATGAAGACATCAAGTCCGTTGTACTGGCTGCTGGTGCTGGGAGTATAAGAATTACAAATGAATCTGAAGCTAGAAGCTACTACTCCCAGATCATGTCAACCAGAAGACATAGTGGTACTATTAATGGTGTAAATATAACAATCAAGCCAGGCACCAAAGTTTTTCAAATCGAAGTTAGTTATACCAGGGGGCCACTGGTTAAAACTGACAATCCTGGTGCTATGCAATATGGGTTCAGCGAATGGGTTGAGATGGTGAATGTTTTGGATGCGAAGGCACAAAAGAACAGGTTTGAGAAAGCATGGGCAAACTTTCTAAGGGGCAAAATTCAACATAAAGAAAATCTTGAGCAAAAGTTGAATATTGATCCTGAAGACTCTCAGCCTATTTCTTTGGTGACCAAGAGAAGAAGAACTGGCGAAGGGTCATCTCATTAAGTTCTTTCTTCAGTTATCTACTTGTAATTTGTATTTACATTCTGTAACTTGTATAAATTCCATTTCCTTGTATAAATGAAGTTACCAGTTTGTAACCACAAGGTAGATAATAGATTAAATCTAACAAACCTAAAAGAAAAACCTAAGGCATTTATTGATCTATAAAAATGCCTTGGAAACTTAGATAGATTTAAATCGAACAAGTCTCTATAGTTCACACTTGTATAGATACAAGAACTAGAAAAAGACTTAGACTATATTTCTAGACAAATAGGGGGAATTTGTTAGGACCAGTTCACCTGGAACTGTCCAGTCACCAGTTTACACTTGCCAGTCTCCAGTTGCACCTGGAGACCAGTGAAACTGGTGACCAAGAAGATTTGTCCAAAAATATATTGAAGTCCAGTTGCACCGTACAGTCAACGCAACTGAAGACTTCCTCCAGTTGAGAACTGACCAGTTGAAGAATCATTCCAGTTGAAGTCGAAGACAACAAATGGAAGATAGCGAATGGCAATGGCAGCGAAGCCCAGTTGGCATTCTAGTCAGTTACAAACTGGAGACCATCAGTGGAAAGCCCTTACAAAGCTTTACACTGATTACTAGGAATTGACTTGTATGCTTTATGTACCTTTACCCGGATAATAAGCCTTATCTTATTATTTAAGTAATAAAAGGTACATAAAGGTGGTTGTGTAAAGTTGCTTTATCATGCGACTTTACACTGCTTTTTAAGGAATTAAATGCTATTCCTTAAATGCTCTCAACCACATTTGTACGGCCAAAGTTAACATCCCAATGTTAACTTTGCCTATAAATACAAGTCATTGCACAACAAGAATATAACTATCGAACAACTTCTTCGAATACACTTCGATAGAATTCACTTTGCAAACCTGCAATATTCTTGGTGAACTTGTGCAATATTCTCTCAACCGCTAAAAGGAACATTTCACAACTTTAAGTGTTTCGATTGTCTTGAGAAATTCCGAGTGTAGATCAATTGTATTTCATAAGGTTGTTAGGATATTTACATTCTTGTATTATCTTGGTTCCGCATCAACCTTGTAATTTATTTAACATCAATAAATAAATTACACATTGAAAAATACATATTGTCTCATCAAGTTATCTTACAAGTTATTTGTATTATTGCATTGTTCTTTACTTATTGTCATTTAAATAAGTAATCTATCTAGAACTTGGTATATACACACTGCAACTGGTCGTCTCCAGTTCAGTGCATATATTGCAAAGTAACTCCACCATCGACATAGAGGTGTCTTCAGTAGTACCATCTATCGAGTTGGGACTTACAGAATCACCCCGAAATTGCTCTAAGCTTGAAGGAGGCTCTTAGGGTTTTGTGTGTGAAAGTTTCTAAGGGTTATGACCTGATTATGAGGCTTATGGAACGTGATATAGCCCTAAATCTGCTGGACCAACTTTCAAAAACTTAACATCTAAGCCCCTCGACTTTCCGTTATCTTTAATCATCGCTTTAAGACTCATTTAATGGCTACGCGAACCCTCGTCTACTTTTTAATCTTATTAGAGATATATATATATACTTTATTAATTGTCATCTTTCTCATGTTACCACATATCCCACATAACGTTTAACACATTAGTCGTTTCCCTCATTATAATCATTTACTCACACAAGACACGTAAAAGGCGCACATTAATTAATGGTCACAAACGACAGGTTAATAGTCAACGCCTAAAAATTTTGGGATGTTACACACGCCGAGTACCATGGGACTTATAGAAAAGCTTTTGGGCATTTGGGATAAATTGAGAAGGAGTTCCAAGTTTCAATACGTGACCGAGAAAGATGTTAGGGCAACTCGTTGACAACTGAGTGCCAAAAGGTCAAAAACATCATCATCCATCGAACCACAAAGTCAAGGTATAAATTTCAGTTTTTTTTTAATTCGACTTGTATTTTTTTTTTTTAGTTTGGGTTCTTTTTTTTCTTTAGTTTCGGTCCTTTTTTTTAATGTTAACAAACTTTTTGTTTATATGTATCAAGGTTCGATGCACGTGTGAACATCGATCTTAAAGAGTCAAACGAGGACGAGCCGGTCTTCCAAGAGCGTGTAACCGGGAAAGACGCGGCTAGAAGAGCCGCGCAAGCGGGGTCGGCGAGTTCGTCTGGCAAGGGAAAAGGGAAGGGTAGGTTCTGTCCTTTTTTTTTAATGTTAACAAACTTTTTGTTTATATGTATCAAGGTTCAGATGCACGTGTGAACATCGATCTTAAAGAGTCAAACGAGGACGAGCCGGTCTTCCAAGAGCGTGTAACCGGGAAAGACGCGGCTAGAAGAGCCGCGCAAGCGGGGTCGACGAGTTCGTCCGGCAAGAGAAAAGGGAAGGCTAGGTACTCGGACACATTTGATAATCTCTCAGTGAAGTTGGACGGGTTGTTTGAGGCGAGTAAGGAGCGCGTAGATTTGGGTAAGAAAAAAACGTAATTGAGGGAAAAGAAACTTCAAGCGAAAAATGAGCAAATCAAGTTAGCGGAGTTGAAAGTATTGACCTTCGACTATAGTCATCTTGGTGAACCCGAAAGATCAATCATTGAGAATGCGCAAGGAGACATTAGGAAGAAATATCGTTTTATGTAGTTTATTTACATTATGTAGTTTATTATGTTTAATCAAGTTTATTTAAGTTGTTTTAGTGTAGTTTATGTTGTTTTTTTAATTAAGTTGTGTAATGTTTTTATTTATGAACTATGTGGTTTTATTTATTTTTGTATTTATTTTATATAACTAGCTAATCAATCCGGGTGACTACCCGGACATGATTAGGAAAGTATAAATAAAGTTTTGATATTTGATTACTCTTATATCAATAGCAACTTTTATGTCTTACATCTTCATATTTGAGCTAATCTATCAAGGTAATAAATAGTCACCCCACTGAAAACCTTACATGTTAACAACTCAAAACTTGTAAGTTAAAATTTATATTAGTAGAAGTTATAAACGCATCGTTAACATGGATACTAACTCATTAAAGTACGTTCACTTAGACCAATAATAAAACTCCACACATATACTTGAGTTCAAAGTCGACAACATTAAATTCATCTAATAACAAAAATAACGAAGATCAAATAGCAAAGAGGATTGCAAAAAATGGTAATATAATGGAATTGAAAGATTTGTGGATAAAAAACTAAAAACAACTAAATGAATATCAGTATCGAGGAAACAAAAAATGTCCCATTTTATCATTATTCTGCAGCTGGTATATGTGGAATTGCAAAATACCACTTGTTCTCAAAAAAATGGTTTAACAATGTAGTTATCTTTCAATTATGCAATTCACCTCAAGAAAACATGAACTCCAAATAACAAAAACATATCGGTTACTCAAAGTGCTTAGGATATACTAATAAAACTTGCAAAGTCTTGTAAGAACACAATAAAAGATAAGAACAAATATATTATTAACAAAATAAAGGACGTATTCAACCATCCACGACATTTATTCGAACATCCAGCAAACAATGAAAAGCATAAGAGTAGCCAGACAATCCAACGAAACAATGAAAAAGTTGAAACAATTAAAAAAAGCATCAAACATGAAAACATGAAATATGGGAGCTGCACTCATGAGACCACTCGTATTATTGGAATGAGAGTCATTATCCTTCTAATAACACTGAAAAAACTCATTCTTTTTCTTTTTCTCAAAGTCCATTCATCCAATAACTCAAAGTTCGTCCGGCAAGAGAAAAGGGAAGGCTAGGTACTCGGACACATTTGATAATCTCTCAGTGAAGTTGGACGGGTTGTTTGAGGCGAGTAAGGAGCGCGTAGATTTGGGTAAGAAAAAAACGTAATTGAGGGAAAAGAAACTTCAAGCGAAAAATGAGCAAATCAAGTTAGCGGAGTTGAAAGTATTGACCTTCGACTATAGTCATCTTGGTGAACCCGAAAGATCAATCATGGAGAATGCGCAAGGAGACATTAGGAAGAAATATCGTTTTACGTAGTTTACATTATGTAGTTTGTTATGTTTAATCAAGTTTTATTTAAGTTATTTTAGTGTATTTTATGTTGTCTTCTCAATTAAGTTGTGTAATGTTTTTAGTTATGAACTATGTGGTTTTATTTAGTTGTGTAATTTATTTTATATAACTAGCTAATCAACCCGGGTGACTACCCGGACATGATTAGGAAAGTATAAATAAAGTTTTGATATTTGATTACTCTTATATCAATAGCAACTTTTATGTCTTACATCTTCATATTTGAGCTAATCTATCAAGGTAATAAATAGTCACCCCACTGAAAACCTTACATGTTAACAACTCAAAACTTGTAAGTTAAAATTTATATTAGTAGAAGTTATAAACGCATCGTTAACATGGATACTAACTCATTAAAGTACGTTCACTTAGACCAATAATAAAACTCCACACATATACTTGAGTTCAAAGTCGACAACATTAAATTCATCTAATAACAAAAATAACGAAGATCAAATAGCAAAGAGGATTGCAAAAAATGGTAATATAATGGAATTGAAAGATTTGTGGATAAAAAACTAAAAACAACTAAATGAATATCAGTATCGAGGAAACAAAAAATGTCCCATTTTATCATTATTCTGCAGCTGGTATATGTGGAATTGCAAAATACCACTTGTTCTCAAAAAAATGGTTTAACAATGTAGTTATCTTTCAATTATGCAATTCACCTCAAGAAAACATGAACTCCAAATAACAAAAACATATCGGTTACTCAAAGTGCTTAGGATATACTAATAAAACTTGCAAAGTCTTGTAAGAACACAATAAAAGATAAGAACAAATATATTATTAACAAAATAAAGGACGTATTCAACCATCCACGACATTTATTCGAACATCCAGCAAACAATGAAAAGCATAAGAGTAGCCAGACAATCCAACGAAACAATGAAAAAGTTGAAACAATTAAAAAAAGCATCAAACATGAAAACATGAAATATGGGAGCTGCACTCATGAGACCACTCGTATTATTGGAATGAGAGTCATTATCCTTCTAATAACACTGAAAAAACTCATTCTTTTTCTTTTTCTCAAAGTCCATTCATCCAATAACTCATTCGTCCGGCAAGAGAAAAGGGAAGGCTAGGTACTCGGACACATTTGATAATCTCTCAGTGAAGTTGGACGGGTTGTTTGAGGCGAGTAAGGAGCGCGTAGATTTGGGTAAGAAAAAAACGTAATTGAGGGAAAAGAAACTTCAAGCGAAAAATGAGCAAATCAAGTTAGCGGAGTTGAAAGTATTGACCTTCGACTATAGTCATCTTGGTGAACCCGAAAGATCAATCATGGAGAATGCGCAAGGAGACATTAGGAAGAAATATCGTTTTACGTAGTTTACATTATGTAGTTTGTTATGTTTAATCAAGTTTTATTTAAGTTATTTTAGTGTATTTTATGTTGTCTTCTCAATTAAGTTGTGTAATGTTTTTAGTTATGAACTATGTGGTTTTATTTAGTTGTGTAATTTATTTTATATAACTAGCTAATCAACCCGGTGACTACCCGGACATGATTAGGAAAGTATAAATAAAGTTTTGATATTTGATTACTCTTATATCAATAGCAACTTTTATGTCTTACATCTTCATATTTGAGCTAATCTATCAAGGTAATAAATAGTCACCCCACTGAAAACCTTACATGTTAACAACTCAAAACTTGTAAGTTAAAATTTATATTAGTAGAAGTTATAAACGCATCGTTAACATGGATACTAACTCATTAAAGTACGTTCACTTAGACCAATAATAAAACTCCACACATATACTTGAGTTCAAAGTCGACAACATTAAATTCATCTAATAACAAAAATAACGAAGATCAAATAGCAAAGAGGATTGCAAAAAATGGTAATATAATGGAATTGAAAGATTTGTGGATAAAAAACTAAAAACAACTAAATGAATATCAGTATCGAGGAAACAAAAAATGTCCCATTTTATCATTATTCTGCAGCTGGTATATGTGGAATTGCAAAATACCACTTGTTCTCAAAAAAATGGTTTAACAATGTAGTTATCTTTCAATTATGCAATTCACCTCAAGAAAACATGAACTCCAAATAACAAAAACATATCGGTTACTCAAAGTGCTTAGGATATACTAATAAAACTTGCAAAGTCTTGTAAGAACACAATAAAAGATAAGAACAAATATATTATTAACAAAATAAAGGACGTATTCAACCATCCACGACATTTATTCGAACATCCAGCAAACAATGAAAAGCATAAGAGTAGCCAGACAATCCAACGAAACAATGAAAAAGTTGAAACAATTAAAAAAAGCATCAAACATGAAAACATGAAATATGGGAGCTGCACTCATGAGACCACTCGTATTATTGGAATGAGAGTCATTATCCTTCTAATAACACTGAAAAAACTCATTCTTTTTCTTTTTCTCAAAGTCCATTCATCCAATAACTCAAATTCCTGCCACAACAAAGGAACTATTATTAGAAGGCAAAATAACCTGAAAACTCTTTCTGTCCAACTTATAACAAAAAAAGTATTCATTAAACATGACTACTAAATGAATTTTATTATTGTTAATAATCTAGATCTTTAACAAAGCAAAATAGGAGGTCATATGCATTATAACTATGCTTTAGGCGGCTTTCGACCCGTTCTCATTTTAGCTATTTGTTAGCTCAACCCACCTAACCCATCTCGGATTTACATAGCTGAAATCGACCTATCCAAAAGTAGATCAGTCAACATTTGTATCCTTTAGTCATTAAAATGACATGTGCCACAAATTCAAATATACCGAATGTATAACATGATTGACTTGAAAGATATACAAGTATGATATACAAACATACATATACCATTTTATCCAAGTTTGGAGGGTGGAAGCTGGCCAGGTGGTTTCACAATGGGAACTGCAACTTTATATTCAAGAACTTTCCAACCAACCACCGACTTAGTTGCTTCCGTAGTAATCTCTGTAAGTCCCCTTGAAACAGATCGTTAATAGTTTGCTCCAGTTATCTTGAGGTGCGGAATCCCTCACTATAACTTGGTGATTCACAACAAGCCTTCAGATTATCTGCTGCCTCGCAGATCTTCTCTAGGCCTAGCGGAACAACTATTGACGACTTAACTTGCAAATATGCTTGATATTTCGATAAATGTTCAACCCTAATCTGTGTTAGGCTTCGATATATATAGGAAACAAATCGACATGGGATTCAGCGAGCTAGCCTCGCATTTACATCCCAGCTTGACACAATTGCGAGGTCGCATTCTGTGACTGGCCTCGTATTTGACCCTGCAAATACGGGGTCGTATTCCCTATGTGAAATGCGAAGTCGCATTTCACACTTAGCAGATTTATACATTCAATACTTAAACTTAATCTAGTATTCTATGCATAATACAAGTTCATTAATGACAATCACATTACAAAGACATATTACAATATAAGCCCAAACAATCTAGACTGCTATTGACATAGACGTGCACTTACAGACTCCCTTTGGCAATAGCTTCTAGATGTTAAAATAAATATGTCTTCGTCTTGTCTTTGTCATCAATCTACTCTTCTGCTTCTTCTTCTTGCTCTTGCTCTGCTCCTTCTCAGTCTCAGTCTCAGTCTCGAAATCAGAATCTGACTCTGACTCTGAAGAGTATGAGTTAACCCTAACCGTTCTTTCTCTTGATCCCACATAGATCCTGGATCATAATAATAATCCGCAATCTCTGCCCTAGCTCTCATATGAGCTTGTGGATCATAACCAAGTATATTCTCCAGTCTGTGAACAATTGCAGGATGCAAATCTGACTCGGTAGAAGTATTATTGGTAGAGTCGGTCTTGGTAGACTCACTATCCTGAGCACTAGCATTATCAGCATCAGGAGCAACACAACGGATTGCCCTACCAAACCCTTACCAATTTACAATCGATCAACGTCAACATCTTCTGTAAAGGGTTTGGTTTGTGGTGCATCAGACTCAACTACCATATTCAGCTCTGTGACGATCAGTTCTTTAGTCTGAGGAGCTTCTGAGGTTGCCTTGCCAGCAACACCAACCTGGCTAGACTCCCCTTGAGTCTCTGTTCTGAACACAAAACTCCCTCCTAGATCTTGAGTAGCTCTGGCAGCATCTGAATCTTCATTCTGATCATCGTCATGCCTTGCCTAAGCTAGCTCATCACCCTTGCAACCTGAGCTATCTCTCTCAGCTTTCCATTTGACATAGTTATCAAATAGCTCATGCATCTTTTCATTAGGAATCTTGATTCCCTTCTTCATTGCATCTGCCATCTTGACAACCTTGCCATCAACTTCCAAAAACTTATTATACAACTTGGACACTACCACCTCGGCCTTGCCCAACTTGTCTTCAAGAAACTTGTTCTTGTCACTAAAAACCCTAAAATCTTCAGCCAAACGAGTGATCAGGCCTCTCATTTTGTAACACCCCGCTAAAGCGGAATATACGGGATGTACAGACAAGCACAAAAGCACACAGTACAAGTTCCAACACGGCCAATAACATAAAAGAAAAGAAGTATAAAAGTTATTACAGCACTTGGGATATACCCAGAATAGTTAATAAATCAAAAGACAGAACAATTGTCTTGAAGTACAGGAGTCTGAACTGAATAAGCAAAGGGAGATCTTCACAGCTTCCGGTCTTGAACGTACGAACAATCGCCAAAAGGGATGAGCTTTAAAGAGGAAGACTCCTATGCTAAGAGATCTACTAGCCTAGCCTGAAAAGCATGTAAGTTCAAAGGTCAACTACAAAGTAGTTGGTGAGATTCACATAAAGTACTAGTACGTATACATATAATAATATGTAGAGTAAGAACAAGTCATAAGATCTGTACGTTTAACAAAAGTGCTTTATGACCGTAAGAATACAAGAACATATAATGAACTTTAAATGAGTTGTCACTGCTAACCCGATTGGCCAGAACTGAACTGTAATGAACTTAAGTACATCATAATCAAGTACTTCACGAAGATCTAAATTAGAACAAGAACAGATAATATGCATCCTCCAGAACTGCGGAGAATGAGGGTGGGCCTACCCTAAACAGCGCTGTCCATAATTATCTACGGTTCAATCCCTGAACTGTGGGATATGAATTGATAGCAGTGAATAAGAACTGAACAAGTACAAGTACGAACTAGAACATGTTTAAGATCAATATAGTAGTAAGGAGGTATTTAAGATCCTGCCCATTCAAGACTTAAATACTCCCTTAAACAGTATAAATGTATTTAAGATCCTGCCCATTCAAGACTTAAATACTCTTCCAAATAATTAGGAATCATATCATAAGTACCTCTGTAAGATCAAAGACTTAAATACTATAAATAATTAGAATCATATCATAAGTACTTCGTAAGATCATAAAATAGTACGTAAAATAGTTCAAGAACATATGTACAAGTACAAAGTAGTTTTCATGCTTTTCAGTCCCCGATAAAAGAACTTGAACAAAATGTACGAAAGGGGGATTAGTGAACTCACAGTGATCTGGTACAAGCACAGTAGTATAGCACAGAGAACAAGCACAGAGATAGATAGGTTATATCTATCAGTTTCCAAGTACGTCTTGATGGATGCCTAAGTACAAGTTATTGTTCATAGATATGCACACATATTAGTTCAAATGACTAATTAATTACTGAAATGTCCTTGATGAACTGATGATTTGGTCCTTAATGATCTTTGAACGTTTTGACTCAAAATGAGTTTAAATGAACTTTAAGTACATGAACTGGACTCGAACAGAACGTCTTTGAACTCACACCTAAGTACTTATCGTGTTAATGAGTTGAACATGTCTTTATTAATGGACTGTAGTCTTTAGAATTTGATTAACTGTTCGTAGAACTCGTACTTTGTTCATCTAGATAGAACATGTCTTAAATGTACTTAATTAGGGTTTGCACAATGTACGTTGTTTTAGGTCGATTTACGAACTAGCTTTATTGTCAATAAGTAGCCTTGAATGTGATTGATCATGTGATAATGATGTTATGAACTGGTTTGGTGATTAATGATCAAGTGTGGTATGTTATAGAACAAGTTTAGGTTGTTTTCTAAAGAGTACAAGATCGTCTAGGGTTTTGGAACTTCAAGATCGTCCCACTGGATAGCCAAGATCGTTTCAAGTATTTAGGCTCAAGATCGTTTTAGGTGCATCAAGTCAAGATCGTCTTACTGGACCCTCTGCCCGCACCTACCTCTCTGTTTTAACACACTTTGTTGTTCTCGCGACCTACTGTTCTTCCGCATGCGATGACTGTGTTCGCTACCGCCATTCCTTCTCTATGTACTTTCTCTTCCCCTTCGCTATCCCCTCTCTATGTGTCTATCCTGCGTGTCCCCTGTGGAATGGGGGGTAATGGTGAACTCGGCCTCCGGCGCACCAGCTCCTCCGTGCCCTCCTGTCACTCCGGGCGGCGATGCCTGCTGGGGTCTTTCCTCTTTCCGGGTGCGCGAGTGCTCTCGTGTTCCTGTAGCTATGGCGCTCGCGGTCGCCCGGTGCGGTGCGCCATCGCAATCCACATGCCTAGTCGGCCTCTGTGACTGACAGGGGAGTCTGCACGGGGGTCGAGCCCAAGACAAACCGAGCGGCCGAATCTCCAGGATAGGGCAATCCCTCAGGAATGCAAGCTGACCCGTCTAGCCTGAGCGCGTGGGGGCCACCCCCCACTATCATCAGATTCCGGGCTGGAGGCCCAAGTTGCAAAAGGCCTAGCGGCCCAGCTCCTCGCTTATCGCATTCTACAGGTTATCCTTATCTGTCTTTCTCTTACAATTTCAATGCGCTTCGTCTGCTGGGGTCAAGATCGTCTAGGTCAGAATCGTTCTGGGTCAAGATCGTCCCATTTCCAAGGGCAAGAACAAGGTCGTTTCTAGTTCAAGAACACACGGGCGTGCGTGCATAACCCGACTCCAACCATCATTCTTTCTCGTCGCTCACTTGGCGTCTCTCGGGTGCCGTGCTCTGTGCCCGAATTCCCTCTCCTCCTTCCCTTTTATTTCCTCCCCATCATCATCACTACTCTCTTGCCACACTCCTCCCTCGCCACCGTGTAGGCCACCGTGGTTGGCTCCTTTGCCCCGCCGTCCTGCCCGTTCGCTCTTCCCCATCCCTTTCGTCCTCCCCTACCCTGCGGGCCTCCGCCACCGTCATCATCTTTTCTGGGAGGGCGCGCCCGCGGCCCGGCCTCGCCTCGTCCTCCCTGGGGCTCGCCTCGTGGTGGTCGGTGCCATGCTCATCTCGTTGTTCAATCTTGCTCCTCATCCCCGGCCTTTGCGTGTTCCTGTCTCGGTCATTGGTTTGTTGCCCATTCTAATCTCTACCTGGGCTGATCGGTCCGTGGTTGCCTCGGTCGCGGGCGCGCCCACACTGGGCATATCCCGGGGTCCGGGGTGGACTCCTGTCGCTCCGCTTCACTCGGTTCGCCTGCTCGTCTAGCCTACCGCCGAGCTTCTACCAAACTGGCCTGAACAGCCTGGAGACTAGAGCTCCCAGACAAGCGGGCCAAAAGCCAAAAACGGGCTGAACGAACCAACACTCATCACAAAGGTCTAGCCGATTTTAAGACGTGTTAGAACGTAGCACTAGTACTTATATGCATAATAACAACAACTTATATCACTTTTAAGGCTTTTCAAGATCAAATAACACCTGGACAAGTCATGGCACTCAAGAACACACTTTCTTCATTTTTCAAAAATGGGTTTTGTAGATTAAAGCATGTTATGACCCAGATTTGTTCGTACAGATGTTCTTAAACACGTTTAGACACAAACCCATTAACTTTTAACACGATTTTCATTCAAAAGTTGGACCAAATCATCAAGAACATGAACTTGAAAAAGTACACTTTTAATTTGATCAAAAACCCATAATTTGTTGTTGTTACCTGAGATTTGATTCCAGAAATGTGTTTTGATTGTCCCAAGGATGCTAAAAGTACAAACGATTTTGATTTAACAATCCAAAATCAAAAGGTGACTTTTGTGTGTGTTTTATGGCTGCAGGAGTGTGTTTTAGTGAGAGAAGTGAAGAAAGGAGGAAGATGAACAGTGATGCTTCTCTCCCTAGGGTTTCCATCTCTTTCTTTTTTTTATACCTTTCCCATAATTAATGAACTTCATAAATGCAAGGACTAATTGCGAACATTTTTGAACTAGAACTTTTATGAACACGAACGTTTACGTACTGCACTTTAGTATTTCATCGAACTTAATCATAAATTCGTCATATAATCAAGATTTAAGATCAAATTGACCTTCATATAAGCATATAATTTAGGTCTAAAGTACGTCAAGAACCTAAATAAATTGAACTGTCTAGCCGTTCAAATGGCGAAAGTACTTTCTAAAGAACTTATTTAGAACATTTCTAAGACGGTTGTTACATTCTCCCCTACTTAGAGGATTTCGTCCTCGAAATTAAGAGTCTTGCCGATCAAAAAGATGAGGGTACTTCTTCTTAATGAAGTCCTCGCGTTCCCAAGTGTCATTATATCCATGTCTAGCACTCCAACGTACACGAACTAGTGGTACTCTGCTCTGTCTAGTCTGTTTAGCATCTCTATCAATGATCTCAATGGGCCTTTCAGTGAACTCAAGCCCTTCGTCGATATGAACATCCTTAATAGGAATGACGGCCGGGTCGTCAGCCAAGCACTTCTTTAAATTGGACACGTGAAATATGTCATGAACATTGCCAAGTTCTAGGGGTAGTTCCAGTTTGTACGCAACTGGTCCAATCCGTTTAATGATCTTATAAGGTCCGATGTACCGAGGCGCCAATTTGCCTTTCTTGCCAAAACGGGCAGTACCTTTCCACGGGGAAACTTTTAATAGAACTTTATCGCCTACTTGAAACTCTAAGGGTTTACGGCGTTTGTCAGCGTAGGACTTTTGTCTGTCTTGGGCAGCCTTCAGTTTTTCTTTGATAACAGCGATTTTGTCAATAGTGAACTGTACAACTGGGAGCTTCATCCAGCTTCTTTCACCGGCGTCTAGCCAGCAAAGTGGTGATCTGCACTTACGCCCATATAAGGCTTCGAACGGTGCACACTGAATGCTAGTGTGAAAGCTATTGTTGTACGAGAACTCGATCAATGGAAGATGTTTATCCCAACTTCCTCTGAACTCTAATGCACAAGAATGGAGCATGTCCTCCAAGGTCTGAATAGTACGTTCGCTTTGCCCGTCCGTCTGTGGGTGATAAGCGGTGCTCAAGTTAAGTCTAGTACCTAACGCTTCTTGAAGGGACTGCCAAAAGTCAGATGTGAAGCGAGGATCTCGATCGGACACTATTGATAAAGGGACACCGTACTTGGTCACAATATCGTCTATATAGATCTCAGCGAGTCTCACCAGTGAGTAGTCATCACGAATTGGAAGAAAACGAGCTGATTTCGTCAGTCTGTCTACGATAACCCAAATAGAGTTATGGTTGTCCTTTGTACGAGGCAGTTTCATGATGAAGTCCATGGTAATATCTTCCCACTTCCACACCGGAACTTCTAATTGTTTCAATAAGCCGGAAGGTTTCTGATGCTCGATCTTCACTTTAGAACATGTCAGACATCTACTGACGTACTCAAAGATCTCTCTCTTCATCCCAGGCCACCAGTAGTCTTGCTTTAAGTTCTTGTACATCTTGTCTGCACCCGGATGAATCGAGTACCTTGAACTGTGAGCTTCCTGCATGATGATCTCTCTAACACCATTAACTGCAGGGATCCAAACTCGGTTTTTGAACTTTCTGACTCCTTCGTCATCAATTTCCAGTTCTTGAGCGATTGGTCCTAACCGTTCTGCCTTTATGTTTTCTTTTGACTCCAATCCGATCTCTTGACCTGCGATCACGCGTTGTTTCAAGTCTGTACGGTCGGCCTCCTTGATAGACAAGATTTTGACTCGTTCTTTTCTGCTTAGAGCGTCAGCTACTACATTCGCCCTTCCGGGATGATACTTGATGTCACAATCGTAATCACTTAGCAACTCCACCCAGCGCCTTTGTCTCATATTCAGCTCTTTCTGATTATACACGTGTTGCAAGCTCTTATGGTCGGTAAAGATAGTACATTTAGTTCCGTACAAGTAGTGCCTCCAAATCTTTAGGGCAAAAACAACTGCTCCAAGTTCTAGATCATGGGTGGTGTAATTCTTCTCATGCACTTTGAGTTGTCTGGATGCGTAGGCGATCGCTTTGCCTCTTTGCATCAGTACGCAGCCTAGTCCTTGATGTGAAGCGTCACAGTACACGACGAAGTCTTCGGTGCCTTCTGGTAAAGCTAGAACAGGTGCTTCACACAGTCTGTCCTTTAGGGTTTGGAACGCTCGTTCTTGTTGTTCCCCCCAAATAAAGTCTTTGGTCTTTTGAGTCAGTTGAGTCAAAGGTAGTGCGATCTTAGAAAAGTTCTCAATAAAACGACGGTAATAACCAGCTAGTCCAAGAAAACTACGAACTTCAGTAGGAGCTTTCGGAGCCTCCCACTTTTTGATGGCTTCTACTTTGGCCGGGTCGACATGAATGCCTTGTTCGTTTACGACGTGGCCGAGGAACTGTACTTGGCGAAGCCAGAACTCGCACTTAGAGAACTTAGCGTACAACTCTTCTTCTCGAAGAAGTTGAAGAATGGAACGCAAATGTTGTTCATGATCAGTCTTGTTCCGAGAGTACACGAGTATGTCATCAATGAATACAATGACAAATTTGTCCAAGAACGGACGACAGACACGGTTCATTAAGTCCATAAAAATCGCTGGAGCATTAGTCAGACCAAATGGCATAACGAGAAATTCGTAGTGGCCATAACGAGTACGAAAAGCTGTCTTTGGAACGTCACCATCCTGAACACGGATCTGGTGATAACCTGAACGTAGATCGATCTTAGAGAAGTACGAAGCACCTTGCAATTGATCAAACATCGTCTATGCGAGGTAGGGGATACCGGTTCTTAACGGTTAATTTGTTCAGTTCACGATAGTCTATGCACATCCTCATGGAGCCATCTTTCTTTTTGACAAATAAAATAGGTGCTCCCCAAGGAGATGAACTAGGACGAATAAAGCCCTTGCTCAAAAGTTCCTGTAATTGATTGGACAGTTCTTGCATTTCTGGAGGAGCTAAACGGTACGGTGCTTTAGCGACTGGTGCTGCACCGGGAACTAGATCAATATTGAACTCGACTTGTCTAACAGGTGGAATGCCTGGTAAGTCGTCAGGAAAGACATCTGGGAAGTCCCGAACAATGGGAATGTCTTGAACTTTAGGTTCTTTCGCACTTTTATCAATGACATGAGCTAGGTACACAAGATGATCTTTCTTGTCCAAGTACTTACGGAATTTCATTGCTGAGACGATTTTAAGTCCGTTCGTGGACTTATCGCCTTGTACGATCAAGATCTCGCCGTTCGGTAGCGGTATATGAACTGATTTCTCGTGGCAACAAATAGTCGCGTGGTGTTTGGATAGCCAATCCATTCCCACGATAATGTCGAAGCTACTAATCTTGACAGGGATTAGATCAATTGTAAAGTTCTTGTCTACTAAGGTCAAAGGACAATCTAGAGCGATTTCGTTGGTACCGTACTTTTGGCCATTTGCATACTCTACCACATATTTATCATTTAGTTTTCCAGTTATCATGTTAGTCTTAGCTTTAAAGTCTAGTGCAACAAAGCTACGTTCGGCACCGGAGTCAAATAGTACAGAAGCATAATGATCGTTCAGAAGAAAAGTACCTGTCACAACCCGAGGGTTCTGACAAGCTTCCTCAGCGTTCAGAGCAAAAACACGGGCGTTAGCAGGGCCTTGTTGGTTTTGCTGTTGCTGGTTGTTCTGCTGGTTCTGGTTCCTTGGCCCGCGTGGATAAGCAACACGCTGAACTTGGGCGTTCTGGTTCTGGTTCCTTTGGACTGGTACAGCAGGTGGTAGCGGAGGTCTGGCATTTCTCATTGGTGGATTTCTGTTGACTGGCGGGGGGTTGGTTCTGATCAAGTTCACTGAGCCAACATTACAGTACTTTGCCATGTGCCCAATTCCTTGGCACTTATAGCAAACAGGACAAGCACCAGTGTGATGAAGGTTACAACGGGCACACTTTGGATACGCTCCAGAATATCTTGTTGGTTCAGGCACTGCGGTCACCGCATAGTTCCTCAAGATCCTCCCCTTCTTAGTTGGGGGTTCAACTTTCTTTTCCATCACTTCTTCAGCCTTCCTCTTCCCCTTATCAGCATTCTCAGTCAAACCTCCTGACCGGATAATATCTTTGGTCAAGGTCTTAGCCAGTACAGTGGCTCTTGACATGGTCTTGGGGCCTTTACTGGTGAGGTCACGGCGGATCTCAGGAATCAAACCCCAAATAAAGCGGTCAATCTTCTTCTCTTCAGTAGAAGCTAAATGCGGCACCAGTCTAGCAAGTTCATTAAACCTCAAAATGTACTTCTCAATCTCCACACCTTCCATCTTCAGATCCCAAAACTCTTGTTCCAACTCTTGCAATGCATCCTTAGTACAAAATTCAGCTCTCATTATCTTCTGAAGTTCTTCCCAAGTGTGAGCATAAGCGGTCTTCCTGCCAACAGTGGTGACGATGCCAGTCCACCAAGACCTAGCAGCACCATCAAATTGGCTGGTCGCATGCTCCACCATCCTGTCCTCAGAGGTTTGAGTGTGGTACAAGGCCTCTTCCATATTCTCGAACCACATCAATAGTTCTGCAGCTCCCTTCTCCCCTGTGTAGACTGGGGGTTTGCACTGAGTGAAGGTCTTAAATGAACACCCTCTGCTTTGGCTGACTCTGTCCTCAGCAGTAGCTCGAGTGTTGTTATGACTAGCCCCATCCGAATCACTGTTCACTTCCTGATTTTGTTCGGGTTCTTCTTGAGTCCTCCTATTCTGAGTTGCTCTAGTAGTTCTAGTACCTTCAGTTAGTGGAATTTCTAGCATCTGAGCAACTTGAGTAGCAAGATTTGGCATCATCGCATTCATGCGGTCAGTGATGAGGTCTGCTACATCATTCAAAGTAAAGTTGACGTTCGCATTAATACCAGGTTGAGTAGGTTCAACAGCTGGTGCGGTCTTAGCTCTTCGTCCACGTTTAGGCGGCATTCTTCCTTATGCCCCTAATAAGATAGAAATATGAACTCGGTTATGTTTCGCACAAGTCTATAGCTCCAAGTACGTAGTACGTTAATAAACGATCGTCGTTAGCACAATATATGAACAAGAACAGTCGTCGGTCGCACGATAAGGACCTATAGTCGTATAAGCTCTAAGGCCTATCCTCGAAGCACTAGAACGTATGTCATAAGAGAACGAGTGAACTAGAACTGATATGATTGAAGAGCGAGTTTGCACGTGGTTCTTACTAAGGCTCTAAGAAGTGGGTGACACCTTCAATGACACACCTTGAGTACTAGGAACTATATCCGCAATTAGATGTAGTTGATCAGGTTACATCTAATTAGGGAAAAGTTCCCATTACTCAAACCGGTCATACAAAGGATCACCTCAGAGTGGATTCCAGTTATAGCTCGAGTTTTCCTTAGGAAAAAGCTCGGTGTTCACTATAACCATGGCTCTGATACCAACTGTAACACCCCGCTAAAGCGGAATATACGGGATGTACAGACAAGCACAAAAGCACACAGTACAAGTTCCAACACGGCCAATAACATAAAAGAAAAGAAGTATAAAAGTTATTACAGCACCTGGGATATACCCAAAATAGTTAATAATCAAAAGACAGAACAATTGTCTTGAAGTACGGGAGTCTGAACTGAATAAGCAAAGGGAGATCTTCACAGCTTCCGGTCTTGAACGTACGAATCAATCGCCAAAAGGGATGAGCTTTAAAGAGGAAGACTCCTATGCTAAGAGATCTACTAGTCTAGCCTGAAAAGCATGTAAGTTCAAAGGTCAACTACAAAAGTAGTTGGTGAGATTCACATAAAGTACTAGTACGTATACATATAATAATATGTAGAGTAAGAACAAGTCATAAGGTCTGTACGTTTAACAAAAGTGCTTTATGACCGTAAGAACAGTACAAGAACATATAATGAACTTTAAATGAGTTGTCACTGCTAACCCGATTGGCCAGAACTGAACTGTAATGAACTTAAGTACATAATAATCAAGTACTTCACGAAGATCTAAAGCAGAACAAGAACAGATAATATGCATCCTCCAGAACTGCGGAGAATGAGGGTGGGCCTACCCTAAACAGCGCTGTCCATAATTATTACGGTTCAATCCCTGAACTGTGGGATATGAATTGATAGCAGTGAATAAGAACTGAACAAGTACAAGTACGAACTAGAACATGTTAAAGATCAATATAGTAGTATGGAGGTATTTAAGATCCTGCCCATTCAAGACTTAAATACTCCCTTAAACAGTATAAATGTATTCAAGATCCTGCCCATTCAAGACTTAAATACTCATTTACATAATTAGGAATCATATCATAAGTACCTCGTAAGATCATAAAATAGTACGTGAATAGTTCAAGATTATAATATAGTACGTAAAGTAGTTCAAGAACATATGTACAAGTACAAAGTAGTTTTCATGCTTTTCAGTCCCCGATAAAAGAACTTGAACAAAATGTACGAAAAGGGGATTAGTGAACTCACAGTGATCTGGTACAAGCACAGTAGTATAAGCACAGAGAACAAGCACAGAAGTAGATAAGTTATATCTATCAGATTCCAAGTACGTCTTGATGGATGCCTAGGTACAAGTTATTGTTCATAGATATGCACACATATTAGTTCAAATGACTAATTAATTACTGAAATGTCCTTGATGAACTGATGATTTGGTCCTTAATGATCTTTCAACGTTTTGACTCAAAATGAGTTTAAATGAACTTTAAGTACATGAACTGGACTCGAACTGAACGTCTTAGAACTCACACATAAGTACTTATCGTGTTAATGAGTTGAACGTGTCTTTAATGATGAACTTTAGCCTTTAGAATTTGATTTAACTGTTCGTAGAACTCGTACTTTGTTCGTCTAGATAGAACATGTCTTAAATGTACTTAATTAGGGTTTGCACAATGTACGTTGTTTTAGGTCGATTTAAGAACTAGCTTTATTGTCAATAAGTAGCCTTGAATGTGATTGATCATGTGATAATGATGTTATGAACTGGTTTGGTGATTAATGATCAAGTGTGGTATGTTATAGAACAAGTTTAGGTTGTTTTCTAAAGAGTACAAGATCGTCTAGGGTTTTGGAACTTCAAGATCGTCCCACTGGATAGCCAAGATCGTTTCAAGTATTTAGGCTCAAGATCGTTTTAGGTGTTTCAAGTACAAGATCGTCTTACTGGACCAGATTCAAGATCGTCTTAATTGCCAAGCCAAGATCGTTTCATGCTTCTTCTAGCTCAAGATCGTTTTAGGTGTTTCAAGTACAAGATCGTCTTACTGGACCAGATTCAAGATCGTCTTAATTGCCAAGCCAAGATCGTTTCATGCTTCTTCTAGCTCAAGATCGTTTTAAATCAAGGTCGTCTGGGTCAAGATCGTCTAGGTCAGAATCGTTCTGGGTCAAGATCGTCCCATTTCCAAGGGCAAGAACAAGGTCGTTTCTAGTTCAAGAACAAGTGTTTGAGCAAAACCGATCCAAAGGATTAGTTACCCAATAAGTACATAACATCACCACACCATACGAGATCGGACGAATCAAGAACTAAGTACTAAGGGCTGTCCAGGACGATCTTGGATACTAAGATCGTCCCATACAGATCGTTCCAAAGCCAAAAACGGGCTGAACGAACCAACACTCATCACGAAGGTCTAGATCGATTATAAGACAGGTTAGAACGTAGCACTAGTACTTATATGCATAATAACAACAACTTATATCGCTTTTAAGGCTTTTCAAGATTAAATAACACATGGACAAGTCATGGCACTCAAGAACACACTTTCTTCATTTTTCAAAAATGGGTTTTGTAGATTAAAGCATGTTATGACCCAGATTTGTTCGTACAGATGTTCTTAAACACGTTTAGACACAAACCCATTAACTTTTAACACGATTTTCATTCAAAAATTGGACCAAATCATCAAGAACATGAACTTGAAAAAGTACACTTTTAATTTGATCAAAAACCCATAATTTGTTGTTGTTACCTGAGATTTGATTCCAGAAATGTGTTTTGATTGTCCCAAGGATGCTAAAAGTACAAACGATTTTGATTTAACAATCCAAAATCAAAAGGTGACTTTTGTGTGTGTTTTATGGCTGCAGGAGTGTGTTTTAGTGAGAGAAGTGAAGAAAGGAGGAAGATGAACAGTGATGCTTCTCTCACTAGGGTTTCCATCTCTTTCTTTTTTATACCTTTCCCATAATTAATGAACTTCATAAATGCAAGGACTAATTGCGAACATTTTTGAACTAGAACTTTTATGAACACGAACGTTTACGTACTGTACTTTAGTATTTTATCGAACTTAATCATAAATTCGTCATATAAATCATGATTTAAGATCGAATCGACCTTCATATAAGCACAAAATTTTAGGCCTAAAGTACGTCAAGAACCTAAATAAATTGAACTGTCTAGCCGTTCAAATGGCGAAAGTACTTTCTAAAGAACTTATTTAGAACATTTCTAAGACGGTTGTTACACATTTCATTCATGGCCTTCTCATGATGTTTCTTCTGCTCAGACATCTGTCTCTGCAGATCAGCAAGGCTCAAAGTAGCCTCTTCACTTGTCTGTAGTTGTGACTGTGGCTGTGTAGTCTCAGGAACAACAGTAACTGGCACACTTCCTGATCCACCAGCAGCATCAGAAGTCTCTTGTGCCCTGACAAGTCTACTTCTCTTAAGTAACAGCTACTCTGGCACCCAATCTTTATCAGTTTCTCTCCCTCTTCTTCTTCCTTGAGTAACAACAGGAGATCTAGGAACCATTCTGGATCCAACTCTGATGAATGCATGTGATCTGTAAGGATCCTCATCACCGTCACTGCTGGAATCATCATCAGAATGTACAGAAGGCTCTCTATCTGCTTCAACATTAGCAATAGCCTTTCCTCTACCTCCAGCATCCACACCTGACCCACTAGCCTGCCCAGCTCCTGACCCACTAGCTGTAGCTGCTTCAGAACCAACTGCAACTTCAGCTACATAATCATTTATATCCCGGTCCAAGTCTGTATCCTCTGGGTCTTCAGAATTGGCATTATACCGTTGCACTTGTGCAATATCACCTTCTGGATCGACCATCTCCTCCAAAATATCATCAACGATTTTAGGATTGGCACCAGGTTGGTTAATCACATCATCTGCAACCTGTACAACAACCTCAGGCTCCTTCGGCACATCACCTTCAACTACGACATCATGAAGCTGCTCTAGATGAGCATCATCTTCAACAGCTTCACCATCCTCTGGCTGAGGCCCTTCATATGCTGATATGACCTCATCAGCAGGTGCCACATAGTTGGCATTGGTGATGGCACCAAATAATGCTACATCTTGAGCATTTGGATCATTCGGATTCCTGCGACGAAACTCTTCATAGCCACGTCTGATAATCGAGCTCACTTGCTCCACTCCTACCACAGCTGGCAAATTTGGTAGGCGAGCATTGATGATCATCATCACAATCCTAGGATACATCAAAAATCTCCTAGTACCCGCAGCTCTGATCTATTTCCTCATCTCTTCGAAGAAGAACTTAGAGAAACTGTACGGCTTATTAAACACTAAGCCCATCATCTGTGCTTTGGCTTCCTGGTTCAACGTACTAGCAACAGATGAGCTAGATACCTCCACCTACCATAGAAACCCTTCTTGAACAGAGTTCTACTTGTCAGATCACCGGCAAACCCCATTCTCCTAAAAGCACCTTGAATTAACTCATGACGGAACTTGGTGAGACTAGTCGCACCACCTTCCTGCTCAACTGTGCCTAAACGAAGAATACCAATAAGATCTGCGACTGTGAACTGTATCAGCTGCCCAGCAACAGTGGTATGAAAAATATGTTCGTTTCCGGCACGAACAATATTAGCATTTGCCCAAAAATCTCTTAAATACTCTAGATAAATAACCGGAGAATGCGTCAAAAAGTGATGAATCCTTGATCTTCTGAAGAAGGAAAATATCTCGTGATAATATACCGTTCCTTCCTGATTATCATCGAAGTTCATCAAGTAATTATGACCAGAAATGAAATTTCTTGCCATTTCTGTAATCAATAACAAATAATTAATTACTCAAATTGACACAAAAATTCATAGGCATAACATTCAATTAACTTAAATTATCCCTGTAATTAAGTTAAAATGTAATTAACATAAATTATCCCTGTAATTTAGTTAAAAATGTAATTAACATAAATTATCCCTGTAATTTAGTTAAAAATTAATTAACTCATTTTCAAATTTTTATAAAAATAAACTTTTGAAAATTTGTTAAGTTATTTACGAGGTCGTATTTTAAAGTCAAAATTAAGTCAACCAAAATCTTAAAATACGAGGTCGTATTTTCCAATTTGGCCACGTATTTAGTCCAGGACGAAAATCCACCTCGCAATCTAGAAGTCAACAAAGTCAAAATAAATTGACAAATGCGAGGTCGCAAATCTGGGCTAGCAAACCCCCAAATGCGAGTCTGTCGCACTGTTCATCTTTTTCATCGCGATTTAACGATTTACCCAACCAAAATTCATGAAACTTGTTTCTATACATTCGTATTCAAACAACGAAAGTACCCCAACCCTTATTTTTACCCAAAACACATCAAAATCGAAGAACTTAGGAAAACCTAATTCAAAATTTCGAATCCTATTTTCTTGATTTTCTTGTTGCATGGATAACTATATTACGATTAGATAGTATACCTAGATTCAGTTTTTCAAGATGAACACAAAGATATCAACCAAAAACTCTGGATTTAATCGTGTATATCGAATCTAAATCGGGGTAGCAAAGTCGTATTTTCGGGGTCGTAAAGCTCTCAAATTGATTTTTAATATATGAGGTCGTATTAGGGTTATTTGGGTTTATATACCCACTTGACCCGAATGGGTCTGGGTCAACCCGGCCCAATACGAGGTCGTAATTGCACTAGGCCCAATCGACCAATTGCGAGGTCGTATTTGCCTTCTGCCTAATTACGAGGTCGTATTTCACCTGCACACTTTAAAATCAAAATTTCGTCAAAGTTTCTGAATAATTGATCAGCATTTATCACGAACTTCCTGGAAATATGAAAAATTTAAATGAATAAACCTGTAGACATTAAATTTTCATCTTTTCCTCGATCTTCGTCTTAAACCTGAAAAGTTAATAAACTTACAAAAATTCTTTAACTTTTCCATGATCAATCTTTCCAAAACATTCTAGAAACGAGCTTTCCCGAGATCTGTAAAAACTCAATAAAAAGTTATAAAATTGATTCATCATTCTTATACCTCCCCCTCAATTTTATGACTAGGATGTATAACTATGACTAATCATTAAAAAACCATCATTTTTATGTACTCCGCCTCAATTTATGACTGGGATACATAACTATGATTTATCAAAAATATTCAGAAATTCTTAAATTATTACCAGCAGTTTAAGTTCATAAGAATTTCAAATATAAAATTGATTAAGTACTTCATATTCTTATGAAAATATTTCATAACTATATGATCTAAATAATCAATATTTTAATACTAACACCTTTCACATACATATACATGTTTCTATATCTAAAGTTTCAAAAGACACATTTGAAAACTTTTCATATCCAAACAAGATATTTATGTCTAAGGTGTCAAAAATAATAACTTAGTAGCCTTTCACATTCAAACATTACATTTCTAAGTCTAAGGCTTTAATCAATAACCTTCTACATTCACATTATGTCTATGTCTAAGATCTTCAACTAGCAAAAACATTGCTATCATCATCTGTTATACTATATTAAAAATACTGTAAAAACCTGATGATCTTAGCCTTGTCTTAAATACTTCAGCCTTTTGCTTAGAAATCATTCTTTAAGATTGACCTCTCTGCAAATACTCTGAAAAAGATAATTCCGAGACCACAAATTTTATTGCTATACCTGAAACTTGATCTTCTGAAACTGCAAATTGATCAGCAAACTTCAAACTCTCTGTATCGTCATGATACTCAACTAATTCACCATATCTCATTGTAGTTCTCCCCCTCAACGATAAATCCCTCCGAATTAAGCATATGCAATCTTCCTTCTTGGATCTATATTGATCGAGTCCCTGCTCGCCATGCAAAACCGGCATATAATAGAGAAGTCGAATTTCCAATGATCAACACTGAACTAGTTAACTTCCATGTAAACCAGAAACTTTGTAGTTTGAATCACAAACTGTAGAAACATAAATCCTATTCCAAAAGCAATACTATCCATGTTTCCATATCTTTATAACTCTTGAATGTTTCTTCTGATTACTTTCTTCATGAATCATGATCAAACATATACCATGATGCTTCCTTGTGCTTATACCTGCACATACAAGCTCAAAACAAAACCTACAAAATAATGTTATTCTTCATTATTTCATCACTATAATACATAATAGCAAATGACTTAATCTAGAACTACATTTTTCATTTTCTTCTCCAAATTTGTTATTCTTCACTATCATAAGTCATAAAAAGTCATATGACATTATCTTAGTCTAGAACTACAAAATAACATAAACTTTGAGAACATTGTCTCATTGTTTAATGGATAACCTAAAGTAAGGTCTTCCAAAAATTTCTGCCTCATCATGCAAATTTATACAGATTTCGTTTCTAAAGTCACTTGTCTTTAACTCTGTAAAGCATATGAACTGAAAACCTAATCTCTTATACTTTTGCATGATCAGATCTATCTTGCTTTCGTTGTGAGATCTTGCTTGATAACCTACAAAAACAATCATCTGTTCGTTGTCCTGCACAATCTCAACACAAACATCAAATCTTCTCAAAGTAATACAATCTGAAAAATTGAATAAAAATGAATATACTTAACAGTCTATTATTGTCCTAAGTCACATTGAGGTCAAATAATTCACTGTAAGCACGTTCAAATTTTGCACATGTTCTGATTTTAGTTAGTCTGAAAGTGCTTACAAAACAAAATCATTTGGAATCTCTATTCCAAATCTTTTTGATTCAAACAAAAATCTTTTAAAGATCAAATTCAAACTATGAACAACTATGTGTTCATTCTAATGAAAATCTTCTTTCTAAAGATCAAGAAAATAGGCATTAACTCAATATCTGTTTACTGAAATCAACAACACTGTGTTCTTTTCCTTAAACTCATATTCTGTTAATATGACACACTTTCTTTTAGCTTTTTATCAAACACTATCGCTTAACTACCCTACTCGTTTATTCAGTGTTCCATAGAACGTAGTTGAGTCCTCTTGGAAACTAGATTCTATTATGACTCTATCTCTCGTGCAATAGGAACTTTTATTTAAACAATACAATACAAATAAAAATTAAACATTTCACGAAAAACACACAAACACACATACACTTAACATAAACGAATAACATAGTTACAAGAGCTAAAGTTACTGCAGATTAGATCAGATTAGCATGTTACATAAGCCCACAAGTGAGAAATAATTCTCTTATTATTAGTTATGAACAGTGATCCATCAAAGATTACCAATATGTTTGTCCTCTTAAACACTCGGTACTTCCAGTTTCCTTTTGGTTGTACCACTTTCAGCATACCCTGGCCAAGGACAGTCACCATGTAACCCGAGTAGCCTAATATGCCACTTAATCAAGTTTGCGAACTTAAGTGACCCACATTCAGATACACTCTCACAATCGACACAAGCACTAAGATTAAGACATTTGGTGAGTATAGGAAGAAAGCCTTTAAGAATCAAGTCAGCGGTGACAGGTCGGTGATTCCTCACACGCAAAACGACATAACTTGACTCACGTACGGAAATATACCCAACATTGCATAATGCTAAGTACTTGCATATTTGTGACATCATTTTAAAGCACTTATGAAAACCCGTGACTTTCGATGAGACCCGTGTAGCAAACTTTCTGACAACCTATCCCAAGTTGGAAGCTTTAGGTAGGGTAGGTATACAAAGACACCCCAAGGACTTACTTGTTCGAATCTCAAAGGCCACATTAGCTCCATAATTTTCAAAGGATTAATAAGATATTTGAATATCTTGTCACAAATATACATCCGAAAAGCAATACATACACATGTATGTACCCGAGACCCTCTATATAAAGACCAAATATACAAAATTATAATGCAAGATCTTTCGTAAGATTTAAGGACCAGATCTAATCATTTGAAAAGCAGGCATTCTCAGCCATATATTTGAATATGTTTCCCATAAGAACATTGTATACATTAAGTTCAGATTATAAGGAAACCTTGGTACTTTGTGCCTATCGATACATCATATAATGGTATCACTGAACTGAGCAATTTAAAGTACAATTAAGTAGGCTTAAAAGCTAAAGTATCGTCACGTCTAATCGTCTTGACGCAGTGACCTTACTCTATTTATTATTTTCTTTTTCTTTTCTACTTTTTCTCATTTTTATTTTGTTTTTCTGACACTACATGACACACATACATAACGACACAAACACTGACACATTTTACAAAGTTCCTTTTGAGAGACACTGTCACTATAGATTTCTCATTCCAATCAATTGGACTAGCAACTCGAAACGTGTTCGGTCGAAAGCCTTAGTGAACAGATCAGCTAAATTAAAGTCACTCGGCACCTTTTCTAGGACTATTAATTTCTTTTCAGCACAATCACGAATAAAATGAAACCTTATGTCTATGTGCTTAGTCCTACTGTGCTTGATGTGCAAATTCGAGTCTTAAATTTATAAACAAGAACTACCTAATTACTGACTACTACACATTTGCGGGCAGTGACCTTATCGCATGCAGTATAGTAAACCTGGTAAATCCGAGGTCGATCACAAGGACTAAAGTAAAACAGTTGCTCAAATTAAGTAGTACAACTAAAAAAGGGGTTTTGTGACCGATTTGTCACTTTGCAAATAGTTAGAAAATGAGTTAGTAATCCCGAAAGATTAATCGAAAAGAATCCGGTATGACCGGGGCAGGGTTCGTCGGAAGACGAAAGTCAAAATGATTTTTGTGACAATAATATTAAAAGGTGCACCTACTTGGATCAGCTTGCATGTCAATCAGAAAGTCTAAATATCACTTGCAATGTTGAATGACTTAAAAAGTAATCAAGATGAACTCTCGTTATACTCGAATCTTTAATTGTGCAAAGTATAGTTACCACTCTCGTGAATAATTTCTACTCTAAACAATCAAGCATTAAGAACTTAAGTTGATTTTATGATTTAATATTGAAAAGCTTTCTCTCGAACTGCTTGTTCGCCTAATCAGATCTCTCTATCATAGACGCTTACACACTCAAAATGAATTTAATTGTTTAAATCTTTATCGCTAGTTTCTCTCGAACTCCAACGACTTTTGATTAATTAAAGACCGATTAATCGTTTCATAAACCAATTGACAATGACATAGATTTCTCTCGAACTTCTAATAACAATTATCAATCAATTTATATAAAAGATAAAGACAATATATAAACCCAAATAAATGCGGATCTTCGATTAAACATAGAAATCTTGTTCAACAATTGCAAATAACATCAAACGATCCTATGACATGTTCACTATCCAAGTAGGTGTTAAGAAGATTATCTACTCATCACAAGACAAATAAAACAAACAATTATCAAATAAATGTAATCCATAAGAATAATTGTATATAGTAAATAAGATAGTCTCACAATTACGCAACTAATAATAATTAAGTGCGAATTAAATAAAGAGATCAAACTATGTTGGAGACTATGATGATGATCGAATTAATGCTGCTGCTCGCGAAAAACAACAAAGGAGAATAAAACCTATTTCGTTTTTGTCCTTGCGGCTGTCCACCCCCAACACTCACGTCCCACTCCCAAAAAAAAAAAAAAAAAATTTCTATTTTTCTCTTTATTTGCTATGCTCCCGAGATTAAAGAGGCGGTGGCCCTCTTTATTTTCTTTGTTGACCGAGCCCCTCCAAAGCCCAAAATTAATTATAGTTTCTGCCATTCTATTTCTTGTTGTTGGGCCAAGCTCGTTATTCACGTACAAATGACCATATGCACCTCAAAAGCCTCTTTGTTGTAAAAGCTCAAATTGTCTCTTTTTTTGGCTCAGTACACTTCGACTGATAATCCTCAAGACCACCACTCCACAAACTTTTAACAAATGTACTACTCTTGACTTTGTCCAAATCTTCACATTTCATATTTATGTAGCACATAAAATAATGTGTCATACTTTTCATCTTGTCAATTTCAATCTTCATTTGCTTCATAAATGATCTTTATTCAGTCCACTATCATCATTTTTCACCTTATAGACCTGCTTATCACCTGAAAGCACTAGTAGATACCATAAAGCACCTAAAACTCATACAAAACGACCATAAACAACCATAAAACATCCAAACAATTATGTGGGAAATATATATACATTAAGTCACATCAAATCCCCCACACTTAAGCTTTGCTTGTCCTCAAGTAATTCCAAACTTAAAAACACAAATTACCTTGGTACATCCATGGAAATACATTTCAGTAATCAAAAAGAAGCTCAACCATAAATGAAAATGAAAAGAGAAGAGATGGTTAGGCAGTTTTAATCTTAAATGAAAACTGGAATGTTTGACAATACCTGACTGATTCACAAGCCTCAATAACACGACTAAGCACTGAACAATCGAATCAATGATATATTATCTATCCTACTCCAACTAACTTACTATTGGGGTTGAATAAACGAATAATCACTCAAGGCCTAGTCATGATGCATAATCTTTTACCATAGGCTTGTACTAGAATCATTCATGCCCCGTCATGGCGCAAGCACCAGGACGTCTATCAGAAGAGGTCTTTCAAGGGTTGTAATGTATTCTGAGGCTAAACAGGGTATTTAAAAGGGTATGGAAATTTGGAATAACAATTGGTGTTAAAAAGAAATAGCACAACAATTAACAAATTTTCACATAATAGTCTAATCCATAAATCCCATGTCATTAGTTGCCAACAGTCCAAAACCCGAGTAATTGTCCGGACAATACCCCCAATAGAACGATTAAAAACCGACACCATTGTGGTGTATGACATCAAACAACTCAATCAACCAAGACTAACCATGTTGGCTTAAACAAATGTGCCAACCCAAGTATGATAACTGGAGAAAATACCATTATAATCTTTTTGTTGGTTATAAAGATGTACCAACTCATCTCGATAATTTGTAGAAACAATGAAGCTTTTGTTGGTGTTATTGATGAACCAACTAACAAAAATGATTTGACCAAAAGTGAGAAATATCAACTGACAGCCCAAGCTCTTTTTCATTTTTTCTATTTTTTTATTTTTTCTGTTTTTCAATTCTTTTATTCTGTTTTTTTCTCTCTTTTTTTGTGAGCTACTTTTACTCCGACTAATTGGTATTCTCTAGGTAATATCGAAACAGTGACAAATCATGTAATAATATGCTAAAATGAACAATCCAGACTTTATCCAATAATCATGACGAAATCAATTTATCCTCAGTAACCGAGAATATCCCAACCCGACATAAAAGGACAACCCCAAACCATCCACTAGCATAGGCAACCAATGACCCACCAGGACTTCGACTATCGGTATTTAGGGTGGATTTATAACAAAGAACAGGCTAATGACAACATGTTTTCTATTGTTTCTTGCACTAAAAGTGAGTGCAACATAAGGGTTTCACAGGTGGTTCACTAACCAGTGTAGTTAGCTACTAAGCACATTAACAAAACATGCACATAACAAATTTTTATGAAACAAGGGTGAACATACAAAGAACAAAGGTTTTAAACCTAAATTTGCCTCTTCCTCATCTAGAAACACGGAACGATCAACCAGGACAAGTTCTAGAATCAACGCAAATCACCGGCACACTCATAGCAAATGAAAGTAACCCGGAAATGGAAAAACTAACCCCAAACTTGCACATCATAGTTCAGAGTTCAAAGTAGAACCCTTACTCTTAGATGAATCCAAAAGCCTACGAGAGGGACAAGTTTACAAGGCCAATAATTCCAAACCCGTAAACACCTAGCATATCTAGAAATGAATCAAGAATCTCACAATTTTGGTGTTTTGGTGCTATAAGCGTGCTAGTCATGTTATTAATCCAGAAGGGATTGCCTAATTAATCAATCAAGACACATTCCACCAATTAAACTTTGTACCAAGGGTGTAGTCAAATTGCTCATTAAAATCTATAATTAGGTGACAAAAGCAATTAACTACAAGGACAAGCATGCAAAAGTTTAAAAATCCTCTAAAATACCCGACTTTTTCCTATTTACCACCCCCCCACACACACACACTTGAGTTGGACAATGCCCTCAATGTCCAATGAACTAAGGCAAACTATGGGAAATAGGAGAAAGTAAACAAAAGCAAAATCAAGAACAAGAAAAACTTGCCGGGTATGACGGGTGTTCCATGCTTGAATGATGCCAACAAGAATATTGCGCTGAACTTACTGCCAGCATATGCATATGACAAGACTTGCTATTCAACATGAACACACGATTAACGGATAACAGGAATACCAATCAACTAGCAAAACCCCAACCATCATCAAGAGTTTATTCAAAAACACACACACAAAAAGAAAAATGCAAAATTAAAATATAAATAACAAAATAGAAGACACGGGTTGTCTCCCGAGAAGCGCTTAATTTATTTATGAGTCGTTAGCTAGACTCCTACCCCAAATAATTACCATGGTGGAGTCTCTGACGCCCCCACACTTAAAGTGTTGGGCGGTCTACCCTTAAATGGTGAAAAACAATTACCTTTCACCTTTGTAAGAATCCAATCATCAACATCACCTACACAAAAGTCTGGTGGCCTACACGAGTAGGGTGAAAAATTTGTGAACTTAACTTTTATCATTACCCATTCATTAAAATCCACCTTTTTAAAATCTCCATTCACATAATCTATCACATCCATTTTTAAATCCATGAATTCTACCCAATTCATCCATTTATTATGATCAAACAATACTGGGTTACCTGAAGTGTAAACACGTCTCTTTTTAGAGACAATTAAGCACTTATCAATGAGGAAAGTAGCCGATGCTTCCTCTAGCTTCCTCTTTCTGCTCACCAATTTAATACATGCTTGAACTTTCGGTAATTCATCCATTATGGTGTGTTCAAGCTCAATCCTCTTTATTGGACCAGTTACCAACTCCTCATCCAAGTCGATTATGACTTCATCCTCCAAATCCTGCAAGATATAGTTAGCAACATTTGTATCATCATAAGAAACATCACATACCTTACCAAGGAAGGAGGAACAAATCTCCAAATAAACAACTTCAATCACTGGCTCATTGCTAGTAAGTGGTAGTTCATTTGGTTCCGAATGAGTGAACTGATAATCATCTTCTTTCGAGTCAACTCCAATGAAAGGTTGTAAATGGGATTTTGGCTCTTGTGCTACTATCTTACTCACACCATCGCCCCGTTCCATAAATTCTTCTTTAAAGCTTAACTCTTCCATTATCACTTCACCAAATTCAGATTGCGGAAGAGACACATGTGGTTCCTCCATTGCATCAGTGTTCAGGATTTGAATGGAATCCTGTATCTCTGGATATTTTTGGCTTTCAGGAGGTTGGGTAGGAGATTCATTTTCCAAGAGATCATAAGCTTCCGTTGTTTCGTTATCTTCTGAAGTCTCATACACTTCTTGCCACATTGCATTATTTTTGGGCACATACACCAATTCCTCAGAGTGAATAAATTCTTCCAAATAATCAAATACCCCATCTGTATTCATCCCTAAGAATTCCTCGCTTAGAATATCGTAGGATTCGTTATCTAGCCCACGCAAATAAAACGTAACAAGTTCACAAACAAAAATGTTGTTCGTGCTTAACTTATCAACTACGTCTCTAATCCTCAACCATGCTTCATACCAAGTTTCGTTTGGTAACTTCTTAAAGTACCGAATCTCGTCTGGATACTCTCCTTCCAACTCATAGTCATGATCGGCCATTGGTGACGCTAATACTACAAAACAAACACTAGCACACCCCGTGAAAAGCACAAATGGAAAAGAAAAACTAAATAAAAAAATGTACTAGAACTAAATTAAAAAAAATTAACACTAAATTACGCTAACCTAAGAAAGCAAGTAACTTTCTCGTAAATGAATACAAGAAAGGATCGAACTACAAAATTAAACAACTACTAAACAAAAGTCCCCGGCAGCGGCGCCAAAAACTTGATGTGCAAATTCGAGTCTTAAATTTATAAACAAGAACTACCTAATTACTGACTACTACACATTTGCGGGCAGTGAACCTGATCGCATGCAGTATAGTAAACCTGGTAAATCCGAGGTCGATCACAAGGACTAAAGTAAAACCGTTGCTCAAATTAAGTAGTACAACTAAAAAGGGGGTTTTGTGACCGATTTGTCACTTTGCAAATAGTTAGAAAATGAGTTAGTAATCCCGAAAGATTAATCGAAAAGAATCCGGTATGACCGGGGCAGGGTTCGTCGGAAGACGAAGTAAAAATGATTTTTATGACAATAATATTAAAAGGTGCACCTACTTGGATCAACTTGCATGTCAATCAGAAAGTCTAAATTTGACTTCCAATGTTGAACGACTTAAAATTAAAGTAATCAAGATGAACTCTCGTTATACTCGAATCTTTAATTGTGCAAAGTATAGTTACCACTCTCGTGAATAATTTCTACTCTAAACAATCAAGCATTAAGAACTTAAGTTGATTTTATGATTTAATCTTGAAAAGCTTTCTCTCGAACTGCTTGTTCGCCTAATGAGATCTCTCTATCATAGACGCTTACACACTCAAAATGGATTTAATTGTTTTAATCTTTATCGCTAGTTTCTCTCGAACTCCAACAACACTTGATTAATTAAAGACCGATTAATCGTTTAATAAACCAATTGACAATGACATAGATTTCTCTCGAACTTCTAATAACAATTATCAATCAATTTATATAAAAGATAAAGACAATATATAAACCCAAATAAATGCGGATCTTCGATTAAACATAGAAATCTTGTTCAACAATTGCAAATAACATCAAACGATCCTATGACATGTTCACTATCCAAGTAGGTGTTAAGAAGATTATCTACTCATCACAAGACAAATAAAAAAAACAATTATCAAATAAATGTAATCCATAAGAATAATTGTATATAGTAAATAAGATAGTCTCACAATTACGCAACTAATAATAATAAAGTGCGAATTAAATAAAGAGATCGAACTATGTTGGAGACTATGATGATGATCGAATTAATGTTGTTGCTCGCGAAAAACAACAAAGGAGAATAAAACCTATTTCGTTTTTGTCCTTGCGGCTGTCCACCCCCCAACACTCACGTCCCACTCCCAAAAAAAAAATATAATAGAATTTATCTATTTTTCTCTTTATTTGCTATGCTCCCGAGATTAAAGAGGCGGTGGCCCTCTTTATTTTCTTTGTTGACCGAGCCCCTCCAAAGCCCAAAATTAATTATAGTTTCTGCCATTCTATTTCTTGTTGTTGGGCCAAGCTCGTTATTCACGTACAAATGACCATATGCACCTCAAAAGCCTCTTTGTTGTAAAAGCTCAAATTGTCTCTCTTTTTTTGGCTCAGTACACTTCGACTGATAATCCTCAAGACCACCACTCCACAAACTTTTAACAAATGTACTACTCTTGACTTTGTCCAAATCTTCACATTTCATATTTATGTAGCACATAAAATAATGTGTCTTACTTTTCATCTTGTCAATTTCAATCTTCATTTGCTTCATAAATGATCTTTATTCAGTCCACTATCATCATTTTTCACCTTATAGACCTGCTTATCACCTGAAAGCACTAGTAGATACCATAAAGCACCTAAAACTCATACAAAACGACCATAAACAACCATAAAACATCCAAACAATTATGTGGGAAATATGTATAAATTAAGTCACATCAGTGCTTAACAGGATTATTAGTAATGGAAATAGTGGATTCATTGTCTATCTTTATGGGAGTACAAAGGAAATTCTGACCGTAATCACGCAGTTGTTGCTGAATCCATAGAACCTGAGAGCAACACCCACCAGCTGCCATGTATTCCGCCTCGCAAGACGAGATCGCAACAGAAGTCTGCTTTTTACATTGCCATGACACCAATCTCTCCCTAAGAACTGACATCCACTTGAAGTCTATTTCCTCAAGAACACCAGTTTCTTTCATCCCTGTGAATAAACTAGCAAACTTCTGGAACTGACATAATATCATTACCAACAAAAATACAATTAAAACAGGCTAAACACTTTACTATAGATCATCATCTAGACATGATCTTCTACAATAATCTGTCTGTTACATGAATGAAGTCAAAAAGAAAAACTAATTTGAACAAGTCTTCTTGAAACAATGATCATCAGTTTCATGGATTTTTCTCTTTCTTTCATCTAACTGATCTTTAAAGTCCTTGACAACTTGCTCATGTGACCTCCAAATTTCTTCTTGTTCAGGAGTTAACACATGAGGTACAACCTTTTGACTTACTGAGCTACAATCCTCTTTCTTAACCTCAGCACTCCAAACTTTATCAATTAAAACCCGGGGGAAACAAAATCTTGAAAATTCCATTTCAGTAAAAACTCGATCACTACCTTTTAAAGTATAATGAGTAAGATAGACTTTTTCCTTTTCTAAATCGACTTGCTTAGAAATTGATAAGTCTTTTAAAAGGTCCATGAACCTGTTTTTCAATTAAATTTACATTGTCAATTAAAATACTTCCTTTTACAACTCTTCCAACCCGAAAATTTTTCCGCCTTTGGAATCCACAATGCAGACATAAGACCCTTTAACAGGAGTAAACTCCGTTAATAGTCCCTTGTCTTCTAATATGTGCCTAGAGCTTCCACTATTGACAAACCATAAACCTGCGGTCTTCCTTAGCAGCTCCTGCACATTCACAAAATAATTAGTTCTCAAAAGGACCCCTAGCCCTGTTGGCTTTGGGTCTATCATTCGCTTCATCAGAAACCATGTCAGCCCAATATCCACCAGTAGGCACCCATGCCTTAGCTGGTTTGACAGATGAACTACCAACAGTCCTTTTGCCGGGTGAAATCCGTAAATTTTTCCCAGCACTAGGTCTACGACTTGGGGAACCACTAAGCCTCTTTTCAGTAGGTAGCCTTTGGTTATTACCCTTAGAACTCTTTTGAACTCTTGACATTTTCTCAGGAGATGATGAACGGAATCTCCTAGGACTATGTCGCTGAAATCGATCAATTGGGTTAGTTTGCACATTAGAGATAAGCCTACCATAATAAGCACTATTCGACTTAACCCTGTGAGGAGAATTGGTTCTCCAACTACTTGATTGACTCGAACCACTAGAACCTTCTTTAAATGAGACACTTCTAGGCTTATTATCATTAGTCTTGCTATTGTTTTCAAATTCTCTAAATCTTAAATAGTTCTTAACAGCCAGACTATCAGGATTTCTCTCAGCATACTCCTCATAATATTTATTCTTGCAATCTTTCATAGACATGTTGTACAAAAACCCACTATTTTCACTGGAGTCCATACTACCTCTAGATTTTTCAAGTGACACCCTAGATTTACTGTTTTTCCTATAAGGACAACAGCTTGACACGTGACCCATTTCACGACATTTAAAGCATGACCTCTTAGGTAACTTCTTTGGTAGATCACCGTAAACAATCTCAGGCACTTGGACCCCATGACCCTTTAATTCATCTATCCATTCAAGAGTTGCATATGCCTCTTCCCAAGTAGTTGGTGCCTTAATAGGACTGGCATACCGATTGACAGTTTGAACCTTTGGACCAATGGATAACATCTCTTTTAGCTTATTCTCAGATTGAACACTCAAACCTTCTGCATCAATTGTAGAAGTTTGAACAAAACCTTTCTTGAAAATTGTATCTTTAAAGTTCTTGCTTTTAACAGGTTTTGGCAAATGTTCAGATTTTACGGGTTCGTCAATACTCCAGATTTGATCAATATTTTTAGGATACTTACCGTTTAAATCTGACTCTTTTGCTGAAAACACTTTATCATTACCTTTTAAAGTAAAGTAGACAATTGTTTCCATTTCAACTTCTTTTTCAATTCCTTTTAGTTTGTTATCCACTGTCCTTTTGGCTTCACTTGGGTCTGAGTGAGCCTTAGGTTCACTAGTCTTGTTCACAGATCCCTCTGACTTAGACATCTCAGGGATAGGAACATCACTAGTTTTGGTCTCTAGAGGGGTAGTCTTGGGTACATTTTCAGGACTTGATTTTTCAGATTCTTCTAAAGTAAGCTTCTGAAAACTATCATAATTGTGACTAAAAGGTGGCGGAACAGCATTATATCTCTTGACAAAACTAGGTTGTTCACCCTTTTCTTTAGCATCTCTAAGGTGACCCAACATAGTTCCTATGTCTCTCATTTTATTCAGTTTGCCACTTAGTTCAACAATTTTTACCCTAGAATCTGCTAATTCTTTATCCTTTTTAGCACTTTCTTTTACTACCCTCTCATAGTCTTCATCTAGCATTTGTTTTCTGCCTAGTAACTGTGCATATTCAACCCTAAGAGACTCAAACCTATCTTCTTCAGATTTTATCCAATTAAGATATTCTTTAGCATGACCTTTATAAACCATTACGTCTGTTGCTAACTTAGTCCTATCACTAGTATTATCATTCAGAAAGGTCTTTGTTGATTCAATCTCAAGAACAGTTACTTCGCTAGACAAACCTATGCTATGTTTACATACCTTAATGAAGGATTGTAAAGAAAAACTTACATGTTGCTCTGGTGCTTCAAGATTAGCCACAAAATTTACAAGCTATTTTGTACTCAGATTATCAGGTATCTCGATCATTACATCCTTGTCCCTTTTCTCAGTTTCCATATTCTCAGCTTCAGTGGAAAACTTCTTCATTTTCAGCTCTTACTGGTTCTGATGGTTCAGGTTCCTCTTCTACCCTCTGATGAAAACTATCATGATCATCCGTGCTGGCATACAATGTATAGTCGAATGAATTATCAACAAGATCGTTCATTCCTCCATCAAAGTCTTGAATTTTTGCCATGAATGCATGATTCTGATCATCGGCACTAGTCGAACCCCAATTATACGTACCATCACTTTGAACAACCAAAGCTCTTGAGTTGTCCGTTTCTCCTGAGTTTCGGTTCCCAGTATTAGCATATTGACGCCCTGAATTCTGACTTGCAATAGAACCACTCTGATTGAAGTTCTGACGACCTGTAGCTGAACTGTTGTCCCGTCTTGGCCTCTGACATTCACGTGAAAAATGTCCAAAACCATCACAGTTGAAACACTTCACTTTAGTTTTATCAAACCCCACTTTGCCGTCTATAACCTTCCTTCCGATTCTATCAGTGAATCGTTGAACTCTCAAAGTTAGCATAGCTAATTGCCAGTTCAGATTCATTTCTTCCAGATCATCTGGATCAACTTGCTTGTAATCCTCCCTAATCAGATCAGGATCAGTCAGTTTTCCTCCAATTTACTTCTCATGAGCAGACACAAACGAAGCCAGCATGCCCAAATGTCCCTCAACAGATCTTATGCTCATCGGCATTCCTGATAAACCCGAGCTTGGAGAACTACTTTTCTGATTCCCATTATGAACAACCATAGCTGATTCCGGAGAAGTTACATAGATTAAGTTGTTATCAGAATCCATTATCATCTTCAATTTCTCATCATCCCCACTGTAGAAGGCAGTGATCCCTCCACTTGGAGATTTTCAAGAAGCAACATTTGGCTTGCTATGATAAAGTTCTGGACGTTGAACAAAATCACTGCTACCTGCTTCCTTTGACTTACGCTTCATATCTTGACCTCTTAGCTTTCGGATGATCTGATCCAGAGTCCAAGTACAGAATTCGGGATTTTGCTGGATAGATGTAACAAACCCTTCCCACTTAGCTGGAAGAGAATCCAACAACTTCTCGATCACTTCATCTGAATCAGGCTTGTACCCAAAATATGCAAGCTCAACTAGCAAGTGACTGTAACGAATCAATGTCTCATCAAGAGATTCATCCTTGAAACTTGTGAACACATAGTACTGTTTCTTCAACAAGTCCTTTCTCCTCTTCTTGAGATCTTCATCACCTTCACAATGCTCCTTGAGTGCATCCCATAAGCCCTTTTCACTTTCATACTTTTCAAACAAGTGCAAGAATTCCCCTTGGAGAGCCATTCGGAGTGATCCTAAAGCCTTACTTTCAGCCTCATAGTCCTTCTTTTGATTGACATTCATTTGCTCATAAGTAGCTGCTTTCCCACCACTCGAACTAGAAGAGTCCTTGTCATTTGTGACAACAGGATGAACATAACCATTGACAATACAAATTCACATCCGAACATCCATAAGTCTACAATATGACTCGAATCTGCCCTTCCAATTGAAATATCTGTCTAGGCTTATCAACTTGGGCGGTGAATTGGCCTTTCCGGTTTCATGATCCATCATAATCAATTGATTCAGCAAGGCTTGATAGTTTGCGGGTAACTGAGACGTCATTTTCTCCGAGCTAGCAAAATTATACGAACTGTTCAAAACTAAACGAGGTCGCAAATTAAAACGAGGTCGTGAGAAATACGAGGTCGCAAATTACAACTCGAGATCGTAATTGAACTGGTGAGGTCTTAAAGAGCTCACGAGGTCGCAAACGAAATACGAGGTCGCAATTGAACTGGCGAGGTCGTAATTAGCTACCCAGGTCGCAAATCGAACTGGATGAGGTAATACGAGATGGCGAGGTCGCAAACGATGCTGAAACCTTTAATTCTCTTGAATTTCGAAACCCTAACACCCAATAAACACCTTCAAAACACTGCAAACTCCGAAAGAGGTCACAAAAAGGGTTTTCGATCGTAAACTCGTGAAAGAATCACGTATAAACGACCCTAAACCAATGTTGTCTATCACCAACAAACTATAACCTTCCGGTATGAAACCAAGAGGCTCTGATACCACTTGTAAGTCCCCTTGAAACGGATTTCACGTATAAACGACCCTAAACCAATGTTGTCTATCACCAACAAACTATAACCTTCCGGTATGAAACCAAGAGGCTCTGATACCACTTGTAAGTCCCCTTGAAACGGATCGTTAATAGTTTGCTCCAGTTATCTTGAGGTGCAGAATCCCTCACTATAACTTGGTGATTCACAACAAGCCTTTAGATTATCTGATGTCTCGCAGATCTTCTCTAGGCCTAGCGGAACAACTATTGACGACTTAACCTGCAAATATGCTTGATATTTCGACAAATGTTCAACCCTAATCTCTGTTAGGGTTCGATATATATAGGAAACAACTCGACATGGGCTTCAGCGAGCTAGCCTCGCATTTACAACCCAGCTCGACACAATTGCGAGGTCGCAATTCGTGTCCTGCCTCGTATTTGAGCCTCCAATTACGAGGTCGTAATTGTCCCTGTGAAATGCGAGGTCGCATTTCACACTTAGCAGATTTATACATTCAATACTTCAACTTAATCTAGTATTCTATGCAAAATACAAAGTTCATTAATGACAATCACATTACAAAGACATATTACAATATAAGACCGAACAATCTAGACTGCTATTGTCATAGACGTGCACTTACAATCTCAAAGAAGAATATGCAGGTGTCAAAAGCACCTCATTTTCATCCAGAAAAGACTTATGTGGGAGAAAAAAAGGTAAACTTTGATACGTAAATCATTTACTCCTTTTCCATTGACAAGTTAGTATACCTTAATCTAACAATGTTATAAAGCAGTGACATGAGAAGATCCTATATGAGCGAAACTATAGTACTTTTAGGGGCAGTACCACAGACTTCTATTCATCGAATAATACTTCAGTTTCAACATGTCCAAATCGGATTTTTGACCACGCCCGCTTAACCATTGCCTCAAATATGAATTGACGTACCAATGTACCATACCTGATTTAGTGGAAAAGACAGAATAACAAACACATGAAAACCGAAATTTATAACTTAAAATTCTTTTATTGTAACAATGCTTATCATATAACTTTCTAGGATAGACCACTGCTTAGTTGAACCAGTAATGAGCATTGATGTGGATTGTATCATTTTTCCCCAAGTCATATCAAGTTATAAACTGATATGAAGTTAAAAAATGTTTGATCTAACTTGATACGAAGTTAGTCATACAACAACTTATACACTTGAAAGAAATAGATAACCAAGAGTGAATTGCAGAGGCAGCCAAGATCAATGTGTAATGGCTTTAAGCTCACTTGGGAACTTTTAATTACAAGAGGGAAGAGGCCACAAAAAGGTCCACTATGCTCATGGAAACAAAGCAAATATCATTATGCATAAAAAATTCGCTCGACTGGATCTAATGAAAGATATTTAGAGCTCATGGCTGCACGTGAAAGGTTTGAAACAGCTGAAAAGACCATGGAAGTACTTGATCATGTAGAAAAAAGCTTAATAAAACATGTGTGATTGTAATGCAAAGCATAGATAGTTAGATATATGCTTTAAGAAGGGACTTAAGTTCGTCTAACATAATAGGAACATGAGAAGAGACTTTCTTTTTGGTTTTACTACTCATTGCACTATCATCTACCCGTTAAAAAATGTGTTAGCAATTTAGCATCATAGGCAGGAAGAACAATTTTCAGTTTCATCAGTTGGAAGCTCTGTACATACCGTCTTCAGTGCTCTCGAAAGTTTGCATGTCCTACATTCCTTTTCTATAAGGGCAAAGCTTGCCTGGCATCTGTTCATAAAGGTGAAAAAAAATAGTACTCATTTTAAAGATTGGTGCAATCAAAATTACTAAAGTAATCCACCATAGAAGAGAGATCTCTGTTGGGGAAAATATACATTTTATAAGACGTCGATGAGTAGCACTTGTCATCTTATGACGCCTAAGTGATACATATTTTCCAAGGCTATATCTAATCATTTTGAGATTGCCAAGTAAAATACCATGATGTTTAGCTGCTTGACATATGCTCAATAAGTAAAATACCTACTTCACTTAAAAAATTGTTTTTGATATAACGTAACAGAAAACAATCCTATTTAATTAGTTTTAAAAACATTGGAAAATATGAACTAAAGTACTGTAATATAAACTTACACTGACATTTCGACAAACACCTTATGTGCTTCAAAATTTTGTTCTACATTCACAATGAAAATACATACGTTAAGTGAAATAGGTGGATTTATAATATAAAAAACCTAGCCGGTAAAAAATAAAATCACAAATATGAAACAATTAATCAAAAAATATGGATCAATACTTACCAGTAAATTAAAAGTTGAAGACAACTATATATATCGCTTCTTCATTAAACCTTGTTAATCTCAATAACAAAAGCTGTAATATAATTATCATGGAGTAAAGCTGTATATTATTATCTATGAATCTATGGATTAAAGATGCAAGTGTTTTTTTTTCTATACTATCTAATAAAACAAACCACCCCTTTTTTTCCTTAAACTTTCTACCTTTGAAAAACCAAAAATATCATTCTCCTTTATTCACTAATTTAAACATCTCCATCTAATATACCTATAATACCCTTAATGAAATAATTTACAGTATAGATCCCCAACACTTAAAATAACTACAATACCACCTTTAACATCAACTACTTTTACATTTATCACCATCGTCGCCCCCACTGCCGTCACCACCACCACCTCCGCCATCACTATCCCCACCGCCGCCGCATTGTGCGGGCATAAGTCTAGTTTAATAAAAATTGTTATAAAGATATACTGGTATGAGGAAGAAAATAAAGAAAGAAATGGGATATAATTTATTTATTTTTAAGAAAGGTGATATTGGAAACTGGAAAGGATGGCATGTTGCCACGTGTAAGCTTTTTAAGGAACTTTGTTATTGGGATTCTCTTTTATCAAATAAAAAGATTTTTATATGTATTTATAAAATTTGTGTAAAAAGTTGGGAAAAAAAGAAGGTAAAAGGTAAAAAAAATAATTAAAAAAAATGACATTTGGCAAGAGTGTACCTTCTTCAAAATAGCCCCACTCCCCAATTTTAAGGGGCTAACCACTTGGTGACATGACGTCACATGGCGCAAGTTCCCCCAAGTTGGGTAGCTTCACTCCTCTCAGCCTTCAATTATATAGGAAGTCTAAAATATTTCGGATACTAGTCTTCAGGCTCGTCCGATGGACGGGTAGTTTCAAAACATTAACTTATAGTAACGATTTCAACATATCTTGCAAGATAAAAGCTAAAGTAATAGTAATGGTTTCAAAGTACTAACATATAGTAATGGTTTCAATAATATTACAACCACTTGTGCATGAACAAATATCATGTTTTCAAAGTTTTGGAGTGACATCCCATTGGTTTGTATTATCATTTCTATCCCCTTCAGTGCCATGTTATGCAGCTAATCAACATTAGTAGTATCCCTGGATATGTAAAGAAAAAAAAGATTACACTTTATTTTAGTGCTCAGAGATCAAACATTTTCTAAAAACAAACCATAAAGATGACAATTATGATTTGTATCCAGTATTCATGGATTAAGTAAACAAAACATCATCATCTAATCAGAACTAAACAAAACATTTATGAGGGATAATGTCCCAAATCTATACCGAATAAGAGGTAAAAGTGTAAACCAAATCATTACCTATCTAGTTAGGTTCCAAACCTAACGGTAAATTATGTATAGATATAAAACGGCGCCTTAGAAGAAAAAAAAAAGCAAAGTCTAATTCTAAAAAAACGTGACCAGACCCAAAACAGCCTAACAAAACAGCCTAAGTAGAGATTAGAGAAGGTAAATCATATAAAACACCATCCAAAAAATAGAATCAACAACCTGAACCATATGATGGAATAGAAGTAATTGCCACGTCAGGTGATACTCAAAGCAAGGTAACGATCAAAGCAAAGGTAAATTAAGGCCTGCAAATGTGAAGATGTATGAAGAACTGCAATAGGAGAAATAAAAATATTAGTCAACTTTGAATGAATTGATTGAAATACTATATCACAATATGTTCAAAAAAAAATAAGAAACACAACACATACAAAAATGGCTAATAATTCAAGTATATATTTAGTCTTGTTTGAAACTTTTCCATATACGAACCTGCGCTTTGCAGCGTGCCCAAGGATTCAAATAAGGCTGTTTTATATAACTCTTTGCATAACCATACAGTACATGTTGATAAAAATAGAGCTTATATACCTGATCAAGTTTGTGTGGTTATTTATGACATTAATCCCATTTGAAGTTGATGCATTCTTTGCTTTAAGTGGAAAGGCTTTAATATTAGGTAAGCTCCCAAGGCAAGTGGAGTATGAACGCTAAAACAAAAGAGATTAATAGCCAAGTTAATAATATATGTTGGTAGATTAAAATGTGAAATAAATTTGTTAACTTCTTCTAAAACGAACATAGGCATGACTATTATCATTTGCTTTAGTACATTCTTTGAAAGCGATAAAGCTTATACAGTTATACTGATGACGACCGGTTCCCTTTTGCAAAATCAGCTTAGTACTGATTAAAAAAAGGTTTATAACCTCCACTAATTAAAGAAAATGTGAACAATTTGTATAAAATGTACAAAAACTAAAGTTAGTTTATCCATTATGTAGTTTGCATACCTCATATTTCCTAAAACTTTGATTAAAGCTTTACTGATCTCTAGTCTTACTATCAAGTAATCAACTCAAAAAGCAGCTTAAAAACATTTACAATGAATTTAACCCCCGACATTTTCGACCCATTTGACGTTTTAGAGATAAAGCCTAACCAATATCGACCATCTCCTTGAGTAAATGGGTCAAAATTGCAATCTCTTCTTCGTTGTTTATTGTCCATTTTCTCTAAAACCTTTTACCGAGTACGGATTGCTAGTGTGATGATATATGAACATTTAACAATTCAGTACATGTAGGATCACCATGTCTACATATATAAAAAAGTAACAACAATCAAGTAATTTGGTTCATGTGGAGCAAACAATTAAAGAATAATATAGATAAGTGAGATATAAGATGATACCTGGCCATTTGTGGATCAAACGTGCTTTCTGAAGAATTCCATCTCTAAGAAGGTCGTTAGTCTCATTCCAGACAGTTTGAGGTTCTGTGACAATCATAATGGCAAACAAAGTTGTAAGATAACCTCCCGAAGCATACTCGACTTTCTTCTTTATGATATCGTTGGAGGTAATATTAATGATATATAAAATACACTCTTGCAGTCTTTGCATAAAAATGATTAACGTATAAAATAAAAACATAATAACTTAAAGGTTTTCAGAATCCCCAAAAGCTTTTTCCATACCTTAAGAATGTCCCAGTTGTGTAAAAATCCCAAAAAGCCCCTTTCAGTATACCTGCAAGTTTGAATGCGATAATTAAAGAAAATAAACCGGTTTGCAGATCAATTAGATATACATATTGAGATAGGAATCTAATATAAATATAGATGGATAAACTGATTAAGGCACTTCAATAGACAATGTCTCTGTAACAAGAAGAAACCAAATAAAATACAAATATATATATATATATATATATATATATATATAACTTTTCTAAATATAGATCAAATCCTAAATTAATAGCAATAATAGAAGCGACATCTGCTTCAACTCGCTTTCGGGCTTGAATCGCATTGACGGCAACACATTTATATGTTAAGGCATAAAGGAATATCAATTTCACCTAGTAATTTAAGTCACTAATATAAATTGACAACACCTAACTAATAGTCTAATACCTAAATCTAATACCTAATTAAAAGAAGAATAAAGCTAAGAGCTTAACAACAAAACAATGCCCCCTTAATCAATCTAGATTGATTGAGCACGACTATCGCAAAGAAAAAATCAAGTGTCTGAAACAGTCATATCATGCAATCCCCATTGGTTATCAATATAGACTGGTGGATTAATAAACATGCTTAAAGCATACAACCACACTAATGATCTCATAAATAAACTACACATGCAAATATAGATAAAATTATAGAGTTAACGACACAAATCGTCCCTGTGGTTTATCAAAATAATCACGTTTCGTACTTTCTAATCCAAAACATCACTGGCAGTCCTTTATAGGCGGATAAGATTCACGTATAGTCCTTTGACCGGTCAACCGTCATCTAGATCACGTGCTACCTACGTGAGGGGTACTTTTGACATTTCCCTTCAGTTGACTCCTTTCTCTATCTTTCTTTTATCCCCTTTCTTTCTGATAACACAAATTGTATCAAAACATCCAACTCTAAATAAATCTAATCAAATCAAAAACAAATCTAATATGATATGATATATATCATACATATATATATATACCCAGTCAAATATAGATGGAAACATATACATATATCCATACATTTTATTGAATCCCTTACAATTCCGGCCGACCACCACCACTGCCTGCCGTCCGCCACTGCGGGAACACCAACCACCGTAATACCACAGCCACAACCCACTACACCACCGCTGGCCATCACCGCACCACCAACCATTAATAGATCTAAAAGTAATAAGATAAAACAAGAAGAAGATCTTCAAGAAGATATAAACGAGATCGAGTCATATGCTAGTTTATTTTATAAAAAACCAAAATCATCTAACATCACCCAACAAAATCTTGTAGATCTCCGACCAACAACCACCACAGATCTTTATTAAAAAACATCAATCGACGATGACAGTGGTTGGTGGCGGCACAACTTGGTGGTGGTTGAATAAGGGGGTGACCGGCGAAGATAGTGGCCGGAGAAGGGGGCGCAGCCATCAAAATAAAGTAATGATTGCTGGAAAATGAAGATGAAGAAATATAAAAAAGAGAGAATCGATGGGTGGCTGGCGGAGGTAGCTCACTAAGGTAGGTGGTCGGAGAAAGAGATTCCGACGGAAAGGGTTGACCGGCGGAGGTGGGTGGGTGGTGTGGTGGGTGTGAAAAGAAAGAAGATGATGTAAGTATGTGTAGAGGGAGAAACTAAGAAGATGGGTCTTGAATTTTGGTTATTGGGTTATGGATGGGAGAGAAGAGAAATAAAATTGAGCTATTATGATTTTGGGAATATATATAAATTGGAATATGTGTTTTTTTTTGAAAGATCAATCAATAATATCATTATAATTCAAAATCAGCAGAGTGCTGACATCCAACACCCATCAAACAATACAATATACACCAGTATTTTGGAACACTTACACCTACAAAACCAACCCAAAGTCTACCATCCAATATCCCCTAAATCAAAAGCAGCCCAAGAATTCCAAAGTAATCTCTGTACCTTTGCCCGACTCTTAATCCATAAAAAACTTTTCGCCTTAATTTCACCAACTATCTTTAGCACTGATACTTCCACTCCTTGGAACACCAAATCATTCCGAGCTCGCCATATACACCATATGGCAACCAAAACAATACCATTCAATGCCTTCTTGAGCGATGCCGATCCTCTCGAATAAACATGAAGATCTAGAAGGTCTTTAAAGCTAAAGGCGAATATAGGTGGGATCTTACACCACTTGGATATAATTTCCCAAATTGTTTGAGCAAAACCACAATCAAAGAAAATGTGATCCACCGACTCCGGTAGATATCCGCATATTGGGCACAAAATCGAAGGTAACACAATGTTTCTCCTAGCTAGTGCCATACGGACTGGGATACGATTAAGAGCTGCACGCCAGGCCAATATTTCAACCTTCCGAGGGACCCACTTGTTCCACTTGTTCCAGTTAAATTGGAATATGTGTTACCTGTGGGATTGAAGAGATGACAAAGTCAAAGAGGGCGGGAATGACAGGAATGCCCCTCACGTGGGTAGCACATGATGGGTTTAACGGAGGCTAGATGACGGTTGACCGGTCAAAGGACTATACGTGAACCTTATCCTCCTATAAAAGACTGTCAGTGATGTTTTGGATTATAAAGGACGAAACGTGATTATTTTGATAAACCATAGGGACGATTTGTGTCGTTTACTCAAAATTATATGATCCTAGCACAACTAACTAAACATATAATGATGAGAGGTATAACTGAACCATCATATAACAATTATTATTTGTATTTGCTTAAAATGAAAAAAAATAAAAAATTCTTCGTTGATAGCGGTTTGAATACTCGATGCCTAAATTAAAATCAAACAACACATGATATTATAATAATTATATTCATTATTATTGTCCACTACGAATATCTATGTTCCCATTCACCAATTAAAAAATATATATAAAAAAAATTACAAAATAATGAAAATAAAATAGATTAGAATAGATTATGTACTGACTCAAGCCCAAAGAGAAACAACGTCCCACTTTTTGATTTGAAAACGTTGTGATTTGTTTAAACAAGGCCCGGCGGCTGCTGGAACCATCGTGTCCGGCTCATCAAAAACATAATAACCTTAAATTATTTATTTAATTTTATATATATAGATAATATTTAGATGGATTTTTTGTGTAGTTATAAAGGATTTAACTAGTTAAGTTTTTGGGGGAGGGAGTGAAGATCAGAGAGGGAGAGAGAAAGAGAAAGAAAAGTAATCAAATTAAAAGAAAGAATTAATTACATAAATCGTCCCTGTCGTGGATCGCTACTTGCAGCTTTCATCCTTAACTTTAAAAAATTACAGTTTTAGTCCAAAAACTTTTACTCCGTCAACACTTTTGGTCCTGACTACTGACGTCCGTTTAAAAGCCCATCACGTGACCTGCACACGATGGGTAATTTAGTCATTTCATTAGTATAAGGACCAAAAGTGTAATTACTTTTGTTAAGTCTTTTTTTTTCTCCATATTTCCTTCATCACCATCAACAAATCAATATATCTTTTTCTAGATTGTTTTTCAATTCATCATCCACTAAATATAATAAACTATCAAAAAAAATAGATCATCATCCACTAATATTTAATTATAAAGGCCTGAGTTCATGTGATTCATCACAGATCACAACACATAAATTTATGACAATACTTTAAACACATGATCATAACCATCACAAAACGATTCTAATTTCATATGAAATCACACTTTTCAGATCTTAATCTCACATGAAAACACCCACTTTCCACATGAGTTTGTTTTTCTTCCTCAAATAACAAATCAAAAATTGATCTATATCTCCGATACATACATACACATATATATATATATATACACGATTTACAGAAGTTGATCTATATATATATATATATTATCCGATCATTGTTTACTTCCTCCTTCACCCTTTAAATCACAAGATCTCCATCTTTTTTTCCCTCCATTCTTCATCTTCTTCTTATACATCTCAATATGATTACCACCACCTATCACTCCGCCAACAGGCCCCAACACCACCATCACTCAGATGTTTTGAAAGGACCGCTCTGCTCACATGACAAACGATTGGGATTCTCATATGATGACCTAACAAAAGGTAATAAATGAGGAGGTTGGGCAGAGACATCAGAAGCCTAGATCTATCACGACACTTGGATCTGCATAGGTATTTGTGGGGTTGTGAATGTATGATGCATTATATATTGTAGATTTTGTGGTGTTGTAGATCTGAAAGAAAAGGAAGAAAAGAAAATAAGTTCATGAATGTGAAGTGAAGTAAAGTGAAGACAATGGGGATGTGTGGATCTGTATATGTATAAAATCTGGGCTTATTTATTAACTTTTTAATTTTTTTTTTCAAGAGTTAACTACAGAAATCATGAAGAAGATGAACAAGATAAAAGGAAGGAGATGAATAGAAAGACGAAAACACCCATCACGTGGCTAGCACGTGATGAGTTTTTAAACGGAAGTTAGTATTCAGGACCAAAAGTGTTGATAGAGCAAAAAAATTCGCACCAAAACTGTAATTTTTGAAAGTTAAGGACGAAAGCTGCAAGTGGCAGTCCACGACAGGGACGATTTCTGTAATTAACTCTAAAAGAAAATAAAAAATAAAAAAGGGGGGACGCGTGGCAGGCGGGAGTTTTAGGAAAAAAAAGCTATGGTAGTGCCAGGTGTACACTTAACAATCACCCTCTTTCTACATTTCACTTCAGTATACTCCGCCCGCTCAAAAGGTAATGTAATGTAATTTCTTGTTCTTTGAATTCAGTGATATTACACCATGCCCAAAAGGTAAATGTAACATAACTGTTGTGAGTTTCAACATAGTTTTTTATGCTCTCCACGTATCATGCAAGTTTTGCAAGTACTTTTAAAAAATTTGACATTCTTGGATTTACAAAATTTGCAGGTGTGACCATATGGTATTGTAATGAGTGTTTCTTAAATCTGTTAAAAGTAGTTGGAAGATGAGCAAGCTAAAATCATCGAACTTGGAACTAGACTTAGATCGACCCAACATTGAAGATTACCTTCATCCTGATTCCATTCAAGAACCTCTCGGCAAGCTACGATTGTAATGTTATTTTCTCTGGCCTCTTTGCGTGTTTCTGCAGAATGCATTATTTGAATGAACTGATTAATGACTTAATGATTTCTTTGTTTAGGCGCGATTTACTGGACATTTCACCCACCCTGACAGAAGCAGGTGGCGCCATTGTCGATGTAAGTATTATTTTTTTTTACTTCAGATTTCTACACATCGACTTCTGGGGGACTTATAATATTTTCATATTTATCATAAACCTGACTGTATACTTGCAATTGTTGGTTAATTTATGCAAGAAATTTAAGAATATGGATTTGGAGACATGGCATATTAGTTACTCTCTTCTGGTGGAGAAATATGCAAAAGTTTCTGTTTGTCTCTGCACGACAAAAATTGCAACATATTTGTAACAGGATTGTAGTCCAAATCATCTAATTTCTCATTAGCAATCACTTTTAGATTCCGGTGGGATTGATTATGGTATACAGTTAGGTGTTTAATTCTCAGTCACAGGCTCTATTTATTTTACCCCAAGCCAAAAATTGGATGCTTTAAGATAAAGGGAGTATAACGTGTATTGTTTTGATAAGATACATAGATAGAGTTACCTATTTGCTCCTTTTTATTACAAAACATATGGTCTATTCATTTTGTACACTTACAATAATACACCCGTTAGTTCAATTCCTTCACACGATGTTTTAAGTCAAATCCTCCAGAACCTTGGAACTGGAATATATATTTGTTCCCACTGTGGTGTTTGGGAGTCGTAGTTAGATATGGGATTCTTTTTCCTGTAAGGTTGGTATATCTCTTATTTTCATTTCACTTAAATTGGAGTGAAGGTGTTAAGAAATTGATGTCTAAATGATTTACCGAATTGCTCTTTATGTATATTTGCATAATTTAAGTCATCATAAGGGACAGCCACATTAGCCTACCTGCTCAATTTTATTATTATGAAACTTTTTCAACAAGCAGAATATCATCAAGGAATACAACAGCATGCTATACTATATATTGATATATTCATTTTATAATGAAGTGTTATTACTTTATCTTCTGTTATCATAAGATAAATTTTGAAATGCTATAGTCTATTTATTGATAATTGTGCGTGTTTTGTATGTCAGTCTGCATAAAGTTGTTTATTCTTTCTTTTATTCCTTTACCCAATATGTCTGTCTATCACATGCAATCATCAGAAAGAAACCAGCAAGATTTCTGCAATTCATATATGTGTAAGGGCGTTAGCAGTGGATGGAAGGATAGTCGAAGATTCCCCTTCACCGCCGGGGAACACCGCCGCCGACGGTGAGGGGAGGAGGGAGGGGAGCAAGTGAGGGAAACTTTCATGCGTTGGGGAAGGTGATAGAAGTACGAAATTGACCGTTTGGAGTGTCCTTTTTTTGCCTTGTGTTTTTTTTTTGTTTTTTATATATGAGGTATAATGTGGTGTGAGGGGTGAGTGAGAGATGGGATGACAACAAAATAGTGGAATGAGGGGTTACTGGTGAGTGAGGGGAAGCTAAGGTGGCATAAGGGAATTGGTTGGAACTTGGAAGTGAGGGGTGAGAAAAAAGTGAGAGCTCCATTGCCATCGCCCTTAATATGAACGCCATGAAGAAAAATATACATAGATAGTATTACCCAACACAAACCGTTTCAGTGTTTTAGATACCTAACTTAATAAATAAGCTCTTTTTTCACTCACGAAGAATACAACTCACTCCTCACTCAAAAACCTTTCAACTGATGAAAGTAGACTAACTATATAAATGTAAATCAATGAAGATGTGCATAATTAAGCATTTACCGTGATGTGGATGACTTTCTATATTAGGATCATGCGATTGTGCTTAATGGTAAAGTTGATATATGCACCACATGAGTACCCTTTTGTTACAGAAGAGAATTATGTCTATCTGATAATGGTGGTTGAACATGAGGCTATCCGTAGCTTATTTTCTTGGTCTGTTGTCGAAGGTCAGTTGCTTTCTTCGAATGTAAATTTCAAAGAGATTTGAATGTTTCGTATACATTCTGGATCCTTAATGTTATGGTAACATGATAGTCGGATATTTCTACTCTGCTGTTTATTATTGCTCTTTTATATGTCTGAAATTATGCTAAGATATGCATTGAGTCTCAGTGACCAATATGCTCTTGTTAGTTTTGCAGGGTGTTGATTCTGACATTAGGTGGGATAATATTTCTTTCATGTTACATCCCGGTGCATGTGCTATTAAAAGGGAATGATAAGCTGGGGAAAAAATTAGAGGTATAAATGTTCTTTAGGTGTTTTAAATCTATGTGAAGTAATCTTTACAAGAGATGCTTATTCTTTGTTCAGATGAGGAAATGCCTTTCACTAATTAGTTGTGGTTGCTACACGAAAGCATCCAAAGCTTTTATTTAACCGTGCTTTCGAATGTGATTTAATCTGAAGTGAAACTTATACAGATTTTACAGGTGGCATTACAATCAATTAGAGACTAAAACAATATTGAGTGATCTACTTTTTGGTACATACTTGTTACAACTAACCACTTCTCTTGCAAAAATGCAAATAAAACAGAATATCAGACTTTTCACGGATGAGTAATTCTGGTCAAATTGTGAAATGTATATGAGAAACACTTGACACTTTTTGTTTGCAGAAAATACCCAAGTAGTGTGGTTTAAGTAGTGAATTGATCTTCTGTCTATAGTACATGCCTGAAATAACCTAGTTAAAAATTAAATATTTCTGACATTCTCGCTAGTGTCTCATTTCAATTATTACTTTCCAGAGAGGTGTAGTGGAGTTACTTTGTAGCTTTGTTGTCGCATCATGGACCAGAGTTGTCAAGTACCATGGCCCTAGGCCATGTGCAAGGCCCAAGCAGGTTTATTTTTTTAAGCTGGGCAATGGGTATAGCTAGCTGTCTCTGATCCATTCTCATACTTTTGAATGTCTGGTTATTGAATAGGTATTTGTGGCCAATCATACGTCCATGATCGATTTCATCATTTTAGAGCAAATGACGGCATTTGCCGTGATCATGCAAAAACATCCAGGATGGGTTGGTATGTCTCCACCTTTATGTGGGTCAACACTTCAATTGAGTAATTGTATAATGGGTCTTCTGTTTGACCCATGATTGTGATGAGGGGCATTGTGAGATGGGTAGCACAATGGGAATTATGGAACTCCTGGATAGTTAAAACTGATGGATTTATAGTGGAAATTTCTAACATCTTTGACTAAAGTTTCAACTAAAAGAAAGAAAGCAAGCAATGAAGAAACTGTGACTAATGATTCTTTATGTGTAGGACTTATACAAAGAACTATCTTGGACAGTGTCGGGTGTATATGGTTCAATCAGTCAGAAGCAAAAGATCGTGAGGTTGTAACAAGAAAGTATGTACAGTATTTTGATGCAAATATGTTTATATCTTTCGTTTAATTATCAACTTTAAAAGATGTGACAACACTGGCTTGCAATTTGCAGATTAAGGGAACACGTTGAGGGTGCTGAAAACAACCCTCTTCTTATATTTCCTGAAGGAACTTGTGTGAATAATCAGTATACTGTTATATTCAAGAAGGTACAATTTTTTTAAGAGGCACATAGTTTAAGAAAATGTATAGATATCCGTCAAATATCGAAATAACAATTACTCCATCCGTCCCATTAGAAGTGTCACATTTTGAATATTCAAAGTCTTTGTTTTATAACGTTGACCATAAATATATATTTAAGGTCAAAGTTGAAGAATAAAGACTTTTAAAATTCAAAAGATGACACTTTTATTGAGACGGAGAGAGTATGTAAAGTTAATGTGGAATCATATCAAGGAAATGGACATTAAACTTTTTTGTGTACTCTTATATATACATATATATTTCAGGGTGCATTTGAACTTGGATCCACTGTTTGCCCAATTGCAATTAAGTACAACAAAATCTTTGTTGATGCGTTTTGGAATAGCAAAAAGTGAGAATTGGTATCCTAACTTCATATATATGTAAAGGTGTCTTTGGTTAAAGGGCTTAGTTAGGGGAATGGTAGCAATAAATATTTGTTTTAAGCAAATGGGTTTAAAATAATCCGTGTTTTTCAACAACCAACTAAACTCATCTTATTTTACTTTGTTGTGTTGAATGTTTATTTATAGTTAACTTTCTTGCCGATGGCTTGTATTTTGCAGACAATCTTTCACAACACATTTACTACAGTTGATGACATCATGGGCTGTGGTATGTGATGTTTGGTATCTGGAACCCCAAAATATGAAGCCAGGAGAAACACCTATTGAATTTGCCGAAAGGCATGACTTCGATTACAAACTTGATTCTATAAATGCCACCAACATTTAAAATTGTCTAAATTGGCATTTCTTTATTGCACTTTGCAGGGTGAGGGACATCATCTCGGTTCGTGCAGGTATTAAAATGGTTCCATGGGACGGATACTTGAAATATGCTCGCCCAAGCCCAAAACATAGGGAGCGCAAGTAAGTCGAATTACTAATTTCATTATTTGTAATAATATCCAAAAAGCTCTTATACTAAGTTGTCAGAATTTTAGTTTTTCAATAGACACGCTAGAGGTTTTCCAACAAAACTTGCGAGATATAGCCCCCCTTATGTCAAATTATTTGTTTTATGGTTTATTAGTTAGGCAAAACCAAATTTAGTAAAATGGAGGCCCCTCATTGATTAATTGACTTTTAAGACAACTGCATTTTATTAATTTTAAGATACTTTGCATTTGAATTTGCAGGCAGCAAAGCTTTGCAGAGTCGGTGTTGCGTCGATTGGAGGACAAGTAGGTTTTATAAATGAGTGTTTCATCTAATAAAACTATTTTGGGTGTTAGCTTCTTTGTTTGGAACAAGTTCGAATATTAGTTAAATGTTAAATTCTCCTTTTTATATATAGATCCATGAAAATTGAAGCACTTCTTTTTCGAAACACAGTCCTCCTAAATGACATGACCAAGTAATACTACCCCTAACACATGACCTAAGAAGCCCACTACTAAAACCAGCAAAATGGAACCTACACTACCACTAACAACAAGATATTATAGCTCTGCCTGTCTACGACAATGAAAAACATGCCTTGCATACACCTTCAATTAAGCAATCACGAGCTCTATCAATGATGGAGCCACTGCACGACCAATATTTGTGGGTATCTAACTTGAACATGACCTCTGAAATACCACATCTACTTGTGACAATAATTCAAATTATTCATACACAAAACAACCCGAAGGCTCGACCTAATTACGAAACTCACCAAGCACTTAACCATGAGCAGAACTCATTGTGTTTCATGCTGGAGCAGCCAGAGAGATGTAGTTGACTACCATGCGGATTTTAGTCACTCCTATACAGTAAACACACTAATTTGACTAATTTACATTCTCAAGAGTTTAGTACTTGTGTGTTGTTTGTATGCTACGAGTATTACTCAAATGAAATTGTTATATATTTAAATATGAAAAAAAAAAAGATTAAGTCTAAATGTTGGCTATTGATGATAGTAAATTAAGTTTACATGAAAAACACTACAGTAAAACATGGTTAACTGACACAGGGCTCTTACAAGACTGTGTGATTCATGAATCCACGTCTACTCTTAAATATGTGGCCACCTGCTTTTGAAAGTTGAAAGAGTTTGTGTGACTCGCGACTCCAAGTCTACTCTTAAGGTCTTGTTGACTAAGTAGATCTGAACCTAATTATACGTTCTTTTAAGGCATAATATTATAAATATGCATTACTTCCCGATGCTTTTATATTATACAACGTACTCTATTTTAATTACTCCAAAATGAAAACCACTTTTCTTGTCATTTTAACATTATTATTCTTGTTCTTCCAAAGATATGGTGCAAGCAGCAACAACACCATGATCACGACTTCCTCAAATTTCATATGTAACCAAAAAGACCGAGATTCACTGCTTGTGTTCATACAAGACTTCATGGGCGAGGATCGTCCATCAACATGGACTGGAGTAGAATGTTGTGAGTGGGTGGGGGTTTTGTGTGACATGGGAACCGGTCATGTTGTGGAACTTGATTTTCATAGTTGGCAGTCGACCGGGAGCATACCTACAAGCATTGGACAATTATCAATGCTTCAAAGGATAAGTTTTTATGATAATCGGTTGAGTGGAAGCATTCCCGCAAGCATTGGACGACTCTCGATGCTAGAAGAGATATATCTTTATAGCAATCTATTGAGCGGAAGCATACCCACAAGCATTGGACGACTCGCAAGGCTAAAGGTGCTTCATCTTTATAATAATTGTTTGAGTGGGAATATTCCGACTGAATTTGGTAAGCTTTCAAACCTTCGATCCCTAATTATGTTTAATAATTCATTGGTTGGGAACATCCCAATGAGTCTCGGACAACTTTCAAACCTTCAATCCCTAGTTGTCAATAATAACTCATTGGTTGGGGTTCTCTCTGAAATTCACTTCATCAAACTCAACAACCTATCCTTTTTGTCCTTGTCTCACAATTCATTAACGTTGAATCTAAGCTCTCATTGGGTTCCTCCCTTCCAATTATTAGTATTTGATGGAAGCCACATTAACATAGGACCCCGATTCCCAAATTTTATTCAAACATCAAAAAATATGGAGAGATTATCGCTTTCAAATTCGAGCATTAGAGATATTATGCCAGAATGGTTTGATAACATCTCCTCTCATATTTCTTTCTTGGATTTGTCATTCAACCAGATTGGTGGAAAACTGCCAAGATTTGACGGCTACGTTGGTAAAGAGTATTTCCAGAAAAGGTATCTAAATTTAAAGTCAAACAAATTTGAGGGATCATTTACATCACTATCAAATGTGGAGGTTTTTGATCTCTCAAACAACTTACTCTCTGGAAATGTTCCTCATATTGATGGAACCACTAACCCACAACTCAGAGTTATTAATCTATCTAGAAACCATTTCACGGGAAGAATTCCGACAAACTTATGCAAGGTGCTTAGTGTGGAGTTTCTGGATTTATCGCATAATAACTTTTCTGGAATTCTTCCCGAGTGTTTAGGGAGTTTGAATAATTTGCTGGTGATTGATCTTTGAGATAACGCTATAATAGGTGAAGTTCCCAATTTGTTGGGTTCTTTATCAAATCTCAAGTCCTTCCACTTCCACAACAACAAACTTGAGGGTATTCTCCCATCATCTTTACAAAACTTGACAAGATTGGTCACCATAGATTTGGGGAACAATTTGTTAACATGTAGTATCCCTTCCAGGATCGGAATTAAGCTATCAACTCTTAAAATATTGAATCTCCAATCAAATAAGTTCACGGGTAAAATTCCACAACAACTTTGTCAAATTAATACTCTTCAATACTTAAACTTGGCAAACAATAACATACATGGAACAATCCCTCATTGTTTTTGTAACTTAACCGGTATGATCAAGAGTAGTATTTTAACCTCAGTGATTACGACACTCAATATTATGAAGAGTATATTGTTGGTTACATAAAGGAAAAAGAATTGTACTATGAAGAATATATTTTTACTTACATAAAGGGTCTTCAATTGAAGTACACCAAAACAGTCAGGTTACTTATATCCTTAGACCTCTCAAACAATAACATCATTAGAGAAATTCCCAATGGTTTGGCGGACCTTGCAGCATTGAAGAATTTGAATCTTTCAAAAAACTTGTTAAGTGGACAAATTCCGTCAACCATTAGAAATCTAAAGTCAATGGAATCTTTAGATTTGTCGACGAACAATTTGTTTGGTCGAATTCCTCCAGGTTCGGCTAGCTTGAATTTTTTAAGCTTCTTGAACTTGTCATTCAACAATTTATCTGGCCAAATACCGGTTGGAAATCAACTTCAGACTTTTGATCCTGCTATTTATGAAGGAAACTACAAATTATGTAGGTTCCCACTATTGAGGGGTTGTAACAATTTACCCTATACTAATGTTGGTGATGATGAAGGTAAAGATGGTATAGAAGGTTTATGGTTATATAGTGGCATTCTCTCGGGTTTCATTGTCGGTTTCATGGGTCTTATTAGTGGCTTGTACTTTGTCAGGATTTGGAGGGTAGCCTACTTTAAGACAATAAACAATGTTTACGCTTGGCTAATGGTTAAAATCATAGTTATTCTTGCTCGAATAAGGAGTAAGTTCTTCTAACAAGGTTTAATATTGTTGGTAACTTGTTATCACAAACATACATTGGAACTCAAAAGTATAAGAAGATTAAATAAGTTGTTGTGCGTGTGTGTCTAAGCATTTGTGATGATGTATGTAATGATATTTATTCTCTATATAAGGTTCGCGGGTGAGTTCTATTTCTTAGGGTCATTGACTTCGATTTTGGGCTGTTTGATCAAGTTGGCTTTTAACCTTTGGAGTTCTATTGAATCTAAATCAGTTGTCTCATCAAGTTTCTGTCATATTATTTCCTGTGTCTCACTTGATTACTATCCCCTTTTCATCTGGTGACCGTCCAATAACCTTCCACAATAACCGCCTAATAAACTCTCGCACAAGCCCAAAACATAGGGAGCACAAGTAAGTTGAACCACTAATCATGCTCATATAATTCTATCTTGATTCTTTAATTAATTTCATTACATCTCGTTCACCAGCATTAATGTTGTAACATATCTTTTCAGTTCAGGCTCTTATACTGAGTTGTCAAATTATAGATTTTCATGAGATACATACGAATTTTCCATCAATACTTGCCAGATATAGCACCCCTTATTGTCAAAATTTCCTTTTTTGGTTTATTAGTTAGGCAAAGCCAAATTTTAGTAAAATTGAGGCCTCTCATTGGTTGATTGATTTTTTAGGACAACGGCCTTTTATTAGAGTATATTAAGATACTTTGCATTTGAATGTTGCAGGCAGCAAGCTTTGCAGAGTCGGTGTTGCATAGGTTGGAGGACAAATAGGTTTTATAAATGAGTGTTTCATCTAATAAAACTATTTTGGGTGTTAGCTTCTTTGTTTGGAACAAGTTCGAATATTAGTTAAATGCTCAATTTATCCTTTTTATATATAGATCCATGAATATTGCAACACTTATTTTTACAATTAAAAGAAACTAGCAAGTTGCTAAGAAGTGCAAGGAACATATGTAACAACGGGCAACAGCTACTCTACAAGTCGGATTTATCGTATTGGGAATGAATAGTTCATATTGTGTCTTACATTTAAGTCTTAGAATTTTACATAGGGTAGTGAAAAATGCTTTATAGATCTAAAGAGATGAAGTCTACCCAAGTCGCACTCACCATTTAGCCGACAATATTTAGGTCTACGAGCATCGGTCATTGCTGTTGACTTTTCCTAAAAATAATTATGGGTTCGAATCCATTCCCGACTCCACTTGATGGTATCCAAAAACAAAAGTTCATTACTTGTGGCCGGTCCTCTAGAGGTATCAATTTTCTTGACATCTAAACTTTTTTTATTGCCTAAAATAGATCTTAAAATTATCCAATACAATAGTTAGCATTTCATAATAGAAAATATAAAACGTAATAGTTTCAATTATAAGGGTCTAAAATATTTCATATTGATTATAGGGTAGGGTTAATGTGAGAACCAAAACATGAGAGAAACTGAGAACCACTTAGTTTTCTCTTTCTTTCTCCTTTTTGGTGTGATTTTTTAATTTTTATTTTAATTTTTTAACAAAAACCCATTCAAAAAAAAAATAATTTTTTTTTGTAAAAAATCATATAGGTTACGTGTGAAAACGTATGGATACGTACGGGCGTTGCCCTCATCCGTTCTAAAGGGGTTGTCACCGGACGCATATGAAAATGGTATGGATTTGATGGGCGGCGATCCAAGAGATGGTGACGGTTTGATACGGTACGGGCGTAGCCCTTAACTCTAAGGGCAAAGCCCTTAGAGATGGTTTTTTAAGGGAAGTGATATTCGTACCACAACAATTGATATATTTACCACACATATGCTTTACTGACTTGTACAGTATGTTATAAAAGTTGTACAGTGTGGTAAATAAATCACTATTTGTGGTACTAATATCACTTCCAATTTAAATTGTAACAAGAAAAGTCCCGAGTATAAGATACAAGGTTGAGAAATATGATGGATGTTGATTGAGACGTTTTTGAAAGTTTCCACTCCCGTCGCATTGTTGACAAAATAATATAAAGTTTAATGTTGTTAGGTTTGTTAAATTTCAACTGCGTCTTTGACCCTCCTCATTATTCCTATACCCATTACTAGTTAGCCTAAAAGTGTAATTTCAGGAAAAAAAATAAATATGACCTACTCTCTTTTATACGGGGAAATGATGCAGTACCGTACTGCTCCTCACATCCCCTGAATTTTCCCATGTGATGAACAAATAATCCCCCTGATTGTGAGGGCAGCAGTTCGGAAGATCGGAACTGCTGCAGTACAGATGCTTTCCCCTTAAGTTATTACAAAATAAAGGAGAATGGTTATATGTTTGACGATGATTGGGGGGAGTTATGTTTTCAAAGTGAAAAAATAAACTATTCTTTGTGAATGTATATAAAGTTGGTTGTATCCAAACAAAATTTATTGAAATTATACATTTATATATATATACTAGTCCTAATACCCGTACGATGTACGGTAGCTATATAGATTGTATCATAAAGAAATTCGAATATGCCTCATACATGATTTGTGAGTATGAAATAAATTGTGGTTAAAGTAAACCGATAATCGAAGCTAAGTTATAATAAATAGTAATGATAAATATAATATATGTTTAGTTAAAGTTTTGGATTTACCTTAAATTTTTAAAATCACATCAAAATCGGAACTTGTAAGCATAGAGGATGACGACAAATAGCCTTGTGATTTCGGATCGTAAACTCAATTTTTTGAAGTCTTCATGTTATTAACTTATTATAAGTAATATAAGTAATAGGAGTTGAAGAATTGAGAAAGAAAAAGAGACAATTTTATTAATGAGAAAATGATCAATCAAATAAGGTTATAATAAGCTAAGAGTTAGAGTTTAATTCTAAGACTAATAAGAAAATTGAATCTATATACAATTAAAAAAGCTAATTTAATAAAATAAATAAATTAAAAGGACACGTGTCGATCAAGGATTACGCCACGTGTCGTTTCAAGAACATATCAATCCTGTTTTAGTTTATTGGTAGATATATATAGGGTTGTATTCACTTGGATCCTTAAAAATGGTGGAAACCAAGGGACTAATCTAAGCCTTGGATCAAACAATCATCAAAATCCAATCAAACATGATTGGTTACTCCGGTGAATTACTCCGGCGACATTGTCCAATCATATTTGATTGGTCAAGCCAATCAAGCTTGATTGGTTACTCCGGCGAATTACTCCGGTGAATTACTCCGGCGACATTGTCCAATCATATTTGATTGGTCAAGCCAATCAAGCTTGATTGGTAATCACTAAGACACTAACGCCGTCGAATCTTCTCCGGCGACTTCTCCGGCTAATCAATTTCGTTTTCGGGTGGATACGGAACGGGCCAGAGGCCCTCATCCGTTCTAAACTGACCGTCAAGGGACGCATATGGGAATGGTATGGATTTGATGGGCGGCGATCCAAGAGATGGTGGAATGTGATTTTTCCGGTGACACTGTGATTTTTCCGGCGAGCTCGAAAACAGTGTTTATTGGCTAGGGTTTGTGCGGAATGTGTTTCTGAGTGATTTGGTACAAGTTTCATGCATTAATTCGAAGAAACAACAAAGATATAGTGTTTTTAATTTTTCCGGTGAGTTTTTCAAGTTTTTCGGCGAGTATAGATCGGATTAATTTCTGGTCAGGGTTTGTTCGCGGTGTGATTGTGAGTGTTTTGGTGTAAGTGTGATGTTCTAATTCGAAGGAACGAAGGTTTTATCGGCGTTTGAAGTTTTCCGGCGAAGTTGTTGCATTTTCCGGCGGTTGTATCGCCGGAGAAGAAGGAGGAGGAGTTGGTCGCCGTCGCCGGTCAGAGATAAAGGTGGAGATGGCCGGAAAAGCGGGGGAGAGAGAGAGTCAGATTTTGTGTGTGTGTGTGTGTGTGTGTGGTGGGGGGGAAGGAGACGACGGGAAGGGGAGGGATATAAAGGGTTGGGATTTATTTTTGAGGGGATAATCCAATGGCCAAGATTTGTCCCCTAGTTTCCAAGAAAAATTTAAGACTCAAATGAACAAATTCTCTCTCTCTCTCTCTCTCTCTCTCTCTCTCTCTCTCTCTCTCTCTCTCTCTCTCTCTCTCTCTCTCTCTCTCTCTCTCTCTATATATATATATATATATATCTACCAATAAACTAAAACAGGATTGTAGCCTCTATTTAACGACACATGGCACTGTCTTGAAGCGACAAGTGTACTTTTAGTCAAATAAACTAAATTAGGCGACGTCTTTGACAATAATAATAAGACCATGTTTCCTTATTATCTAAATTAAATAAAAAGTTGTTCAGCTCTCTCTTTCTCTCTCCTCTTATTAAATCAAAAAATATCTAAATCATTAAAAAACTTTTATCTCACAAACCGTACATCGTTAGACGGAAAAAAAAGCATTGGTAGTCTTGAAATTTCGTCCTCTTTCATTAGAGATGCGATTCGATATACTTTTGACGACTTTTTAAATTTTGTTTTTTTTCCATCACGTTCATCCTACACATGTGTAAGTACAACCTACACATGTGTAGGAAAGACCTGGAACTGGTGAGTTGTATAACCTGCCCATGGGTAAGTACAACCTGCCCATGGGTAAGTGAAACGACTCGACTCGGTTTATGAAAGAAAAAATTTTTTTTTTTTTTTTATTTTTTTACAGATTTTCCCCACTGCGGCGCAGTGGGGCTATACCTGCCCACTGCGGCGCAGTGGGTACCTGCTGCCCAGTTTTTTCCAAAACTCCATCTTGACACTTAAAATCAACTTGTAACTTCCCAACTCAAAACCAAACTTCATAATACAACATTTCTAAGTTCAAACAAGTTTTAGACACGGAAATAAGCATAACAAAAGTATCGTTTGACCAAGCATTCATTTTACAACCAAACGGGTCATTTTACCCAAGTTGACACATTACAAATGACGACATACAAAATTAGAAATTTCGGCATGACCCATTCGTAAAACCATCATCCAAACCTGTTACGGATTATGAGTTTCTCCAAAACACATTTAAACATAATCAATACATTACTACTACAAAACGACCCATTAAATTAACCAAAACTCGAATCTAACACTAGACATCATAATGACTTTACCAAAATGACATAACAAGTGTACAATGAGCCGATAGTTCAAAGGGGTCACTATGGGTCCTATTACCAATACCATTATCCGCATTTAGCTAAAGCAATCAATATCCAAAAAGCATCTTTAACTTCAATCTTTACATTACTTAACTTTCTTCCGCATCCGGGATAACCTATAAAAAGGGTAAACAACTAAAAAGTAAGCAAAGCTTAGTGAATAATCTTGCATACGTTTATACATGCGAAGGAGGGCAACGCACAAAGGACTATTACATGTAACCTATGACACCGTCGTGCCATACCTACATGCTCACCTTTGCACTTTAACGCTATACATGGATCCATATAAGCTAAACAAACATAATCAATATCAACTATCGGGATTCTTAGGCCCCGGAGGTTCTTAGGCCTCATTCACAAGGGGTTCTCGCCAAGGGTTCTTAGGCCCCACTAAATCAACTATCGGGATTCTTAGGTCCCGGAGGTTCTTAGGCCTCATAAACACTATGCCCCACATGGGCTTAACGCCAAATCAATTCCATACATGAAGTCCATTCATCATATGGAAACCGACGCATATATAAAAGTATGCAATAATACTCACCTCCTTCGCGACCACAAATCAAAAACCATCAAAACCGCAATTACACGATAGTTATGCTTCAACCTAGCAATAATTCACAAATACATATAATGTCATCAACACAAGGTCACTCAATTTGTTGGAATTCGTCTGCCCAAGACACATATTAAATTGACGTGGCTAGTACGTGATGATCCAAGTCGGGTCATACCCAATAACAAGCTAAACAAACACTTATGGTATTTATTTATATGATTTGATCTTTAAATAAATATCAATACTTGAAACATTTAGAAAGTGGTTTTCTAAATAATTGCACTGAGATATGTAAATAAATTATATGGATGATTTATTTTGAGAGAAATGCCAATATGTTTATTTGGCAAAATAAACATTTATGTGTGTTGTATATATGTAATATGTTACATAAGATATGTAACAAGTTATGTTGCATTTTATATACAAAATGTACAAGTAAATGGTTTATAAAATTTGGACACAAAATTTGTTTGTGATCACCTCTTGGGGCCGCCCCCCCCCCCCCCCCCCCCATGTGCCTTTGAAGTAATTTTGTTCTACATATAGCACATGGGGTGATGTATTGAACACACAAGATACACAACATAGAGTGTATCAACTCTTCTTACATGCATTTGTAAGACAACTCTCTCAAAATACTCAACTAGCTTTTTCTCTTCCTTTTCTTCTATTGATTTCGGCCAAAGGGAGCAAAAGGGAAGGCAATTTCAAGTTTAAATCCTAGCACATTTGGGTGTTTGTTGATAGTTTGGGGTATACAAGCTTGAGGTTCTTCTAGGTTGAAGACTTGCCACTTCAAGATCATCATCTCCTTCATATCAACCTTCTCATTAGCTTGGAAGAAGGTAGTCTTCTAAACACCCTATGGTTGTTGTTTTGTATGTATGTTATTCATATACATGGATCCTTATTGTTTGGGTTTTCTTTTAAAAGGTTAAACTTTGGTTTTAACCACATATAACACATTGAAATGGTTCAATTTCCGCTGCGTTTTAATATTATAAGGATAATATTACTTTGATAAAAACCCAAAAATCCCAACAATGGCATCTAGAGCCGGTTATATGGATACATACATCAAAAGTTGATATTTTGTTTGGACAAAATCCCATGTTTTGGCCATTTTGGTTATGGCCGAAACTAATACACAAAAGGAGGTTCCTTTTTTCTTGTGTATTTTAGTGTCACAACTTAGCCAAGAGACCTTGTGATTGTTTGTGATGTGTGGATGTGTTTGTATTTATTTAATTATTCAATGGTTGTAATAGTTAAATAGGATTTTATTCATTCATTTGGTTATGTAATCTATTTATTTCATTTGGTATGTAATAAGTAGATTAGTTGCATTTTTTCTTGTAAATGTAATCTCCAAGAAAGCATCAAAAGGTTTGGGGCTGAAGTTGGAGGCCTAATGAAGAGACCCGTAAGTTCCCACTACGGCGCAGTGGGAGTATGTCAAACCCACTGCGGCGCAGTGGGGATTATGCAGCCGAAGACAGTGAGTTCCCACTGCGGCGCAGTGGGAGTATGTCAAACCCACTGCGGCGCAGTGGGGGATATTGCAGCCGAAGACCAGTGAGTTCCCACTGCGGCGCAGTGAGAGTGTATTAGACCCACTGCGGCGCAGTAGGTTATCAAAACAAAAAGGGGTGAAGAAAGACATTCAAATCACATCACAAAAGATTACTTGAAGCATTTGGATGCAAGATCAAGTGGGAGCTCAACTAACACAAAATTTTTGTGTTACTTTGTCCCTTAGGTTGAGACCTTTTGACCCACTTGTTTCGGCTAACAAGTGTGGTCAAAATAATTGGCTAATGTTGTGCACTTATTATTATGTTTGTCATGTTTGTTTGGTTGTTTATTATTTTGTCATGTGGATGCTTAAAAACCAACAAACTAAAAGACACACATAAAGATTAAAATTGGTTTTAATATTGACATTAACTTGGTAAAATAAAATGGGTTTTATTAAAAGTTAATGGTCACAATTATAAAAATGGATTTTATAAAAAGAACCTTGAAATTTGGATTTCAAAATTCATTATGGTACAAAGTTTTTAACTAGAATATAAAAACTTAAACGACCCTTTAAAAACAAGTTAAACGCCATCCTTTTATACAACACTTAATTATTTGGGAACTCTTTGTAGGATAAAGGTCACCTAACTACTTTGAGGGAACTTATAAGTTAAGGTAAATTTATTGTACTTATGGGATAAAGGTCACCTAACCACTAGTATAAGATAAATTTACATGTGTGTATAAGTAGGACAACTTGATTTGGAAACCATGTGATTAGGGTCACCGAAGCATGGTAACCAAAGGCGTTGATGGGATTAAACATGCCAACTTAATATAAGATATTAAACCGGTCCCATACCACTAGAAATTGTAAAGTGTTGCAATTGTCAAACGTTGACTACCTTGTTAATTTAGATCATGGGATAAAGGTCACCTAACCATCATTTAAATGTAACGTTGGATTCTAGATTTTAATTATTAATTGTCCATGAGACATAAAAGGGTATTAACAATTAAAATTTATATTTGATATCGAAAATACTAATAAAAGGACTTTGTTAATTTTGTAGATGGCCGCTAACAACGCTATAAACCCCAACCAAAACGTCCATAATTTTTCACTAAGATCCATCCTTGAAAAGGATCGTCTAAACCAAAACAACTTTGTGGATTGGTTTCGTAACTTGAGAATTGTTCTTAGGCACGAAAAGAAATCCTATATTTTAGACGATCCTATTCCTGATGAGCCCGAGGAAACTGAAGTTGAAGCCTATAATGATTGGGTTAAGTATGTCGAGGACTCCGTGCAAGTTAGTTGCATAATGTTAGCGAGTATGACTCCCGAACTCCAAAAGGAGTTCGAAAACCATGGGGCCTACGACATGATTACCCAACTCAAGGAAATGTTCCAACAAAAGGCAAGGGTTGAGCGCTTCGAAACGGTTCGAGCACTTCATGCATGTCGCATGGATGATTCACAACCCGTCTCAACTTATGTTCTTAAAATGAAAAGCTATATTGATCGCCTCGAAAGGCTAAATTGTCCCGTTTCAAATGAGCTAGCTACGGATATGATCCTTAACTCATTATCTAAGAGATTTGAAACCTTTGTGTTAAATTATAACATGAACGGATGGGACAAGACCGTTTCCGAGCTCCATGGGATGCTCAAAACGGCCGAGGCTAGTATGGGAGGAAAAGTTCAACCCGTTCTCACGATCAATGAAGGCGGAAAGAAAAGGGCTTACTCCGGACCCAAGGCAAATGTTGCTAAGGGAAAGGGTAACAACAAAAGGAATTTCAAAGGCAAAGGAAAGGAAAAATGGATACTCCAAAAGCGAAGAAGCAAAAGGTTGCTGTCAATGACCCATGCTTTGAGTGTGGGGAGGTAGGACATTGGAAACGTAATTGTCCAACCTATCTCAAAGAGTTAAAAGCTAAGAGGGATGCAGGGCAAACCTCAGGTACAATATTTATGATATATATTGAGCTTAATACTGTTCTTTCTTACATATGGGTATTGGATACCGGATGTGGAACTCATATTTGTAATATGTTACAGGGGTTCAGAAGAAAGAAGCACATCAAGAAGGGAGACATTAGTCTCTTTATGGGCAATGGTGCATTGGTGCATGTTGAAGCCCAAGGAGACTATCTTTTGAAACTTCTAAATGGTTTGGAAATTGTATTGAACAATGTTTTGTATGCACCTAGTTTGACTAGGAGTATTATTTCTGTTTCCCGTTTAAGACATGTTGGATATGATTTTAATTTTGTTAACAATGATATCCATGTTTCTATGAATGATGTATTTTATTTTAAAGCTATGCCTTTAAATGGTATTTATGAATTAGTTCATGAAAACACAACATATGATAACTCAATGTACCAAGCTACCACCAAGAAACTTAAATTAGATTTAAGTGAAACCTATATTTGGCATTGTCGTCTTGGCCATATAAATAAGAATCGCATACTAACACTTCAAAAGAATGGTCTTTTGAAACAAAATCAAATGATTCATTTAATGTATGTGAATCTTGTTTACAAGGCAAGATGACTAAAGCACCTTTCAAAGGCACTAATGAAAGGGCAAAAGATTTATTAGATATCATACATTCGGATGTATGTGGTCCTTTTAAGCCAATGACTAGGAATGGTGAAAGATACTTCATTACATTCACCGATGACTATAGTCATTACGGTTATGTATACTTATTAAAACATAAGAGTGAAGCTTTTGAAATGTTCAAAATTTTCAAGAATGAAGTAGAAAACCAACTCAGTAAGTCAATAAAAATTCTTCGTTCTGATAGAGGAGGTGAATACCTAAGTGATGCTTTTCAAGATCATCTTAGAAGTTGTGGGATTATCTCACAACTAACTCCACCTGGAACACCACAACATAATGGTGTGTCTGAAAGGAGGAATCGAACTCTATTAGATATGGTTCGTTCCATGATGAGTAAAAGCTCACTACCTCTATCATTTTGGGGATATGCCATAATCTCTGCTGCCCGAATTTTAAATATGGCTCCCACCAAGAAAGTGGAGAACACCTTTTGAAATATGGCATGGAAGAGTTCCATCTTTATCATATTTAAAGGTATGGGGTTGTGAGGCTTATGTAAGACATGATGCCTCAAACAAATTAGAGCCCCGATCCACTAAATGTATCTTTATAGGATATCCTAAAGATGATTTGGGATATTATTTCTACAATCCTAATGAGCAAAATGTATTTGTTGCTCGAAAGGCTGAGTTCTTGGAGACTAAATTCCTTATGGAAGGAACTAGTTCCAGAACAGTGGAACTTGAAGAAGATCAAGAACCACTGACAGATACACACTTGGGTGACACTAGCATTCAACAAAAGATGTTGAAGATGATCAAAGGGTTGATCAAGACACACAAAACGTTCGTAGATCTGGTAGAGCTACTTATCCACCTGAGAGATATGGATTTCTCGTGGATGAATGCTACATGATAGTTTCTGATGAACCTACCACCTACCATGATGCAATGTCCAAATCAGATTCGGACAAATGGCTAGAGGCCATGAACCTGAGATGCAATCCATGTATGACAACCAAGTTTGGGAATTGGTTGTTGAACCTCCTAATTCCAAAGTAGTTGGAAGTAAGTGGGTGTTCAAATTGAAACACGATATGCATGGAAACTTGCTTACTTATAAAGCTAGACTTGTAGCAAAAGGTTTCACTCAAACTCGAGGGGTCGACTATGATGAAACTTTTTTGCCTGTGGCAATGCTAAAGTCTATTAGGATATTATTTGCCATAGCCGCACATTATGACTATGAGATATGGCAAATGGATGTCAAAACCGCTTTTCTAAATGGATATCTTGAGGAAGATGTCTATATGGATCAGCCTGAAGGTTTTGTCGATCCAAACATCCTAATAAAGTATGCAAGTTAAAGAAATCAATCTATGGATTGAAACAAGCATCAAGAAGCTGGAATCGTCGTTTTGATGAAGAAGTCAAGAAATTTGGCTTCATCAAAACGCTGATGAAGCTTGTGTGTATAAGAAGGCTAGTGGGAGCATCATTACTTTTCTAGTATTATATGTCGATGACATTCTACTATTTGGAAATGACATTCCAACCTTGGAAGGTGTAAAAGCCTGGCTTGGAAGTTGCTTTTCCATTAAAGATCTTGGTGAAGCCGCCTATATTTTGGGAATAAGGATCTATAGGGATAGATCAAGGCGCTTAATAGGTTTGAATCAAAGTGCATACATAGACAAGATCTTGAAAAGGTTCAAGATGGAAAACTCCAAAAAGGGTTTGGTGCCTATTCAAAGAGGAACTATATTGAGTACTTCTCAATCTCCTAGCTCAAAAGTTGAGCAAGAGAGAATGAGTGGAATCCCATATGCATCTGCTATAGGATCCATCATGTATGCTATGATATGCACGAGACCGGACGTGTCATGCGCTTTGAGCATGACAAGTAGATACCAGCAAAATCCAGGAGATAGTCATTGGATGGCTGTCAAATATATATTGAAATATCTTAGAAACACTAAGGATATGTTCTTAATATATGGATCTGGTGAGGAGGAACTCGTTGTAAAGGGTTACACGGATGCGAGTTTCCAAACTGATCGAGATGATTCTCGATCACAATCGGGGTATATCTTCATTCTAAATGGAGGAGCTGTTTCTTGGAAAAGCTCAAAGCAAGATGTGGTTGCATTGTCCACTACAGAGTCTGAATACATCGCCGCTTCTTTAGCAGCACAAGAAGCTGCATGGTTGAAGAAATTCATTGCCGATCTAGGGGTTGTTCCTTCCATTCAAGAACCCCTAGAAATTCTTTGTGATAACGAGGGCGCGATTGCTCAAATCAAGGAACCTCGTGCACATCAAAAGACTAGGCACATTGAGCGGAGATTCAACTACATAAGGGATGAAGTTGAAAAGGGAAAGATATGTATTCACAAAGTCACACCGATCAAAATGTTGCGGACCCACTCACGAAGCTCCTTGAAAGGCCTAAGCATGAGAGTCATACTTGTGCCATGGGACTTCGATATTCTAGTGATTGGATTTGATCTATTTTATGTATTTGGATATCGGAACACTTGTAGTTATTAACACATTTATATGAATATTGGTATTTTGCATTTAAATTGTGTTATGTTCCATTTTTGCATGTTTAAATCCACGAATAAGTTAATTATTCTAAATGTCCGTAGTCGATCATATTTGTGGGAACAAATATGAATGTAAGATTATTATGAACTTGGATTGGTAGATATTCAAAAGGTTTTGAATATAGAGCAAAGTGTTGCTACCAAGGTTCATAGATATTTGTGGGATACAAATATTGGACTGACCTGCAATCAAGCATTACTACATGGAATCTCTGTGATTGATCATAAGTAATCTTGAGTTAAAAGGCGAATATCATTGCATCCTCAGACCTGAGATACATATTGGGTCTTGATATTCACTGAATATTATACTTTGACTTAGCTCTTCGCTGTTCTGAAACATGGCAGTACATAAGACTAAGCTCAGGTATGATATAAGGTGATTGTGAAAGACGTATGTAGTCGAGATGGAATTTGTCCCTCTTATTCGTTGAGAGTTAGATGTCTAAGGCCTGTTACAAAGTTAAATCAATAGAGAATGATCACTCTATGTCTCTAGGATTTAACATGACATCTGTGACAAAAGGATAAATGATCGATTCACCTAAATCATTTCAAGTAAGGGACTTGAAGAGGATAATGTTATTGAATGGCACTTCGTCATACGTATTAGGGGTAGCAAACCGTTGTTAGGCGGTATTTGCTGCTTGCGTCAATCTTCTATGAATCTTGTGCAAGTGGGAGATTGTTGGAATTCGTCTGCCCAAGGCACATATTAAATTGACGTGGCTAGTACGTGATGATCCAAGTCGGGTCATACCCAATAACAAGCTAGACAAACACTTATGGTATTTATTTAATTGATTTGATCTTTAAATAAATATCAATACTTGAAACATTTAGAAAGTGGTTTTCTAAATAATTGCACTTGAGATATGTAAATAAATTATATGGATGATTTATTTTGAGAGAAATGTCAATATGTTTATTTGGCAAAATAAACATTTATGTGTGTTGTATATATATGTAATATGTTACATAGGATATGTAACAAGTTATGTTGCATTTTATATACAAAATCTACAAGTAAATGGTTTATAAAATTTGGACACAAAATTTGTTTGTGATCACCTCTTGGGGCCGCCCCCCCCCCCCCCATGTGCCTTTGAAGTAATTTTGTTCTACATATAGCACATGGGGTGATGTATTGAACACACAAGATACACAACATAGAGTGTATCAACTCTTCTTACATGCATTTTGTAAGACAACTCTCTCAAAATACTCAACTAGCTTTTTCTCTTCCTTTTCTTCTATTGATTTCGGCCAAAGGGAGCAAAAGGGAAGGCAATTTCAAGTTTAAATCCTAGCACATTTGGGTGTTTGTTGATAGTTTGGGGTATACAAGCTTGAGGTTCTTCTAGGTTGAAGACTTGCCACTTCAAGATCATCATCTCCTTCATATCAACCTTCTCATTAGCTTGGAAGAAGGTAGTCTTCTAAACACCCTATGGTTGTTGTTTTGTATGTATGTTATTCATATACATGGATCCTTATTGTTTGGGTTTTCTTTTAAAAGGTTAAACTTTGGTTTTAACCACATATAACACATTGAAATGGTTCAATTTTCCGCTGCGTTTTAATATTATAAGGATAATATTACTTTGATAAAAACCCAAAAATCCCAACAATTGCATCTTAGAACCAAACCCATCTTTTATAGTCTCACATTGTTCTTAGTTTGATTTACAACATATTCGCCTCTTACATCATTATCATAAGGCCAAACTCATTTTTATACAAAAAGTATCCTTTTCATTATTCGACCAAGGTGACTTCAAACAAGCATAACTTGAGTTCTACTCAATATTTTTAGGTGATTCCAGTGGCCAAATTTACTTAACACACTTAGGTACATTTTATCTTTAGTGACCAACATGTTAATTATCCCTCAAGAGTGGCTTCTGGTCGTTTTAAAAACACAAACAGTTGCTGTTCTCACTGACAAGACAGATTTGACCTTACCGACTTCAAATGACCATAACTTGAGTTCTACACCATATTTTGACCTCATTCCAGTTGCCACTTCAATTTAACACATTTAGGTACATTTTATCTCAGTGACCAAGACATGAATTAACTCGTAAATGTGTTTTACCGTTTTAAAAACTGACACAGAATCATTTTTGCTGAAAGATCAGCATGACGACCCTGAATTCAAAAATTCATATCTAGAGTTCTACTTCGTCTTTTTAACCCATTCCAGTGGTAAATTTGAGATAACACAATAACCTACATTTTCTTTTTAGGACTCAACAAGTGAAAATTCTGTTATAGGGGTGTTACACTCGTTTCAAACTCAGGGACAGAATCTGTCCAACTTGTTCTCACTAGTATCCATCAAAATCTATCATGCAACCTAATTACAACCCTAAATTTGATTAAACTACAAGAACCCTAACTTGTATTATAGAAATTTAACTCAATTCAATAAAACCCCCAATTCTTATCAATTCAAGAACCCTAAATTGAAATTTATTTATATAAAACCCCCAAATTTATTTGATTGCATGAACCCTAGATTCAATTAACAAAATAAATAATTCATACCTCAAAGAAATCATAGTTAGATTAGGGTTGAAACAAAATCACTAGCTTTCCCTCCTTTTTCCTTCTTGTAAATGTCGACCCATATATATACATACACTTAAATTTTCCTCCAAATAATTCTTGCTATTAATCTTGAAAGTTATTATTATTGTTGGGATGAATTGATTGATTATGGAAAACACACTTGAAGATAATTGGAATTGAAATTGAGAAAAGATGGAGAAAAGAAAGAAGAAGATGGTGGAAATATGACTAAGGAGAAAACAATATGGCTGGCATCTTCTAAGGATGCCACGCCCCTAAATTATTTTGGTGGGTAAAATACCCGCTATCCGTTAAAGTTCCAACTAAATTAACCCCGCATTTAAAAATAAAATACCAGGGAATTATTTTAATGTTAAAACTATAATAAAGGTTTATTTTATTTACTTTAAAATTTCGGGATGTTACAGTATACAACCTACACATGGGTAAGTTACTTATAAAGTTCAAAAATGATGAGGACGCATTGTAAAACCCTAAATGCTAAACCCTAAAGCTTAATTGCTAATCCGAGGGGGAAGCTACTTTCTAAAAACCCTGGAAAATCTAAACCCTAAATGCTAAACCCTAAAAACCTAAAAAGGATGAGGGTTCCCACTCTAGGGTTTAGGGTTTGAAGCCTTCAAACCCTAAATCCTAGAGCGGGTACACGGTACGCTTTAGGGTTTAGGGTTTGAAGTTGTAGGGTTAGCCTAACGGCTAACTCTACAACTTCAAACCCTAAACCCTAAAGCTTAATTGCTAATCCGAGGGGGAAGCTACATTCTAAAAACCCTGGAAAATCTAAACCCTAAATGCTAAACCCTAAAAACCTAAAAAGGATGAGGGTTCCCACTCTAGGGTTTAGGGTTTGAAGCCCTTCAAACCCTAAACCCTAGAGCGGGTACACGGTACGCTTTAGGGTTTAGGGTTTGAAGTTGTAGGGTTAGCCTAACGGCTAACCCTACAACTTCAAACCCTAAACCCTAAAGCTTAATTGCTAATCCGAGGGGGAAGCTACATTCTAAAAACCCTGGAAAATCTAAACCCTAAATGTTAAACCCTAAAAACCTAAAAAGGATGAGGGTTCCCACTCTAGGGTTTAGGGTTTGAAGCCCGAGGGTTAGCCTATCGGCTAACCCTCGACCTTCAAACCCTAAACCCTAGAGCGGGATGTATTAGGGGTAAGTACAACCTGCCCATGGGTAAGTACAACTTACACATGTGTAAGATGAACGTGATGGAAAAAAAACAAAATTTAAAAAGTCGTCAAAAGTATATCGAATCACATCTCTAATGAAAGAGGACGAAATTCTAAGACTACCCATGCTTTTCTTTTCGTCTAACGATTTACGGTTTGTGCTGACGAAAATACCCTCTAGTGTTGAGAGGGGTTTTTTATTTTTAATCTTGTCCATCCATTTTCTTTGATCCAAGGGTGTAGAGGAGTTCTTGGGTTCTTTTTTTTAGGAGTTCTCAAATAACCCCTCCTATTCTATATCTGTATATTTGATGATCAAAACGATGAAATAGAAGTTGAACAAATTTTAAATTTAACTTTTATTAATTTGTGGCACCTTAACATGTGTGCTTAGTGGCTGCCTTTCTGTATATGTTAGTAGTTCATCACGTTTGCTCTATTATGATTTGTAAGGTGGAGGGAGTACATTTCTACCCAATCTTACCCAATTCATCTTCCAATTAAAACATTCCAACTCATCACTACCCAATTCTATCCAATTCTTACCCAAATCACTGGCAATACATACCCAATTCTACCCAATTTCATTTTCATTTTCATTTTTTTTATTACATATAATTAAACTATATAAATATAAATACTAAAACATTGTTGTTGGTGTGTCTGGGAGTAGTGGGTGGATGGTGGTGGTGGTGTATAGTACCGATTGGGTGGTGGTTGCCAATTCGGTGGTGGTGGTGGTTGATGATGATTCGGTGGTGGTGCCCAATTTGGTGGTGTATAGTATTGTTGTTGGTTTCGTTTGTTACCTCTTGGTGGTTCCATGGTGGGTGGTGAAGAAGTAGAAATGGTGGTGAAGGTGGTGATGCATATAGGTATATATATATATATATATAGAAGAAGTAGAAATGGTGGTGAAGGTGGTGATGCATATAGGAGGGAAAAAAAAAGTTTTTTTTTTAAATTCTGGCCAAACGAGCCGTTGAGGGGGGGGGGACCCACGAATTCGAACGTTGGAAGTTCCTACCCAAGATCGGTTACTTAGCCCGATTTCATACCCGATGGTTGTTACCCGATTCTTACCCGAACGAAAGGAGTGGTGTAGCCGATCGGGTTACACGTACCCGACCCCTTACCCGAGTCCCACTCCCTCCTACCTAAGAGTTTTAAACTTTAAATGTATGTTATTACATAAATATACAAAATTTGTAATTTTAACTATATATACAGATTTCTAGCAAATGCGGCTAAACATGAAACCAAATTGGAAGCGGGTTCAATATCTATGTAACCTAGCATCGTTGATCCATAAAGTTTCTTTACAGATTGCAAATTAATGTTATATACCTAAAATGTACAAGGTAAGAATATATATTCAAAGTTATTTTTATCGAAGTATTCTAAAGAAGATATCTAAATTCTAAAAAACTAATGTGTATTGTTAATGTCTTGAATCTAGGATACACTAGGCGTAATTGTTGCACCGATTTACCGTATTTGCACAGACAAACCATGGTTCTACCTAGCATGTCGCAAATGTACATGTATGGTTGGACCTAAATGATAGTAATGCAAGCTCAGCAACTGGAGTTAACAATAAATGGAATTGCCAACAATCTGGACCTAATGCGACCTCATTAAATAGATATATAAATTGTTATAGATAAATGAAATATAAATATACATAATTATAAGTCACGTGCAACTCGCACGGGTATTAGTACTAGTATATATATATATATATATATATATATATATATATATCTATATATATACGTATATATACATTTACATATGCATTCTCATGCTTAACACATGAGAGGTTATTGCTTGTCATACATGCATATATGAAACATATATGTCATCAACTAATTAAACACTAACTCATCAAATGATACGTGGCACGATTATGTTGGTAAATTATTTTGTATTATCATACAAGAATATTAATACAACCTTGTGATTCATGCTTTTTGTTATTTTAATAGGCTTAATTTTAATTATCATACAAGAATATTAATACAACCTTGTGATTCATGCTTTTTGTTATTTTAATAGGCTTAATTTTAACTTATGGTTTCTTATGTTTTCCCTACAATTGTATTTATTGACTTAATTTATACGAAAAGATTTGTGTATTTTCATCATGTATTTTGCTAAATTGGTTATGATTTTTGGATGTTGCGAGTTGTGACTTGTTTTTGTCTAAAATAAATTTTTGTATATATATATATATATATATATTCCTTTTCTTTAATGTTTTTCTTTTCTATCATTCCTAAAACTCAAAACTCACACAACACCAACGACCAATATAGATTGAAACATATAATATATCAGATTACATTAATCTGATATATTATATGTTTCAATCTATATTGGTCGTTGGTGTTGTGTGAGTTTTGAGTTTTAGGAATGATAGAAAAGAAAAACATTAAAGAAAAGGAGAAATGATAAAAATCTGGGAAAGGAAAACAAGGAGTAACTTCTCTTGATATAGATAAGTATTAGATACATATAAGATTGAAACCTTTTTTTATTTGTAGTCACCTACGAATAGAAAAAAAAATCAGTATATGAAATTGATTGTGATGTAATTTGTCACTAGATCTTGGGTTTTTAGATTTATACTGTATTAATTATTATAATGTTGATAGTTGTTTGAAAATAAGACCAAGTTATCTGAAAGTGGTTTTTTGCTCATTTGAATTTATTGATTTTTTGAAGAATGAAATGTACAACAACAACAACAACAACAAGGTACTCAATCCCGACATAAGTCGGGCTATGAGGGAGGTATGATGTAGACAGACCTTACCCCTACACAAAGGTAGGGAGGCTGCTTCCAGATCCACCGAGGTGGAAGGGACCTCCGGCCCGGGTGAAAAAAATAGGGTTAGATCCACCGGAGTGGAAGCCTTAACCGGATGGTGATAATCTCGATCTCGAACTCTCAATCTCTAGCTCGATCCCAATCTCCGGTGCACAAGTTCCGATCTCAGATCTGGAAAAATGTGACCGTTAGAGAGGGAGAGGTAGAGAGAGAGGGCAGAGAGAGAAATGAACTGATTGTCAAATATGATTATCATTATTGTATAGATTGATATGGATACACATATTTGTGGGTTGTAAAAAGACGACTATACCCTCACGTGCTATGCGTGTGAGAGATTTAACGGTTAAATTTAACAGAAGTTAGTAACAGGGACTGCTGCAATGAAAATGAAAACCAGGGACCATTTGCAACGAAAAAAAAGCACAGGCAAAATGCGAATATGACAAACCACAGGACCATTTGTGACATTTTCTCAAATTATGTAATAAGAGTCTATACTAAGTTTTATTTTTAGATTAAAAATAAAACATGACTTTCAAGTATGAATTTTCTATTTAATAACACATAAATATATTTATTAACAGTAAAAAAGAATTAAACTGAAAAAAATAGAAAAAAAGTACTACACTCTATATCAGGCTTCCACCTCCACTATTTGATAGGGAGACACGTGTTGTACTTTGGTTTCTTAAATAAAAATGTTGTATTTATCAAACTATTAACATCCGAGAAAAAAAGTTTTAGTAAGTTTAATATATTAGATAAAAACCAATTATTAAGACATAATAATTACATAATTAGTAAATAGGGTAAAAAATGTATATTCATCAATACAACTATATTTTAAATTTTGTATCTATTAAATACCTCTTATACAATTTTTTTAAAACAAATAAAAATGATTTGATGATGTACACTACAACTCCTCCATATAGTGAGTCAACTAGATTTTTATCCCGCGAAAAACGCGGGTAAGTTTAAAATCGTTAATTAAATAACCTCTATCATATGAAAAGGTAAGTATAGCAAAATTGTAATCTATACACAATTTGTCTAGTTATATTATGTATGTTACTAAATTTATAAAATAACAATCTTTGTGAGATCATGATCATCAACATGAAATAAATCTCCATATTTCAAAAACCACTTCCAGAAAGAAAAAATACTTAAGATATCTTAATTCATTGTAATACATACGAACCTCATAATCTTAAGTTCAATGCTTCAGTTTTGTAAACCTTTATTCCATCAGAACCATTATAATCCGGACAGCTGCTGCTTGAGAGACTCTGCTCCATAACAACTAATTTAATAAAAAGGTGAAGTTCGTTGAGACGATGAGCCGAATTTTAAATAGAACGCCATTGAACCACTATCCGAGTTTTGTTTGTGCTGGAGATGAAGGACTAATAATGTGGCTTTTCTCCTGTTAAAGGATAATGAAGCCAAAAACATACAAACAATAAAAAACTGCCATACATTGTTACTTGTTTCTTACTCTAAGAAATCGAAACATGACCAGCTTTTTGTTGATTCTCTTTAATCTTCAAACTTCAACCTAAAATTCTTCATAGTAATCAAGATTTAGTTCCTGAAACAACATAAAAGTAAAAGTGTATACAGGAAGAAAAAGATAAAGAAAGAGATTTATTTGATTTGTGAGTTTGATCTTGGAGACAAAAGAGTAAATAAAAGTGTATAAAGGATCACCTTCTCTCTCTTCTTCAAACACTGTCGGAACAAATATCTATACACACACACACTCACATGTATATATCCAAAAATATCCCGCCCATTTTTAGTTTCAGTACTACTCACCTCTCACATGTATCTATTTTCAATTTCAAAAATCAAATCCTCCTTATATCCCGCCCAATCCACCTCCAACACACACTACTTACACCTCAAAAAACACACCAAAAACATCAGCGTGTATGTCATACTTCCAATGTGGCACACCTTATAGCTTGACAACACACCTAAGTGACATCACTTAGGTGTTCTCCTTTAGTATGAAAAGTAACCGAATCGAACCGTTTACAGCCCTAAAATTGGAATATAAATGTACAAACTATTAAAATTCTTAGGATAAAAAAGCTAAAGAAAAACACCTCATTACCTCCGTCCTCCCTCTCTTCCACTCTCAACCAAGAAAACAAAATCAAAAGAAACACTGTCAAGTCTCAAATCTGAACTTTGTTTATTTATCACACTCTCTGTATAATATACCCACTGTATCCTTTTATTCTTCTTTTATATGATTATGGAAATACTATATTACTCGTACAAATATTCAGCTGGTCCATTACGCTACAAAACAAAATAGAAGAAAGAGAAATACAACGCCGAGCATCGGCATTCAAACAAACTTTACCAAATACATAATTCAAGATAATTGGTAGTTTTAATTTGCCGGAAGAAGGGGGGGGGGGGGGGGTATGGTGGAGTCATCGGCGCCGATATGACCCATGAGAGAAAAAAAAAGAAACATGTCGGGGCGGGCACTCCCCCCATACCTGACGTTGTTCTGGAAAAAAAAGAGGTGTAATTGTTTTCATGTCATAGCCAAACTTTGGTATTGAAAATTCAAATTCAAATCGATGCCGGATAACATCAAGATTCGTTGGATATGGTCCGATTTTTGGTCAACCATAACTCAATTACATATTTCTAGTCTGATCAAAATATTATATTTTCTCATTATATTACAAAAGAGACGAAATCCATATCCATTAAAGTAACCAATTACAAGTATCTAATACTATCTTATAAAGTTTGTACTTTGACACAAAACCGGTTCTAAGCCCAATACCAAAGTAACAACGAATCAAAATATCATACCAGTACAATATTTGTTCAATTGTTCTCATGTAACTATCTAAGATAATCGCAAAGTCGTTATCTCAGTATACTTGATTATGATATTTAAATTTTATAATTTAGAGTGATCGACACAAATCGTCCTTGTGGTTTACACAAACAGTCAGGTTTCGTCCTTTAACTTTCAAAACCTCAGAGATCATCCTTTATAGAGGATAAGGTTCACCTATGGTCCTTTTCGATAACTGCCGTTATCCCATCTCCGTTAGGCACCTCACGTGTAAACCACGTGAGGGTAGTTTTGTATTTTGGCACCGAGTGATCGACACAAATCGTCCTTGTGGTTTACACAAACAGTCAGGTTTCGTCCTTTAACTTTCAAAACCTCAGAGATCATCCTTTATAGGAGGATAAGGTTCACCTATGGTCCTTTTCGATAACTGCCGTTATCCCATCTCCGTTAGGCACCTCACGTGTAAACCACGTGAGGGTAGTTTTGTATTTTGGCACCGAGTGATCGACACAAATCGTCCTTGTGGTTTACACAAACAGTCAGGTTTCGTCCTTTAACTTTCAAAACCTCAGAGATCATCCTTTATAGGAGGATAAGGTTCACCTATGGTCCTTTTCGATAACTGCCGTTATCCCATCTCCGTTAGGCACCTCACGTGTAAACCACGTGAGGGTAGTTTTGTATTTTGGCACCTTTGACTCTCTCTTTGACTCTCTTTTCTATATGTATATATGTATATATATATATATATTTTCCCCCAAAAACAAAATCTGGTGTTGAATGGTGATGATGTAAAAAAAGAAACAGGATCCATCTATCAATCTATACATATATACTGAATATCCATCCATCCTAAAAAAGAATCCGATCAAAAAAGTATGGATTACTGATATATAGATGTAGATCAGTGGTCCAAACAATTTCAAAATCAAACCCAAAAGCCCGTAAATTTCATAATCAAAACAAAAAAAGTAAACACATTACTTGAGAGTCTTCGTTCAGGTGGGTGTGCTTCACTGCTTTGATGTGATTGGTAAATATCAAACCTTCAAATCTATAAATAATTGATTGTGAATCTTCTGGTAATATGAATTTTAAAAGGATAATGTCAAGAAAATTAAATTAAATGATTATGAATATCTGTATCTATCTATTCACAAACGTGTATATATAATCTATATACATACATATATATAATCTAGATCTATACATAATTTATATACACATACATATATAGATAATCTAGATACACTATCGCCGGCCACCACCCAACCGCCCCTCTTACTAAATGATGAGAAACCCACCACCAGCGGACGAAAAATCCAACACCACCTCCGCCGTCTTCCATTGTTGTTTTGACAAGATTTGAAATCAGTGAGATATCCGGGTAAAGCTAATAACCTAGCGCTCCATCGTATGTGGGTTTTATAGTGAAAGAATAATTGTCTATGCATGTATGTGGGTTTTATAGATCTGTATCAAAAAATATTTATGTATGTCTTTTGTGGGATTTTTGATTTGAATGATATATACAGAGAGAAAAGAGAGTCAAAGAGAGAGTCAAAGGTGCCAAAATACAAAACTACCCTCACGTGGTTTACACGTGAGGTGCCTAACGGAGATGGGATAACGGCAGTTATCGAAAAGGACCATAGGTGAACCTTATCCTCCTATAAAGGATGATCTCTGAGGTTTTGAAAGTTAAAGGACGAAACCTGACTGTTTGTGTAAACCACAAGGACGATTTGTGTCGATCACTCGGTGCCAAAATACAAAACTACCCTCACGTGGTTTACACGTGAGGTGCCTAACGGAGATGGGATAACGGCAGTTATCGAAAAGGACCATAGGTGAACCTTATCCTCCTATAAAGGATGATCTCTGAGGTTTTGAAAGTTAAAGGACGAAACCTGACTGTTTGTGTAAACCACAAGGACGATTTGTGTCGATCACTCATAATAAAACAAATATAACGTTATTTAGTAATAAAATCACACATATAACCAAAATTTCATTTTTACTATCCATATGAAACCAAGTTCAAAACAACTAGAGCTGGCATATCGTGTCCGACACGACACGATAAGACACGAACACGATAAGACACGAACACGATAGGGTTAAACACGAACACGACACGATAGCTAATCGTGTCAGTTTTTCCAAACACGAACACGACACGATTTTTAACAGGTTACACGATAAGGGACCTGTTAAGAGACCTGTTAAGGGACTTGTTAAAAGGTACACGATAAGGGACCTGATAACGTATCTTATCGTGTCTTAACGTGTCTTATCGTGTCTTAACGTGTCCTTAACGTGTCTTTAACGGGTCTTTAACATGTCTTTAACATGTCTTAACATGTCCATATATATACTACTTGTCTTATCGTGTCTTATCGTGTTTTAACAGGTCCGGACCTGTTAAGACACGAATACTATTCGTGTCTTAACAGGTCCGGACCTGTTAAGACACGAAACACGTTAAGGCCAAACACGAAACACGAAATAACCAGGTCGTGTCGTGTCGTGCTAACAAGTCCGTGTCAGAAATTGCCAGCTCTACTTGACATGTATGTTTTCTTAATTCTTAAGAGTATTCGTTAAGTTTCCTTACCAAAAAAAATTTTAAAGTATTCATAAAATTTTTCTATATATTAATGTTTAATCACTAACTTAAGATATCATTTTATCATTTTTAATTTACTTATTAGAATTTGCCGTTTTAAAAGATACTCGTTACATTTTTTCTCGAAATTTAATTTCTTTTCATTATTTAATATATGTATATAATGAAAATTCAAACCTCAAAAGTCTCCCAAACTAGTCAATACTTTCCCATTTCAATTTCCACAAATCAAAATAGACAACACCATTTCTTCTTCTTTCTCATTATTACCCCACTCTTTCCTTCCCACCATTATTATACATATACATTCATTCCCACCTCCCAATTACACCTCATTCCACCCACACACAAAAACATGACTTTTCCCAATTGGGTTTTCTTCCCCATGATCTTATTCTTATCCTTCCAAACAACATCTTCACAACCACAAACCTTAGGATTCAAATGCACAACCCCAAACAAAACATGCACATCACTCATTGACTACAAACTTCCAAACACAACAACCTTATCCTCCATCCAAAACCTTTTCCAAATCAAAAACCTCCGTACCCTTTTGTCAGCAAACAACCTCCCAATCACCACCCCACAAAACCTATCATTCCGTTCTTCTCAAATCCTCAAAATCCCATTCCCCTGTTTGTGTCAAAACAATTCCGGCATTTCCAACCGGCGTCCGTACTACACTGTTGTACCTACTGATACTTTGTATCATATTGCTGCTGAGGTGTTTTCTGGGTTGGTGACATTTCCACAAATACAACAAGTGAATGAGATTCCTGATCCTGACAAGATTGAGGTTGGGGCTAAGTTCTGGGTCCCATTGCCTTGTAGTTGTGATGACGTGGATGGAGAGAGTGTTGTCCATTATGGGTTTTTGGTTGCTAGTGGAAATAGTGTTGGTGGGATTGCTCAAAGGTTTAATACAAGTGAGAAAATTTTGTTGGATTTGAATGGGATGAGTGATGCTAAAGATTTGAAAGCTGATTCTATTCTTGATGTTCCTCTTAAAGGTAAGTTTCTATTTTTCTAATTACTACTGTTATATACCCGAGGGAGCTCTCTAGTGCGGACCGACGACGTATGCTGGACCTCTCGTTGTCGAATCACACGAAGTTTTCAGCGAAATTCACCTTTCAAAAAAAACTACTGTTATATTTATTTATTAGTTTCAAAAAAATTATTTATTTACTAGGTTCACAAAAGGGAATTTTGGGAATTGAAAAATGTAGCGTTTTTGTCTTGGAGGTTGTGTGGGATTATGTTGGTTTTGATCATTGAAGTAGTTGCTACAATTTTGATCATTGAAGTAGTTGCTACAATTTTTTTAGAAACGAAGTGTAGATTCCCCAATAATGTTTTCTAAAGTCTTAAGGGTATCAACATATATTATGCCTTAAAATAATTTGTATTATAGAATAACTTTATATACTATATTCTATGATATATATAAAAAGTAAAATATCATTAAGAACCAAATGAGTTGGAATTTGTTAGTCTTCTAACCAAATGATCTGACTTAGAAGATTTTTTTTGTTGGTCCAAGAAAACGTATGTGGTTGTCATGTCCTGTTTGTTTTGAGAGTCAAATAATCAAATTTCATAGGTTTATATTTTTTTATTTGTTTTTGTAAGGAATTGCTATAAGAAAGTTGACTATAAAAACAAGTTAGTTCTACTTTTCTCATTATATGCTAGCTTACTATGTGATTTTAGCCAATGAAGTTGAATAATTGTTTTAGGACCAACTTTAGTTGCATGTATAGTCTTGTTTAAAAGTCACCATATGTTAAATAGGTGGGTTTGAATTGTAGTCTCTTGACATTTACTACCATTACATTAAAAGTTATCATAGAACATCTGAATATAATTTCTTAGTCAAATGTGGGTATTTTAGAATTTTGGTTCATGCTATAATAGTATATTTATTTGGCTGTTTCAAGGTCATCTAGTGAACAGACATCCGAACATTCTCACAAATATGAACTTTACTATGGATTTCGGGGGTGGCCAGAGAACAGGTTTTAAACAGTCATGTGAATATCCTAGTTAGACAACATACATCTGAATCAAAGGCTCCTTATTCTTGACTAACATGAATAAGAAAAACCTCACCCCTTTACCTATTTACCCTTTGAAAAATCTAAAATTTCAAATTAAGGCATTCTAAAAGAGCTTTATCATTGTTTTTCATCTCACGAAGTCTAGTAGTTTCTGTATGAATTTCTTATAGGATAAGCTTTGATAATAAATTTATCTATTTATGTATACAGGATAAGGATAGTATATTCTTGTGTACTTATGTTAATTGAAGGGCATTTCAGTACTTTTATTAAATTAAAGGAGACAAGCAGATAGTGGCAATTTTCTAAACTTTAAGGCAACGAAAGAGGACAAGTTGTTTCATGAAATTTGCATTCATTTCTTTTTTGAGATTTTGGATTTTGTCTATTGCCTCTTGTCCTAATTCACTGGACTTGGAACATAGTCCATCTGTGTGGGTCATTGCTTTTTTTGTTATTTATACTAAAAGATTACTTAGCCATCAGGCCATCACCAATGGTCTCTTCTAAGGCTATCTCCAATGGGGGTGCCCTTAGGTGCCCTTGGATATCCTTTGCCGTTGAATCTTGTCCAAAACTAAGGATTTTTTGAAGGATGCCCTTACCTAAGGGCATGCCCTTACTTGTCCTTACCTAATATATTTTTGTTTTTAGTTGGAGGTAAAAGGATATGTAAGGATATCTAAGGATGTTTGTATGGTTGGAGATAAAATTATAGGATTTGAAGGATTTATAAGGAGTATAAGAATTTGTAAGGATATGATGTGGCAGCTCAAGGACGCCTTCGCATTGGAGATAGCCTAAGTTCTAAATATAAAGATAGATGATAAAAACTCACTCTAATAGGTCTTTTATTTTATCTATAGAGAAATTTTAAGAGGTTACCAACTTTTTTCTATATACAGAGCCACAGAGGACCACTATTCAACCTCTATAACTACTTTTTCATTATAATGTATTTGTTTATTGCAAAAAGATGAAATTATAAGGTATAAAGTATATATACAGTAAGGTTTTTAGTCTTTTAGAGTAATGGGTGGAAATGCAGAATTGTTTAAAGGAGAAATATACTCAATTTTCCTGTATTTTTAGAGATAGAGATAGTGGTATGACTGAAGTTGGCCTTAGACTTGTCTGTAACAAAATGGTATATGCTATTTGGGCTTCACTTTAGTCGGGTCAGGTTTAGTTGAAAACACTTCTTCTGTAATGTATCACGTAAGATTAGAGAATATGCAGTTAAACAGAAGACATCCAGACCATATAGAATACTTGAATACAGTTGTCTTAGTCATAGACAACATGGGAATCCTAATTGGTCTTGTATTTCGTACGGTCTGATAGCAAAAACGTGAAAGTTCTTTTCTTTTGGTAGCACGGCCATACTGCATTATTTGTTTTACGGGTCAATATGACTTACATTTTGTTTATATTTTGTTCTTAATACGTAGATTAACAAAAAAATTTAAAAAAAATTGGGAATGGATCAAAGGATTTAACGTCACCAAAAGTATACTTGGGTCATATAAGGTCCACGGCCTATATCAAGTTACTCACCAAAAGTAAGGCTTTGGTAATCATATATAATCTTTATATCTTTTAAAACTAAAAGAAATGGTGAAAAGTAATTTTTGAAAGGGCAACCCATCCATTTTGCCACTTATATTCATATTTTACAGTTTCTACTTTAAGGATCGTATCTGATAGTGCAGCTTTTGTTTTTTCACTCTGTTGGAACTTTTTCGTAACGAATATTGTTAATTGGTACTTATTGATGCTCCTCAATCCTCAAAAATTTTGTATTCTTTGACAACGTTATTGTTTTGTGGTTTTACTACAGTTTGTACGTCATCAGTGAGAAACGACTCTATGGACTACCCTTTGCTCGTTCCAAATGGCACTTACACCTTTACCGCAAACAATTGTGTCAAATGCCAGTGCAATGCTGCTAACAGTTGGATGTAAGCTGGCATGCCAAACTCAAACCTATTTTATGCCATACACTGATTTTTTGAAGTCTTACAGTAGTTCTTACGTATTTTTTAGATTGGAATGTGAGCCAGCAAATATTACTTTGCCAGCAGGGAAACAGCAAACTTGTCCTCCTACGCAATGTGCAGGCACTTCTTTTGATTTGGGTAACACCACTTCAGATTCAAATTGTAACCTGTCAAGATGTGCATATGCTGGTTATGATAATAGCAGCATCTTTACTACTCTCACCCAAGAGTCTACTTGTCCAGGTAAATGTCTGTATATGCGTTTGATATATTCTATCTGAAGTTTAGATGACTTTTAAGTCAAAGTACAGCCCTTAATGACATAAAACTGCAGTTTTTAGTACAATACATAGTTTGTCAAATGTATGAAAATACTTTGATAGAGATAAGACACAAATTGTAATAAATATGAGAACGCATTCTCATCTATATTGATTAGACTTTGTCACCGGGCTTTAAAATCGTTACTAGAAACCATCCAACTTCTGAAGTTTGATGGGGTAAGGCGGTATGGAGTACTTTATTGGATATTTTAACAGATTTAAAAGTTGATTTTTCATCTTCTATGTTGTTTAAACAGCTGGAAATGGCAATAACAGCAGCCCATCAGGAAATGGTTCGGCAGCTTTGAGAAGGAGCTTTCTTCTTGTTGTGTCATTGGTTTCTCTTCATCTTCTGAGTTGATAAGATATGTATCTGTAAATTTGCCACGGAGTTGATAGGATTTCCGGATTGTAGTTGTAGTACTTGTGAAGATTGTATTATCGTGAATTTACTTTTTGTTGTTGTACGTCTCATTGAACGGTTTGTTTATGGAAGAAAGAAGATTTTGGTTATTATTGGGTTGGTTTTTGTTTTCTATCATTCGAACAACAACAACTGTGGTACCCCAATCCCTGCATAAGCGTGGAATGAGAGAGGTGTGATGTAAACCGTCTTATCTCTACTCAAAGGTAGAAAGACTGCTTTCATAAGGACATCCAGCCAAATTGGGAAAGAGCATTAGAATGTAAGAGGTAGGTAACCATACCTATGGACCGAGTATCACATACATTAAAAAATAGATTAGAGTATAGATTTAATAACGAAACTATCTATGTACCCAAAAATACATTAACAATGGTGTTTGATTCAAGATTTACCTCATAAATAAGATTACCTGCAACTGATTGTAGTCTAAAAAATGATCTCCTCATTAGTGAGTAAACCCATTGTTGGCCAAAGTTTTCCTCTCACGAATCACGATGGTGTAGTTGTGATTATGGTGAAACACTAAACTTGAAATTTGAGGTGATTTATTAAGGCCGTTCCCAACCCACTGTCGACACCCTCATCCACCGCCTCATCAACGAGGACAAGGTTGGCAGTGAGCCCGTAGATGGGCTCATCGTCGAATCCCATCGACCCATCGGTGAGTAAAAAAATATAGTAAACATAAAACAACAAATTTAAAAAATTAAGCAGTCACATAAACAAACTTAAATTCAAAAGTGTGAGCTTTTATGTTATATATTATGTTTAACACAAAATATATACCAAGTAAATTTTATTTTTCAAAACCATAGTACCAGTTCATTGTTTTGACCTCATCCCACTTTATTATTAAAATTAAAATATAACATGAACTCTCTCACTTTTAACCACACATATCATTTTCCTTGCAAAATTAAAACACGTATAACATAGGATGCCACTTTTTCGTTATTAAATATGTAAACAATGCAATGGATGACACATCCTATCCACCTCCACCAGCCACCACGTTTAGCACCTCCTTTTTTTATGAGGACATATGTATATCACATACAAAGAGTCAGGCAATCAAACACACATATATGATATCTCTTTTTCTACCATCTTCATTTTCTTCATTACATAAACACCAACCTCACAAAACCATTTAACAAATGGACATTTTCGAAAATCATTCTAAAGGTCACGACAATCTTGAAACAAAAGTTTATTTTGCACCGGGAGGTTGTGAAAAATAACACCTCAACACCCATTGTTGGCCAAAGTTTTCCTCTCACGAATCACGATGGTGTAGTTGTGATTATGGTGAAAAACTAAACTTGAAATTTGAGGTGATTTATTAAGGCCGTTCCCAACCCACTGTCGACACCCTCATCCACCGCCTCATCAACGAGGACAAGGTTGGCAGTGAGCCCGTAGATGGGCTCATCGTCGAATCCCATCGACCCATCGGTGAGTGAAGACGAGGAGGAGGGAGCGTGTGTGGGTCCGGCCGGGTGAATTTGAAACAAAAAAAAAAAATTTTTAAAAAAAAATTTGAATGTAACGGTTACTTTAGGATTTTATTTATTAATTTATATATTTATTTTCCATCAGATTTAAACACCTACAACCTTATAGTCTTTCAAACAACACACACAAACAAAAACTTTTTCAAATCCTTTCATAATATTCACCTAAAATCATGTCTCGAAACAACGAAAACCAAAATGAATCCGCCGATATGTGGCAACACTTTCTCAAAAACCCGATCCCGGCTATGTCATCAACCAATCAAAGCCAAACAAGCCACCCGTCGAGCTCCTTCAACCCGCCCCCTATGGGTCCTCCGGCAACTTGTTTCATTAACCCATTTTCACAACCATATTATAAAGTCATGAACTACAATCCAATTATGGGTCACAATTGGAACGAGGCTCAACGAATGGCGTTAGCTTAAGCTCAAATGCAACATCAAATGGGGTTCGACTTGCAACAACAACAACAACAACAAAAACAACAACAAAAGAACCCGGAAAATGCACCCCATAAGCAACCTTCTCTCTCTTCTCCCTTTAAGCAACCTTCTCATTTCATCTATCTTCTATATATATATATAACCATATTATAAAGTCATGAACTACAATCCAATTATGGGTCACAATTGGAACGAGGCTCAACGAATGGCGTTAGCTCAAGCTCAAATGCAACATCAAATGGGGTTCGACTTGCAACAACAACAACAACAACAAAAACAACAAAAAAAGAACCCGGAAAATGCACCCCATAAGCAACCTTCTCTTCTTTCTCCCTTTAAGCAACTTCTTTCTTTTGTGTATTTGTTTTGTTGGCTGGGAACTCCAACAACCACAAATTCCATACGGCAAAAACTCAAATTCCACACTCCTTAATTCAATCTGCACAGCTATATTTCATTCAAGAAATTCACACTCATGAATCAACACAAACACTTGTTCCTCTCTCCGCCGCACCACCACGCAACCACCGCGCCACCACCAACCACGCAACCACCACGCAAACACTCATGAATCAACACAAACACTTGTTCCTCTATCCATCGCACCACCACGCAACCACCGCGCCACCACCATCATACCTCTGGTACACCGCCAAGCATACATCAAACAGGAACCCAAACCTACCACCAGATCTCAAAGCCGAACCCATCCAAAAAAATTCCACCGATCAGATCTTTGTTAGATGAAAGAACATATATATATATATATATATATAGGGGAGCCATCCAATAAGAACAAGATAAAAATAAGAATAAGTAAGAACCAATAGGAGAATGCCAAATCATCAACCATAAAAAAGGGTAATATAGACAATTGGAAAATACAATTATTTTATAACAATTACGAGTAATTGATTGATCGGTTAATTTTATATTTCAAATAGTTTCCTAAATTTCAGTTAACCATTTTTTATAACAATTACAGAATTTAACACATCCAATTATTCATCAACAATTTCATAATTATTCATCAACAGTTTCAAAGAATGTAAATTGTTGACTTTAAACCTATATTGCGATTGATACGATCGAAGCATATCTCATGCATCATGAAAACATACAAAATATCTTAACCTTTTTTTTTTTTCATTTAAATTCTGATGACTACATTATTTTTATTGGATGTAAAGTTCCTTCTTGTAAATTGGATGCAAACTCCTACTCTATAACGTGGATGCAATCTTTGTAATGTAACTGGATGCAAATTTCTTTTTTTATAAATTGGATGCACAACTCCTCCTCTATAACGTGGATGCAATCTTTGTAAAGTAACTAGATGTAAAATTGGATGCAAAATTCCTTTTTATAAATTGGATGCACAACTCCTCCTCTATAACGTGGATGCAATCTTTTTGTAAAGTAACTGCTCTACTATTTTGTTAAACTGCCAAAAACGTGTGTTAAATTTGTATGTATTTTTTATAATTTTTTTAAATGCTTTTGTAGTTACATTTTTGTCCTTAAAAACACATGTAAAAAGACTTCTTTGCCATTAATTTCATTAAATATTTCAAAAGTACCCCTAATCATCATAGCCTTTAAAATTTTCCATCCAAATGACAGAAACCGTTCTTACTGTTCTTATTTTAAACTTGTTCTCACCGGAAAGTTACCCTATATATATATGAACATAGGTAAAAGTTATATTGAGAACCCTTAAAATAGTATCAGTTCTTTGTTAGATGAAAGAATATATATATATATATATGGAACAGATGGATGAATATTTATGTATAAATTGATGGATGCTTTTTTTCCATATGTATACTGATATACTTGAGGAACGGATGGATGGATGGATCTTTTTTTTTCGATGATATATATATATATATATGGAACAGATGGATGAATATTTATGTATAAATTGATGGATGTTTTTTTTTCCATATGTATACTGATATACTTGAGGAACGGATGGATGGATGGATCTTTTTTTTTCATATATATATATATACGGAACGGATACATAGAGCTGTTGATGAAGAAACATGGATTCTTGAAGAAGATCTAGAAAACTAAATTTAGGATTGGAGGAATGTGTGTGATAAATAAGAAGAGCTATTGTAGAGATGTAAAATACAGATAACATATATGTAATAATAATAAATACAAATATATGTATATTGTTAATAAAAAAATGTTTTTATCACATATAGTCCTGTAGTCAATAAAAGGACGATTATACCCTCACGTGGTTCGCATGTGAAAGGTTTAAACGGCTAAAACTAACAGAGTTAGTGTCAGGGACTGCTGTCAACGAAAATGAAAAATCCAGGGACCGTTTGCAACGATAAAAAAGCACAGGGGGTAAAATGCGAATATGACAAACCACATGGACTATTTGTGACATTTTCTATATATATATTCATATGTGAACGAATATATTTCATGTGAGAAATATTCACATATTCACATAAGTAATTATAAGTATAACTTGATAGTTCATATGTGAACGAATATGTTAAGATATACCATTCACATATGAATTTCAAGTTATAATATAGAAGTTCTCATGGTTCTTTCAGTTCAAATGGTTCTCACATGAACATTTCCCTATATATATATGGCTATCATGTACCCAAGCTTAGATATAGATCCCCCACATACTAATATTTTTAATATTTGTTGTATAATGAATACATAATTGTCCCCCATGTTTTTTATGGATTAAAAAAATTAGCATGTGAGGGGTTCTATACCCAAGCTTAGGTACATATAGCCACATATTCCCTTCCCTTTATATATATTATATATTATATGGAATAATATTCTTATATATATATATATATAGGGGCATGATAAATTGAGTCCAGCTTATTTTAAGTCCAAAAAGGGTCCATATAACTTACACATGGTGGTGGTCGGAGATGATGGTGGTGGTGGTAGGAGGTGGTTGGAATTTGAGGACATGGAAGAAAATCAATGGACTCAAATTGGACTCAAAATAAGCTGGACTCATTTTATCTTTTCCCTATATATATATATTGAAGAAGAAGGTTCTTAAAATTTGTATGAACATAGATAATATAGAGTATAAATTGATTCCATGTCATATGTGAAAAAATTTAACATATATTATTTACATATAAACATCAAGTTATAATTTAAAGATTCTCATGGTTATTTCAATTCAAATGTTTCTCATATGAACCTTTTTCCTATATAAGATATCAAATATGTATATAGATAGTTATATGAACATTTGTAAGCAATTATATAGTCATATGAACATGTGTAAGCAATCATATAGTAAATAATTTTAATTTAAAAGGTAAGTTTTGTAATTTTTAAGTTCATTAAATATTTTATAATATAAAATGCTAAATGAAGCCCTTAGGGTTTCACTTAACGTGCATAAAAAAATTGTACATTTCCATATCAAAAGCCCACCCCTGAATTTTATGTTAAGTGTACAACTATTTAATGCACCTTAACGAAAGCCCTTAGGCTTCGTTTAGCAAAACCTATTTATATTAATATTATATATTAATACTTTTGTTATATTATAGATAAATATATATATGAGAGATGAGAATATGTGGCTATTAGATACTAAACTTGGGTATAGAACCCTACATTTAATTTTTTAATTCATAAAAAACATGAGGCTCAATCGTTTATTAATTATACAATAAATATTAAAAAGTTTGTATGTGAGGGGTTGTATGCCCAAGCTTGGGTATCCAACAACCACATATTCACTTTTCTCATATATAGTGAAGTGATCAAGTGAGAATCAAAACAAGGGTGAGAACTGTGAGAACCACTAAAAACCATCTTTAAAGGCATAGCCCTTAGAGTAAAGGTTACGCTCATACCGTATCCAACCATCACTATCTCTTTGAGTGTCGCTCATCAAATTCATACTATTCCCAGATGCGTTCGCCGTCCGGTGACAACCCTTTAGATCGGATAAGGCAACGCTCGTACCGTATCCATATAATTTTCTATTTTTTTTATAAAAAAAAAGTTTGAAGTTATTTTTTAGAATGAGTTTTTATAAGGAAAAAAAATTAAAAAAATTAAAAACCACACCAAAAAAAAAAAAAGATTAAAGAAAGAAAGGTTCTCATAGTTTTCACCTTTGTTTTGGTTCTCACGTTACTCATATCCCTTATATTTAATAATTGAAATTAATATATAACAACCTTATGGTCACGATAATTCTTCTAAACTCTCAATCGGTTACTTTTAAATCTGGTTGATCACATTTATCTCTTCGATTCGAACCGGTGTTGGCATATTCACGTGGAGATGTTAACCATTTATCCATTATTGTCTTTAAAAAAAAATGAGGCCATAATCTAGATATCCTAGATTTACGGCTCTAAAACTATCAAGAGTATTATTTACACTCCATATTTATTTTAGACTTTATTTATTTATTATCTGTTTATAGAAATTCGATCAGTATATTACCATTTAATAATTATTGATTTAAGGGTTTAGATCTGTCTTTTTTGGCTTTTACCTTTTTTCTTGGATGCTTCTAATTAATTACAGCTCTAACATACTAAAAATAAATATCTTAAAGTAAGTTTATAAGTAAAACCGTGATTAATTAGTCGTAAACGAGAATTTTAACCCCGGGCGTTGCCCCGGGACACATAACGATACTTAAATTGTAGATTGTGTGTAACGTCGGGAATATATACATAACCATAAACGAAGGATAAAAACGCAAATAAGAAACTATATAAAAACTAAAAACGAATATATAATGCAAAAAAAAGAGAGCAAAAAAAAGTTAAAAAAAACCAAATGTTACATATGAAAAAGTTATAAAAACCAAATGTTTAAAAATTAAAAACGAATATATAATGCAAAAAAAAGAGAGTAAAAAATAAGTTAAAAAACAAAATATATAGCATTTGAATAAAATATATAGCATTGTAAAAAGTTGTAAAAAACAAAGTGTAAAGTGTAGAAAAAGGTATAAAAAAACAAATGTTAAAAAAGATAAGAAAAACCCACAAATTATATAAAGTTAGGGGCTAGAAATAATAAAAAGCAAAAAAAGTTATAAAAACCGAATGTTTAAAAATTAAAAACGAATATATAATGCAAAAAAAGGGGAAAAAAATAAGGAAAAAAAATATATATAGCATTTGAATAAAATATATTGCATTCTAAAAACTTTTAAAAGAAAAAAAATGTAAAGTGTAGAAAAAGGTATAAAAAAACAAATGTTAAAAAAGATAAGAAAAACCCACAAATTATATAAAGTTAGGGGCTAGAAATAATAAAAAGCAAACATGAGGGGTAAAAAAGAAAAAAGAAAAAAAAAGGAGGGGGCAGAAAAGAAGAAGGGAAAAAAAGAGGGGCAAAGTGCAAAAGGAAAAAAAAAACAAAAAAATAAAGAGAAGGGAGGAGGGGAAGTTTCAAACCCTTGACCTCCCACTACAAAGGAGTGGACACAAACCACTCTACCAAGTCTCACTTTTATGTTTTTATTTGTCAAGTATGGTATTTATGTTAAAACTGCATATAAAGACAAAATAGTTAAGTCTTCTTTAATTGTTATATATATAACAAGAATTTTAACCCGGGCGTTGCCACGGGAGACATATCGCCGCCGCATCATGCAAACATACATCTAGCATTACCCAAAAGTTTAGACACTTAAAGTTTACTATAAGAAGTAGAAAGTAATGGATAGCTAAAGTTGAAAAAACCGAGAGTTCGTTGGTAAAAGTTAGAAACCTTATAATAAGAGATAAAAAGTAAAATATAAAGATAACATCATAGATAGATTTGGTATAAAGTTTGCCGTATCAAACAACTTCATCATATATATGCTAAATTCACATGAAACATTAGTCGTATGTGATATGTGTATTCTATATCTTGTAATTATATGTATGTATATTGTTAAGCATGATGTTATTATTATTTGACAATGTTAAAGTGTCATGTTCCGATTCCTAACACATATAAAGTATTCATACAATCATACTTCATCGGTCCATCAATACCATTGAATTAGGCCAAACTATTAGCCCGGCACAAACCCACACCTTTTTTAACATAAATGGAATGATGAGTTGGTGGAGTGGTTTGGAGTTACCCTGATGACTTATAGGTCTCAGGTTCGAATCTTCATTCCACCAACTTTGAGATATAGGTAGTTCTTCTATGAGGGCTTGGCTTGGGTATACCCAGGTTCAAGTCTGAGGAGACAGGGTTTACCCCTATTAATCGTCGTGCCCTTCGGGCGGATTAGTAGGGGGTTTTCCCCCATTGGGTATTTGAAATAGGCATTTCTACTTCGAGGGAGCTCTCTAGCGCGGATCCGGTTAAGACAACATATGCTAGACCTCTCGCTGTCGAATCGCGACACGAAGTTTCAAGCGAAATTCACCGTTCAAAAAAAAAAGAATGGAATGAAATATATTGTAGTTTACAAAGTCAGGATAAAAAAAGCAATTAAAAGTTTGTGACTATGTGCCACTTGTTCCATTACCTATACCACCTGTCCACCCATACGCCCCTACGCCCCCACCCACCGTTTCATTACTTTGTTTCTTAAAAACCAGTTTTTCATATTTTTTCTTTTTTTTATCAACTATTGTTTCATCTTCTTTATATTCTCTTTCTTTCTTTCTGCTGCATAACAATCTCCACAAAGTATTTCAATGCATATATTCGACAATATATCATATCACAAAGCATTTTAGTCTATTTATTTATTTGCTAAAGATGGCAACGTCACCATCGTTTGGGGTGGATGTTCCTGTTGTTTCTTACTGACGTCGGTCGTTGTCGTTGCAATGAACACAATATATCTGATGTATATGAATATATGTATAATACATCAATATTGTATATGCCGTCCGACTCTCTTATACCACATCCATACACACAAAAGATGTAATCAGATCTAAAGGTAATAACCTTTTTTTATTTGAACGAATTTGTTGTTAGTTATATTAGCATCCAATTTGATTTTCTTTGTCATATATGAGTTTAGATGTTAACATGATTTTGACGTTTTTGTTTTTTATTTTATGATTTACCGGTAATTGTGACCGGCGGTGCCTGTTCCTCAAGGTGGTTAATGAAGTTTGGTTGTCGGCGATGGCTTTTCGTCAAGGTGGTTGATGAAGATCTATTGATTCAAGATGGCTTCTTCACTCCAAAAAAAGTGCGAGACTTTGGAGAAGGGAAAAAAATATTGATTCAAGAGAAAAAAAAAAATTGATACAGTACTGCTACAGTAGCACCTTAGCTACAGTAAAACCGCAATCATGTGAATTGTTATATTATTAACAAGAATTTTAATCCCGGGCGGTGCCCCGGGTTGCGGTCGCATCATGCGAACATACATATAGCATTACCCAAAAGTTTGGACGCTTAAAGTTTACTATAAGGGGTAGAAAGTTAAAATATTGGGCTGCCAAAGTTGAAAAAACGAATAGTTCGATGGCAAAAGTTAAAAAACCTAATAATTTGATGGCAAAAGTTAAAAACTCATAATAAGATAATAAGTGATAGAAAGTAAAAAATAAAGATTTAATGATTAAAGTTAAAAACCCAAAAATTAGTTGATAGAAATTTAAAACTTTTGTAGAAGTAAATTATACTTACAACTTTGTAAAAGTAAAGTACATTTAAGTTTTTATAAAAATTTTGGACTAAAGTCAAAAAACCAAAAAGTTAAGTGGTAAAAATACGAAACTTTAAAAGTATAACAAAAAAAAAAATAGAAAAGACAAAATAGCTGACGTCAGCAAAACACTGTAGCTACGCGCCGATACTGTAGACACGCGCCAGCTGCTTTGTTATATATATTAATTAGGTAATTTGCCTCAATATTGATTATTTATCGCCTTCATCACGGTACCTTATATATAGAGAGGAGAAACGCATATCGCACAATAACCCTAGCTAATCAAAAACGTAAATTCGAGTCCGCTTTTTGTTTTTTTCGTTCTTAATTACATAGATTCAATAATTTGTTGTGTACGTGTACGTACGTGATCATGGTAGATGATTCCTTTTTTTTTTTAGTTTGTCTCACTACACTTGCAATGCTCATCTACTGGGGTGTATCTTCTATAGAATTATACCGACAGCAATACTCGTATTCGTTAGAAAAATCCGATGCTTATCAGGATTCACTGACGACTACAGATTATGGAATCAAGTACTATGTGTACTCATTGGACTCGTTTAACGACAAGTATCCTGTTGGCACTTATGCAAGAGATGGTATCGAGAACAAAATCGTTACGGATTATAAACATATGCTCCAAAAACATTGTGGTGATGAACTCAAGACACTTATCCAATTCCCGGATTTTCCAACTCCTTTCTGCAACGAGCTTGAGAAGATGAGGAAGTGTTATACTATTCCGAACAACACTACTACTACTACTACTACTTGATGCCATGAATTTGCAACATCAGCTTCTATTTTTTATTTTTAGTTTTTCTGATTTGCTTTAGGAATGGTTCAATTATTTTAGGTTTTTTTTTTTTTTTTGTTATGCAGTTATTGTTTTCGTTGTTCCTAAGTACGTGATGTGTTCAATAGTTTATATATTATAATATTGTTATCGTGACAAGCTTTTGATATATATGCACCAAAAACTAAACAATATATCGATCTATTGATGGAAGAGTTGTGGTTTGAGTGTTCTGTTTTCTTTAGGGAGATGGTAGTTCGAACCTTATACGACCGATGATTTCAATAATTTTAGGGAGTTATTGTGGTGGTAGGTTCTACATATGTTCACCAATGTTTTGGTTGTAAGTTGTACTAATAGTTTTGTTTCATATCTGGATTCAATTGATCTTCTTGATGTTAACGGTTATGTCATGTATAATTAATGGTATAGCTGCTACTGCTTCATTCGTTTTTGAATTGGTGCCCTAGGTAGGTTCATTGTTATTGTTTCACGTTTTATATCTAGATCGATTAGGTTGATTGTGTTAGGATCTTGGCCAGTTTAATTATTTTGTTAATGCAACTGATTATGCTCTATTCGTTATGTTATTTCTTGAGTTTATTGTTTGGATCGATTGGTGTTGTTTGAGTGTATTCGGCCTGCTTCTTAGCTACTTTTGCTTCCACGAAGGTTTAATTAGTTTGTGAGAATAGCCGGAAAACAGCATTCAGCAAAATCTAAGCATGCAGATCGATTATTGTCTCTTAGTTGTTCGAGCAGGTAATATATCACTCTGCAATCGTGTTCGTGAATATATACATTTGCTTATGCAAAATTGCAAAAAGGCACACCCCATCCATACATATTTCGTTATACATCTCTTGCAATTTTATTGTCACGAGCTGAGATAGTTTCTTTGAAGAGGTATAATCACTTAAGTATCAATTTATTTTCATTGCTATCAATCTATCTATATCTATAATCCTCTATAAAGCATATTGACTTTTTATATTTAGAAATTAAGCACGTTTTTCAGTATTCCCATAATACCCCTTAAGCATATCTTTTCTTTCTAAAATATCCCTATTTAAACATAAAACCCTTATATACCATTCTTTCCCCCATTCTCTCTAATCATAACACACTTTCATCGACCTTCTATCACCCTCCGCCGTCGCCCTCCTTCTCCACCGCCTCCCTCGATCTCCACCACCGCGCTTCATCTCCACCGCCGCCGCAACGCGCGGGCACTATGCCCGTGACAATATAAAGCATATTGACCTTTTATTTTCAGAAATTAAGCATTTTTTTCAGTATTCCCATAATACCCCATTCTATCTCTCTCTGGTTTTCTCTCGCCTCCACCGCACCACGCGACCACATATGAATTCCCTATATCTCTCTCATACTCTCTCTCTCTCTCTCTCTCTTTCTCTCTCTTACACCCACTGCTGGAATCATCACCACCAACCTCCGTCGGATCCCCCTTTCTCCATCTCTTACCTGTACCGTCAGACAGCCAGAATCGTCACCACCAACCGCAGCCAGAATCGACACCACCAACCACCGCCGAAATCATCCGCCTTTTTTTGTACTAAATTTTCCTTGGATTTTAGTTTTTTTATTGTGAACTGTATTAGGGGTTGATAATCATATTTGATTTTATGCATACATTTAGAAAAAACAAATGGAGTCCATATCAAGAAACATTTAAAATCAAATTTGATTTTATGCATACAATGTCAAAAAGCTATACAAAATCATATTTGATTTTTGCAGCTCCTTTAGTATCAATGTTTTCATCTAATTTTTGTTTCTTCTTTCCACATGTCCTGCTATTGTGACTCGTACCTCCGCACTTGCTACAATTTCTCCGACAGTTTTCAAGTGTTCCATACTTTTTTCCAAGCACTGGTTGTCGTTTATAATCAACTATTGGCACAAAAAACTGCGATCCATTTGGTGTTTGAAATGTTTGTGTAATATTTGTTTTAGGTGTTTTTTTCAGCACTGCATGAAAATATACATGTCAAAAACAATAATCAGCATAACGAGTATGAAAATATATATAAAATCAAATTTGATTCTTATAGAAAACAACATGTTTCAATGCAAAATCAAATTTGATTGTACACACATAAACTTACAAAAACACAGATACCTTAAAAACTACAAAGCTGCACATAATCAAATTTGATTTTAAGTATAAAACTACACAAACATAGATACGTAAAGCTTACATAATCACATTTGATTCTAAACATAAAGTATCGCACATACATGTAGTTAAAATCTTCAAAGCTGCACATAATCAAATTTGATATATTTACACAAACAAATGAAATTCTTATATCAACAAACCTATACACAATCAAATTTGATTGGATACGTACAGATTCAAAAAGCTATACAAAAACAAATTTGATTTTACTCATACATTTCCACAAAACAAATGGAGTTTATATCAACAAACCTATACACAATCAAATTTGATTGTATACGTACATATTCAAAAAGCTATACAAAATCGAATTTCATGTTACTCATACATTTCCACAAAACAAATGGAGTTTATATCCACAAACCTATACAAAAAAATAATAATTCAGAATCATAAAGTTGATTAAATCATATTATCAAACATTGGTTTAGACATTTCATCAAACACCTTATGCAATACTCAATCAAATGTGATTTGATACTAAATCATATATAAGAAACTTTGGTTTAGACATTTCATCAAACACCTTGTATGCAATATTGTACCAAACAACAAAGTCAATTAAATAACTAATAAAATTTAACAAGTTCAAATGTTAGAATAGATCTAATCACATATTATCAAATTACATTTGATTATCACCTGAGAAAATTCGAATTTACATAACAAAAAGGCATAATATTCGTATTCAATACATCCTTCATTGATATTAACATCTCAAGATCCATTGATGATGACTGATAAAGATGATGACGACGACGGAAATGATGGCTGTGCCATTTCGATTGGAACGCGGCGGTGACCTGAACACGATGGGGGTAGTGGTGGTGGTGGTGGTGGTGATGTTGGTGGTGATTTTCCAAGAGGGGGGAGTGAGAGAGAAAGAGAGATCTGTGTGTGTGTGTGTGTGTGTGTGTGTGTGTTTGGAACTAGATAGCAAAGAGTGGGATAATGTGTCAAATGACGAAAATACCCCTCCGTGTTTTTATTTTTATTTTTAAGTAGACCATTGATCAGTTTTGATCCAAGGGCTGAGATGTGGCCCTTGGATCTCACCAATTTTTAAGGTTTCTTTGGATTACAACTCATCTATAACCTATAACTAGATTATATCCCCCGTAATATATACGCGGATAAACATATATAACTAATAAAATACTAATGTTTCATGATATTTTACATTAACAAATTTTAAATAAAAGTATTGGAACACAATAATGATATATTTGTTTACATATAATTAAATGAGTTAAAATATATGTAAATTTTTTTTGCATGATGTAGAAATAAAAAAAAAAAACTGAGATTCTAGTGATCAATTATCTATATACCTAATCTTCATATTACATTTGTATCATTGTATTAATTTAACAAAATTGAATAAAGTATGTTGAAAAACGGTGATGTTGTTTTTTTTATATTTTATATTTATTTTTTGATTAATCTATACACCATATAAAGATCAGAAATATCTTTTATTTAAATATCATAAGATATTAACGATGTAAATTAAATACTTATAACTATAACTAATATTTATTACGTTATATGATAAAACATATATAAAGTCATAATTTGATAACAAAAAAAAAATCAAAAAAGTGATTTTAAAAAATAATATAAAGTTTAGGAATTATTTTCCATAATTATATTATTAAATTAATTACTTTCTATAATTATAAGATGTAGGAAATTACTTTCCATAATTAATGATCATATTTAAATTTATTATATTAAAATTAAATGTAAAAAAGTTATAAAAGGTATATATGACATCAGTATTTTGATCTAATGGTTTAATTAAAAGTTAAGCTTCATCTAATGGTCCAAGTTTCTTCATTTTGGAATTAAGGTTTCTCTTTTATATATATTTAAAGATACATATTAAAGCATAAACCCTTTTTTTAAAATCTCAATTAAGGAATTGAAGTACCTAAAATACATCTCTCATGTATTCACTAATTTAAACATCTCTACCTAATATACATATAATACCCTTAATGAAATAATTTACAACATAAATCCATCAATCCTTAAAGTTGTAACATCCGTGAATTTGACCCGTTTGACTTTATGTGTAATTTCACTAACATTCTTATTTAATGATATGATTGGGTTCATTTTGTGACTAAATGACTAGATAATGTGTTTGACGGGTCGATTGACCAAATTATTATGTGACTCGGTGCATGACGGATACTTAATTTAACTAGAAATGAGAACGGGTCGACCCATGGGTGTAACCCATGATCCATGGACCCAACTAACTACCCAACCCTATCCACCCAAAACTCTTACACCCTCTTTATCCATTCATTCATTATCCCTTCACTCTTTCTCTCTAAAATTGCAAGAAAACACACACATATACACTCATCTCTCTCTCTCTCTCATTTAATTCTTATCTCATTTAATGTTCTTGGGTTGAATTAGTGTAAGAAACATCATCCTCATCACCATTTCTTCATCATATCAAAACTTGGATTCTTCAAGTGCAAGATTTCTCCAAATTGGGTCAAATTTCGGGTTTTAGCATTGTGGTGATTTTTGGTAAGTCAAATTCCTCCCAAATCAATTATTTTAAGTTTCTAAACACATTTCTAGCCAAACCCTAAGTGTTCAAGAGTCAAAATCGGGTCAAAGGTTAAATTAGGGTTTATTTGACTAATTTAGGTCAAAAATCGAAATTCAAGTGCAAATGGGTGTTATGAACAAGATTTTGATGGGGGTTTTTGTCAAAATAGGTTAGTTTATGTTTAAAATGGGTAAACAAGATCACAAAGTCGGGTCAAAACCCCAACGGGTCGGATTTAGGGTTTCTTGAAGTGAAATTAGGGTTACATGATTTTAATGGGTCAAAATCGTTTGCCACTAGATTTCAATGCTTAGATTTGTTGTTGTGAAGTGAAATGGACGTATTTAATGTTCAATGGAGTCCTAAAATATGTTTGAATCTCTGCAAATCGTTTTTATACCCAAAATATAGGTTTAGGGTTCATATGGGTCGAGTTTTGAGCTCAAATCTGCTGCTGCTGCTCGCTGGTTGCTGCCACCGTCTCGCACGCCCAGAACCACCGTCCTAGACGGTGGTCTGGAAAGGGAAGTTTCACCGTCTTCCCTTGCAATCCAGCGTAAAACAGAGGGTTCCACCGTAAAGCTACCGTAAGCCTACCATAAAGCAAAACTAAGCCACCGTCCCAGACGGTGGCAGAACCGTCCCAGACGGTGGTTCACTGGCTGCCGTTTTCCAACTTTTCTTTCTCCATCCTTGGAGCGTTCATAGCTTTCAAACTAGTCCTTTTACAACTCCTAATGTGTCGTGTACAAGTCGCAAGGGTCGTGCAAAGTCTTGATTCCTTTCCAAAGCTCATTTAGGGTCGACACAAGTTAATAATGTGTATGTATATATAATTATGGATGGTGAGCTTTGACGACCTTTCAAACAACTTTAACTCGTTTTAAACTATAACTCAACCCCTCTAACGACCATGTAGAGTCTCGGGAACCTTCTAAAGTCATAAGACATACTTAAAAACCTAACTAGGGTTTCGTCTTGATTTATAACGTGTATATTATATATACTTATAGGTTTTGGACACGTGGAGCCTATTGAACGCTTATAATCTCAACTTATCTCGATATTAACTTCTCATTGCCGATCAAGGTGAGTTCCGTAGCTCCCTACTCACTTTAGATTCGGGCTGGAAAGTGTACATGTGTTTGTTTGATTGTTTGGTTGATTGATTGACGGTTTATTGATTGTTTGGTTGATTTTGCGCATGATTGTGAGATTATGATTTATTTAGGATAGTTGTGCCTACATGGAAGTCGGTTATGCCTTCAAAGGGTTTTAGATGTGGTGGGAAGGCTGCGGGTGACCCTATATATAAGCATCTAGAACTTGATGAAAGTAAAACCCTCCGAAGTGTATGTACGTGTTATTTTAATGGAAATGATGGATATCGGGATTGTGTTTGGATTGAACATTTACGCATTGTTACACTTGATTTGTGCGGTACACACACAAGCATACTTTATTTACGCGGTACACACGCAAGCATACTTTATTTACGCGGTACACACGCAAGCATACTTTATTTGTGCGGTACACACGCAAGCATACTTTAATTGTTGCATTGTTGACGTGATTGACACACATTTGATATACATTATGGCATTGCATACATACGATACATGATTGACGTTGGCATCACTTGTGATCGTTTATTATACGTATTTCTTTAGTCCATATGATCTTGTTGCGATTTGACATTGTGATTGGAGACAATGGTTCCTTGGGAACCATTACTACGAACTCACCAACCTCGTGTTGACTTGTTTAGTACACTTTTCAGGTAACCAGGTGAACCCAAGACAAGATGCTTGATTGATAGATTGATTGAACCCGGGCGTGGACTTACATGGATCAAGGATTCATTTGCCCTTCTTTTGCATTATGCTTAGGATCGTTTGCCATCTTTTGGATTGTTTTGTAAATGCTTGATGGCTACTTGCTCCTTGTGCATTTTGTGCTAGTAATTGACTTAACTTGTTGAATTCACCGAATTCATTTATTTTCATTTAGTTTCCTACGATAATTCCATCATGTGCTATTTATTTTTCCGTAATATTTCGAGCCTAGCTCGGGGTGTTACAGAATGGTGGCCCATGCAGGTCGTAGAGAATTAGGCGGTTTGACCTAGACTACGGCTTAAGTTAAAACTCTTCATATAGCATGCATGGTTAGGAATTTTGTGTGCAACTTGAATTGTATGAACCTTGAAAAGTGTACATTGTGAGTTCGTAGACAAGACCATTTATGTGATGACTTGAGTACAATGTGGTCAACTTATGCATTGATATGAACTTGATTGTGGTTGAGATGGATTGTTATTGTTGATTGGTGATAGTTTGATGATTTAGGGAAAAATGAAGTTATGGCATTAACATGGTATAACATTGTGGCAACCCTAAAATAGCCTGATCAACTATTTTATGGTCACCCGGTGTTATAACAAGCTAATGACATCACGGATTGCACATGCTTGGCTTAGGGTATAATAAGGAACCGATATGCTTATTGGGAGTTGATTGGGTGGAGGGAAAGCCAATGGTATCACCTGTATACAAACCCCGTCAATAACTAGAGTGCATATCGGATTCAGATTATACTTTGAACCACTTGTTTTAGTTGCTTGATTGTATGATGTGTTGAACATGAGTACTTGGATTGATGATAAACGATTGTAGTAAACTTGGCATGGTGGTATGATAACAATCCCCTTGGGATTCTAGCACTTTGCTTTAGTATAATGATATGAAATATGCACGTTATATCTATATGAGAGCATTGACTACTTGTGTGACTAACATGTGAGCATTTTGAGACTAACTTTCGGGTCAACGTGTTACTTGTTTTATAGAAATGGTGAGACCAAGGAGAGCCGGAGCTAACTATAGGGCTAACTCTCAAGAGCCTCAACCGGAAGCTCAAGGAGGCCGAGGTAGAGGCCGTGGTGGTAGAGGCCGAGGTAGGGTCCGAGGTCAGGGCCTTGGTGAGGCTCCCGGGCCAAACTTGGCGGAGGTGATCGCTCAAACGGTCACCAACATTATGCCAACTATAGTTGCCCAAGTCACGGCAACTCTTGAAGGAAACAATGGGGCACCACGCAATATGCCTCAAAATGTTGAAGCTCGGGAAAATGTGAATGATGAGGGTGCTCAACCTCATGTTGTGGTGGGAGATGAGGAGGAACCGGTGGGGGTTGACAACTATATTCCCATGTATAATCAACATGGGGTGTACCGTCAAGGATGTATCTTCAAGGATTTCAAGAGTTGTGGGGCGCCGGAGTTTGATGGTAATGGTGGCCCCACGGCTTGTTTGAGATGGTTTGAGAGGATTGAAGCGATGATTGAAAGGAGTCATTGCACATATGACGATTGGATTACTTATGCATCCGGCATGTTTAAGGATGATGCTTTGAGTTGGTGGAATCAAGAGGTGAGCTTGGGTCGGACCTATAACTTGTCATGGGCCGATTTTAGGAACATAGTGAAGGAAAAGTTTTGCCCTCCCTATGAACTCCAAAATCTAACCATTGAATTTGTCCATCTCAAAATGTACGGGGCCGACTACAAGGGCTACATTAGACGGTTCCAAGACTTGTCTACCCTTGTTCCTCACTTGGTGAGCCCCGAGTCCCGGGCCATTGATAAGTTTGTATTGGGCTTGACTCCATAAGTCCGATCTCTTGTTAACTCGATCATGCCTACTTCTATGACCGAGGCTATTAACCGAGCCGGTAGTGTGACCGAAGATTTGTTGAGAAGCGGTGTTTTGAGTAAATCATCATCAAAGAGGAAGAATGTGGCGGAGACTAGTGGGGCGAGAAAGATGGGTAGGTTTGACCCTAAGAATGCTAATCGGGGAAGGGTGATGGCGGTGGTTGAGCCGGCAAGGAGGCCTTATGCGGGGCCTCATCCTTTTTGTAACAAGTGTAATAAGCATCATCCCACCAACATCCAATGTGGGGCTTGTTTCAAATGTAACCGACTTGGGCACTTGTCAAGAGATTGTAGAGCACCGGGGGCGGCCCCAATGAATGTGGCTCCTATTCAAGCTGTCCTCCTCATGGCAACCAACAAAAGGGTGCATGTTTTGAATGTGGTAGCCCTTATCACTACCGAAACAATTGTCCTCGATGGGCGGGACAACAAGTTCAAGTAGCCGTCCACCCCAACCAACTACAAATAGCCGGGCCTAATCAAAACCTGGGACAACAAGGCCACCAAGTGCAACCCCGTGGCCGAGCCTTTGCAGTCAATGCTAATGAAGCCCGAAATGATCCTAACGTGGTTGCAGGTACATTCTTTCTCAATGGTCAATATGCAGCGGTTTTATTTGATTCCGGAGCCGATTATAGCTTTGTTCCTTTGATTGATGTGCATCCTATGTGCTTTAAACTATGTGCTTGACATTGAAATGGTAAACGGGTCACTAACCAAACTTAATCAAATAATACGTGATTGTGTCTTGACCCTAGACGATGTTGAATTCTTCATAGACCTTATGCCTTTCGATATTGGGAGTTTTGATGTCATTGTGGGTATGGATTGGATGTCGGCGGTAAATGCGGTTATTGATTGTGGTGAGAGAGTTCTTAATATATCGTTGTATAACGGTAAAATTTCTTAGAGTTCAAGGTGAAATCTCCGATTCTTCAAGTTCCAAAGTCTTTAGTGCTACCGTCTCATAGGTAGAATTAAAGACCGTTCCTATTGTTTGTGAATTTCCTGATGTTTTTCCGGATGACTTACCGGGATTACCACCATCTCGTCAACTTGACTTCCGTATCAATCTTATTCCCGAAGCCGCACCCGTGGCTAAGGCTCCTTATAGACTTGCCCTAACGGAGATGCAAGAACTAGAAACTCAACTCAAAGAACTCCAAGAAAAAGGTTTCATTCGCCCTAGCCAATCTCCTTGGGGTGCTCCCATCCTCTTTGTCAAGAAGAAAGACGGTTCATTTAGAATGTGTATAGACTACCGAGAGTTGAATAAGCTCACGGTGAAGAACCGGTATCCTGTCCCTAGAATCGATGACTTATTTGACCAACTCCAAGGTGCAAAGCACTTTTCCAAGATTGATCTTCGCTCGGGTTATCATCAACTCCGAGTACATGAAGACGATATTCCTAAAACGGCTTTCGTACAAGGTATGGACATTTTGAATTCACCGTTATGCCTTTCGGGTTGACTAATGCACCGGCGGTGTTCATGGACTTGATGAACCGGGTGTGTCGACCATACTTGGACAAGTTTGTCATTGTTTTTATAGATGACATACTTGTTTACTCTAAAACAAAGGAAGATCATGCCGAGCACTTGCGTGAAGTGCTTGAATTGTTGAGAAAGGAGAAGTTGTATGCTAAATTCTCCAAGTGTGAGTTTTGGTTGGAGAAGGTCCACTTTCTTGGTCACGTGGTGAGCAAGGATGGTATTCATGTGGACCCAAGCAAGATTGAGGCGGTCAAGAATTGGAGGAGACGCGAAACACCATCCGAGATCCGTCAATTCCTTGGGTTGGAGTGTTATTATAGAAGATTTATTGAAAATTTCTCCCGTATTGCACAACCACTCACTCTCTTGACCCAAAAAGAGAGAAAATTCGAATGGGGCGAAAGGCAAGAAAATGCCTTCTAAACTCTTAAAGATATGTTGTGTGATGCACCCATCTTGACACTTCCGGATGGAGTTGAAGACTTTGTAGTATATTGCGATGCTTCGGGGCAAGGTTTGGGATGTGTTCTGATGCAAAAGGGCAAAGTCATTGCTTATGCCTCCCGACAACTTAAGGTGCATGAGAAAAACTACCCAACACATGATTTAGATTTGGGGGCGGTTGTATTTGCTTTGAAATGTTGGAGACATTACCATATGGCACAAATGTGTGATTTATACCGATCAAAAAAGTCTCCAACACATCTTTAACCAAAGTGAATTGAACATGAGGCAAAGGCGATGGAACTCTTTAGTGACTATGATTGTGATATACGTTACCATCTGGGCAAGGCCAATGTTGTGGCCGATGCCTTGAGTAGAAAAGAGAGGGTCAAGCCGAGACGAGCTAGAGTTATGAGTCTCACGGTAGGGCAAAATATTCGTGACCGGATCATTGAAGCTCAAATGCAAGCTACCCTACCGGAGAACTTTGGCAAGGAAAATTTGGATGGCATGGAGCAACAATTTAATAGAAAGGATGATAATGGGCTATACTTGGTGGAGAGACTTTGGATTCCCGTCTTGGGAAATCTAAGAACATTTCTCATGAATGAAGCCCACAAATCGGCTTATTCGGTCCATCCCGGATCGGATAAGATGTATTTTGACTTGAAAGACTTTTATTGGTGGCCGGGCATGAAAAGAGATGTGGCCAAGTATGTGAGCGAGTGTCTTACTTGCTTACAAGTGAAGGCCGATCATAAAAAGCCACCCGGGTTGTTGGTTCAACCGGTGACACCCGAGTGGGAACGAATCACTATGGATTTCATCACAAAGTTGCCGAGAACAAGCAAGGGCCATGACACGATTTGGGTGATTGTAGATCGGTTAACGAAGTCGGCTCATTTCTTGGCCATTCGTGAAACCGATAAATTTGACACTATGGCCCGTTTGTACATTAAGGAAGTTGTATCTAAGCATGGAGTCCCCGTTTCTATCATTTCTGATAGAGACACCCGATTTAAGTCCAACTTTTGGAAAGCCTTTCAACGTGCCATGGGTACACAACTTGACATGAGCACGGCGTTTCATCCTCAAACGGATGGACAAAGTGAAAGGACCATTCAAACGCTCGAGGACATGTTGAGAGCGTGTGTTATTGATTTTGGTGGTAATTGGGACGAACATTTGCCGTTGGTTGAGTTCTCCTACAACAATAGTTACCACGCTAGCATACAAATGGCACCATTTAGAGCATTATATGGTAGAAAATGTCGTTCTTCCCTAGCTTGGGTGGAGATTGGTGAAAGTCAACTAATCGGGCCGGAGATTGTAGTTGAAACGACAAAAGTGATATCTAAAATCAAAGAGAGGTTACAATTAGCCCGTGAACGACAAAAGAAGTATGCTGATGTGAGACGGAGACCACTAGATTTTGAAGTTGGTGATCATGTACTTTTGAAGGTATCTCCATGGAAAGGTGTTGTACGTTTTGTGAAGCGAGGCAAACTCGGGCCAAGATAGATTGGTCTTTTCAAAATTCTTGAACGAGTTGGAAAGGTTGCTTATCGGCTAGAACTTCCACAAGAGCTTAGTGGTGTGCATGATGTATTTCATATTTGCAATTTACGAAAGTGTTTGGCGGATCCCACTCTCCATGTACCCATGAACGAGATACAAGTGATAAGAAACTCAATTTTGTTGAAGAACCGGTGGAGATCATAGACCGTCAGGTCAAGAAGCTCAAGAACAAACGCTAGATAATTGTTAGAGTTAGATGGAACGCTAGACGAGGAGCCGAGTTCACTTAGGAGCGAGAAGACCATATGAGGTCTAAGTACCCACATTTATTTAGTGATTAGTGTTTTGTTGAATTTCGGGACGAAATTCTTTTAACGGGGGAATGATGTAACATCCGTGAATTTGACCCGTTTGACTTTATGTAATTTGACTAACATTCTTATTTAATGATAAGATTGGGTTCATTTTGTGACTAAATGACTAGATAATGTGTTTGACGGGTCGATTGACCAAATTATTATGTGACTCGGTGCATGACGGATACTTAATTTAACTAGAAATGAGAACGGGTCGACCCATGGGTGTAACCCATGATCCATGGACCCAACTAACTACCCAACCCTATCCACCCAAAACTCTTACACCCTCCTTATCCATTCATTCATTATCCCTTCACTCTCTCTCTCTAAAACTTGCAAGAACACACACACTCAAAACTCATCTCTCTCTCTCTCTCATTTAATTCTTATCTCATTTAATGTTCTTGGGTTGAATTAGTGTAAGAAACATCATCCTCATCACCATTTCTTCATCATATCAAAACTTGGATTCTTCGAGTGCAAGATTTTTCCAAATTGGGTCAAATTTCGGGTTTTAGCATTGTGGTGATTTTTGATAAGTCAAATTCCTCCCAAATCAATTATTTTAAGTTTCTAAACACATTTCTAGCCAAACCCTAAGTGTTCAAGAGTCAAAATCGGGTCAAAGGTTAAATTAGGGTTTATTTGACTAATTTAGGTCAAAAATCGAAATTCAAGTGCAAATGGGTGTTATGGACAAGATTTTGATGGGGGTTTTGTCAAAATAGGTTAGTTTATGTTTAAAATGGGTAAACAAGATTACAAAGTCGGGTCAAAACCCCAACGGGTCGGATTTAGGGTTTCTTGAAGTGAAATTAGGGTTACATGATTTTAATGGGTCAAAATCGTTTGCCACTAGATTTCAATGCTTAGATTTGTTGTTGTGAAGTGAAATGGACGTATTTAATGTTCAATGGAGTCCTAAAATATGTTTGAATCTCTGCAAATCGTTTTTATACACAAAATATAGGTTTAGGGTTCATATGGTTCGGGTTTTGAGCTCAAATCTGCTGCTGTTGCTCGCTGGTTGCTGCCACCGTCTCGCACGCCCAGAACCACCATCCCAGACGGTGGTCTGGGAAGGGAAGTTTCACCGTCTTCCCTTGCAAGCCAGCTTAAAACAGAGGGTTCCACCGTAAAGCTACCGTAAGCCTACCATAAAGCAAAACTAAGCCACCGTCCCAGACGGTGGCAGAACCGTCCCAGACGGTGGTTCACTGGCTGCCGTTTTCCAACTTTTCTTTCTCCATCCTTGGAGCGTTCATAGCTTTCAAACTAGTCCTTTTACAACTCCTAATGTGTCGTGTACAAGTCGCAAGGGTCGTGCAAAGTCTTGATTCCTTTCCAAAGCTCATTTAGGGTCGACACAAGTTAATAATGTATATGTATATATAATTATGGATGGTGAACTTTGACGACCTTTCAAACAACTTTAACTCGTTTTAAACTATAACTCAATCCCTCTAACAACCATGTAGAGTCTCGGGAACCTTCTAAAGTCATAAGACATACTTAAAAACCTAGCTAGGGTTTCGTCTTGTTTTATAACGTGCATATTATATATACTTATAGGTTTTGGACACGTGGAGCCTATCGAACGCTTATAATCTCAACTTATCTCGATATTAACTTCTCATTGCCGATCAAGGTGAGTTCCGTAGCTCCCTACTCGCTTGAGATTCGGGCTGGAAAGTGTACATATGTTTGTTTGATTGTTTGATTGATTTGATTGACGGTTGATTGATTGTTTGGTTGATTTTGCACATGATTGTGATATTATGTTTTATTTAGGATAGTTGTGCATACATGGAAGTCGGTTATGCATTCATTGGGTTTAGATGTGGTGGGAAGGCTGCGGGTGACCCTATACATAAGCATCTAGAACTCGATGAAAGTAAAATCCTCCGAAGTGTATGTACGCGTTGTTTAGGATTGATGGATATTGGGAATGTGTTTGAAATGAACATGCATTGTTACACTTGATTTGTGCGGTACACACGCAAGCATACTTTATTGTGGTACACACGCAAGCATACTCTATTTGAGCGGTACACACGCAAGCATACTCTATTTGAGTGGTACACACGCAAGCATACTTTATTTGAGCGGTACACACACAAGCATACTTTAATTGTTGCATTGTTGACGTGATTAACACACATTTGATATACATTATGGCATTACATACATACGATACATGTTGTGATTGTTGGCGATGGTTCCTTGTGAATCATTACTACGAACTCACCAACCTCGTGTTGACTTGTTTAGTGCACTTTTTAGGTAACCAGTTGAAACCAAGACAAGATGCATGATTGATAGATTGAATGGACCCGGGCTTGGACTTACATGGATCAAGGATTCATTTGCCCTTCTTTGCATTATGCTTAGGATCGTTTGCCATCTTTTGATGTTTATGTTTGATGGCTACTTGCTCCTTGTGCATTTTGTGCTAGTAATTGACTTAACTTGTTGAATTCACCGAATTCATTTATTTTCATTTAGTTGCCTACGCTAATTCCATCATGTGCTATTTATTTTTCCGTAATATTTCGAGCCCTAGCTCGGGGTGTTACAAAAAAAATACACTACCTCCCTTAACATCAATTACTTTTACATTCACCACCAATGCTGCCCCCACCACCCGTCACCGCCGCCACCCGTCGCCGCCACCGTCCGCGCCACTACCACCATCGTCGTCGCATTGCGCGGGTATATGACTCGTATATAATATACATCATCTACTCAAAACCGTTAGTTTTACTTTTACTCAATCGAGTCCTTCATTGAAAGTTGATTCTCACATCTCAACCGAGTCCTGATTATCAAGAAAGTGATGGAGAAAAATGTGATTAATCTGTAATCGATGTTTTGTAGCTAGGTGGATGATATGAAACATAATATTATTTAAACTCCTTGTTATTAATTATTGAATGTTGTTAATGATTGTGCACCAAATCGTGTCGAAGGGTTTTTCAATGAAGGCAGGATTTGTGAATGAACTAAAAAGGGTTTTAGGTTTTGTTGGCGATTCCCCGAAGGTAGGAGCAGTGCCACTTTACGCCAACTATGATTGTTTGATATGATTGTCGAAGGTTCTTCGACTTGTGTTAGGGTTTTTGGCCGATTTGTAATCGTGCCTATGAATGAGAAATCCTTCTCCTTTTATAGGAGAAGGTTTCTTGGTGGAGAAGGTTAGGGTTTTGCCCTTCCTCCTTTGAGTCGAAATCTTATTGCCATGTTTATCCGATTTGGTTTCCTTAAGAGGTAAACCTTATGTAAATCGGATTAGGCAATATATATATTCTTAATAAATATCTTCTTATCTTTGGAAAGATTTATGTCTTTTTAATTAATTCGCCACCTCCGGGCTTGTGCCCTTCGTGGAGGTGCTTCGTATTGTATGTCCTTCGTATAGTGATTCGGAGGGGTACATCGTCAAGCCCCCCAGTCTAATGTTATAGACTGCTAGGGCTATGATTTTAGACTATTCCCATAATCTTTCCGTCGCCTTTCGTAATTTCTATAAGAATGACTCCGAATGACCAAATGTGTACTTTTCTTAGTTGTGGAGGGTTAAAGGTTGGTGACTTATTCTGCAGGGGGTAGATATGAAAATTTCGGGGGTTAGGTAGTTGCATGTGTTTAATTTCAATCAAGTGGCCGATGGATG
>CM067167.1:131914703-132032203 GCA_034093135.1 Erigeron breviscapus
TCCTTTTAGCGATTGAGAGAATATTGCACAAGTTCACCAAGAATATTGCAGGTTTGCAAAGTGTGAAGTATTTCAACTTACGTGATTTACTTAATATTCTTGTTGTGCAATGACTTGTATTTATAGGCAAAGTTAACATTGGGATGTTAACTTTAGGCCGTACAAATGTGGTTGAGAGCATTTAAGGAATAACATTTAATTCCTTAAAATGCAGTGTAAAGTCGCATAAAGCAACTTTATTCAACCAGCTTTATGTACCTTTTATTACTTAAATAATAAGATAAGACTTATTATCCGGGTAAAAGTACATAAAGCATACAAGTCAATTCCTCGTAATCAGTGTAAAGCTTTGTAAGTGCTTTCCACTGATGGTCTTCAGTTTGTAACTGACTAGAATGTCAACTGGGCTTCGCTGCCATTGTCATTCTCTATCTTCCATTTGTTGTCTTTGACTTCAACTGGAATGATTCTTCAACTTGGTCAGTTCTCAACTGGAGGAAGTCTTCAGTTGCGTTGACTGTACGGTGCAACTGGACTTCAATATATTTCTCGACAAATCATCTAGGTCTCCAGTTTCACTGGAAAGTTTCACTGGGTCTCCAGATGCAACTGGAGACTGACCAGGAAACTGGTCAGCCCTCAGTTACATTCATGGAGCTGGTTAAAACTGACAATCCTGGTGCTATGCAATATGGGTTCAGCGAATGGGTTGAGATGGTGAATGTGTTGGATGCGAAGGCACAAAAGAATAGGTTTGAGAAGGCATGGGTGAACTTCCTAAGGGGCAAGATTCAACATAAAGAAAACCTGGAGCAAAAGCTGAATATTGACCCTGAAGACTCACAACCTATTTCTTTGGTGACCAAGAGAAGAAGAACTGGCGAAGGGCCATCTCATTAAGTTCTTTTTCCAGTTATCTACTTGTATATTTGTTTTACATTCTGTAACTTGTATAAATTTCATTTCCTTGTATAAATGAAGTTACCAGTTTGTAACCACAAGGTAGATAATAGATTAAAATCTAACAAACCTAAAAGAAAAAACCTAAGGCATTTATTGATCTATAAAAATGCCTTGGAAACTTAGATAGATTTAAATCGAACAAGTCTCTATAGTTCACACTTGTATAGATACAAGAACTAGAAAAAGACTTAGACTATATTTCTAGATAAATAGGGGGAATTTGTTAGGACCAGTTCACCTGGTAAACTGGCCAGTCTCCAGTTGCATCTGGAGACCCAGTGAAACTGGAGACCTAGATGATTTGTCGAGAAATATATTGAAGTCCAGTTGCACCGTACAGTCAACGCAACTGAAGACTTCCTCCAGTTGAGAACTGACCAAGTTGAAGAATCATTCCAGTTGAAGTCGAAGACAACAAATGGAAGATAGAGAATGACAATGGCAACGAAGCCCAGTTGACATTCTAGTCAGTTACAAACTGGAGACCATCAGTGGAAAGCACTTACAAAGCTTTACACTGATTACGAGGAATTGACTTGTATGCTTTATGTACTTTTACCCGGATAATAAGTCTTATCTTATTATTTAAGTAATAAAAGGTACATAAAGCTGGTTGAATAAAGTTGCTTTATCCGACAACTTTATACTGCTTTTTAAGGAATTAAATGTTATTCCTTAAATGCTCTCAACCACATTTGTACGGCCAAAGTTAACATCCCAATGTTAACTTTGCCTATAAATACAAGTCATTGCATAACAAGAATATTAAGTAAATCACGTAAGTTGAAATACTTCACACTTTGCAAACCTGCAATATTCTTGGTGAACTTGTGCAATATTCTCTCAATCGCTAAAAGGAACATTTCACAACTTTAAGTGTTTCGATTGTCTTGAGAAATTCTGAGTGTAGATCAATTGTATTTCATAGGTTGTTAGGATATTTACATTCTTTGTATTATCTTGGTTCCGCAACAACCTTGTAATTTGTTTAACATCAATAAATAAATTACACATTGAAAATTACATATTGTCTCATCAAGTTACTTTACAAGTTATTTGTATTATTGCATTGTTCTTTACTTATTGTCATTTATATAAGTAATCTATCTAGAACTTGGTATATACACACTGCAACTGGTCGTCTCCAGTTCAGTGCATATATTGCAAAGTAACTCCACCATCGACATAGAGGTGTCTTCAGGTAGTGCCATCTGTTGAGTTGGGACTTACAAGGTCTCTTTTCTTCATCTTGTTTCTTTCCCAAAACGGCATGAAAGAGAAATACCTTAGTACCAAAATGGTACAAGGTCACATGGCTCCATCCTGATCTATCAACACGTGTCCTTGGGGACCAGTCTTCTTATCTTCATCTTCCCGCCCATATTTGACTTACAAAGCATGGCGGTGAGTCATTGAACTTATCCTTTAACTCGAAAATAATTGATGGTCGCTGAGAGCTCACTGACGAAGTCACTCGCTGAGTCTCTCAGCGAATCCATGACTCAACAATCTCCCCCTATTCGCTGAGGAGACTTAGCTGAGTATAAGTCGCTTGAACTTACAAGAATAAGAAATAGAATGAGGGAATGTTGACATTGCATATATGACTAACATCTTTACAACAATCAACATTATATAAGACTACTTAATCCCATTGTGACTCTTGCTTGGCCTCGATGAAAGCTTTATCTTGTTGTCTTTCAGGCTTCAACAGCTCTTGATCAATCAGCTTTATAAACGTGGGATCATTGGAAGTCTTAGCACAATACTTCCTTATTTTTAGAAGGAAGGCAGAGGGAGCAATTCCAATCTCATTGGTCCTGAAAAAGAGTTCATGACCATGGACATTGCAGAAACAAAATCCTCCAAGCTTCTCATCATACATGCCTTCCATTAAAAGAGTTCTAGAAGGCATTCGGAGGTTTAGCAAGGGCTCCTCATCTATGTCAGACTTGGGAATGATTCTGAGCACAGTGGGGAGCTGAGAAGAGACTCGAGATCCAGAAGTTGATCTCTTCACACCACTTCTTGGTTGCTGAGGAGGAGGAGGAAATGGATGTCTTGCAGAGCTGAGCAGAGAGTCTTTGACTTTATATTTCTGTTCCATTTTGCGAGTATGCTTTATCTGCTCACCTGCCATCTTGATCAACGGTTCATAACTCACAGCTGTCTTGTCCTTGACCAGCTTGTAAATTTCGATCCATTCAGTTGGCCTAAGTGTATCTTTAGTAACATTTTTCAGAGTATACAACTTGGGCACACCTTTTCTTTGTAGGGTAAGATTCATCCCTTGTTGGGTTAGAGTGACCTTGATTGACATGATCTCTTCTTTTCTCTGCCTTGTCTCCCTTGATTTGAGGTAGAGCCTTTGACCTTCTTCAAAAAAATTTGTTCTGTTGGCAAAGAACTATTCTTCATTTTTCTTAAGTGCTTCAAGACCACCAGACTGCTGAGCCAACATCTTTACTTCATCGTCAGCATCCTTTAATTCTTCACTAACAACCTGCTCACTTATAAATTTTTGAGAGAGCTCCTCTTCTCTCTTTTTCCTTTTTAGCTCCTCCTGAAGCACAACTTCTTCAGGAGTAAGTTCAGCAGTTGTTTGTGGAGTTGATGTTGACTTGGGGAAAGCTCCAGACATCAGCTTTTCTTGTTGTTCTCTAGCTGAAGTGGGAACTTTGGGTAGCTTGTTTTGAGTAGCCAAGGCTGCTTTACCCTTATCAGCATATTTCTTTTCAAGGGCAGCATGGAACTCAGCGGTAGGCTTGAAGGTAGAGACATTGATTGGTCTCGCTGGAATATTCTCAGCAGCGACCACTTTCACAACACTCGCTGGCACATCCTCAGCGGTGTTTGATCTTTTCTCTTTTTCAATATCAGCTGCCGGTTCAATAACCTTATCAGCTTGCTCCCCCTCAACACTTGCTGCCGGCTCAATAACTGTAACAACCCTCCTTTTTAAATATTATATATGTGCTAGTTATGTTGCCTATGATCTCGCAAGCCATCGTTATGTTAGAAACTAGTAGATGATGCCCCTAAATTAGCAATCTAAAGCTATTATTTGGTCCTAAATTGAATCCAATACAATGCCATTGAGCAAAATTTCATTGTTGACAATCTAGTTATATAAATAATAATGTAAGACTCACAAGTTGAGATAACGACCAAGAACTCTTATAAACGTCCAACAATTTAACCATCAAGTCAATTTAAGTAAACATGACATAAAAATAACATGGACCTAGAGCATGGACCTAGGATCGTTCTTTTAATATGGACCTATCTTAATGTATGAACTATTATGTCTTGTTTCCGTTTCTTGAACATTTCTACTTGTGTGTGATGATGATCGCGATGTATGTGGCATTTAGCAAATTTTGTAAACTTATCTTAAATGATATATATATATACTATATATATGTATATATTGTTATTTATATATATATATATATATATATGCTTAATGCCTTTCTATGGTTACATGATGTGTTACTTCCCTCGTATTATTGCTATCCTCATTGTGAAGGTTGTTGTTGCAATAGAATTCCAGATCTGACCACTTTTGGTAGAAAAATCATAACTTGAGTTCTACTTCGTCTTTTGACCTGATTCCAGTGGGAGATGAAAGTTAACTCATAGGGCTACGTTTCATATTTTATGGGTTTTGTCCAGTTCATCCGTATTAAACCACTTTTACACGCTCCAAGTTCAGAAACAGATTCTGTGAATTTTCTTGGTCACATAAGAGCATGCTTGCTTTACTTTAAAATACCCAACCACTTATTTAATTTTAATGGGAAGCTTGGCGCGAATAAGAAAGGAAGATGGATTTAGATGTATATAAATATATGGTGGTCATGTAGTGACCTTATGTAAAGCACATTCGCAACAATTCGAAGCTCAACTATTGTAGCTATGAACAATAAGTTCGAACTTGGGATAGGTATTCATATAAGTATATATATACGCATATGTACTCGTGTGTGATCATAGAGTCGTGAGTTGAAACTATATCATACGATTTAGCGCAAGAATAACTAAACTACCTTACTCTTTGTTATAGAACAATGGCGCCCCGGAGAAACAACGAAGAAACAAGCGAGGAGGCTCAACGCCGTGCGGAAGAGGCCCGACGACAGGCTGAGTTGGCCAATTTGATCTCCCAGCAGATCAACTCCGTCATGCCAACCCTAGCCACTCAGATTACGGAAAGTGTGACCGCCACACTTAACACGAACCGAAGGCAAGATGGGGGAGGAAATGCTATTGACAGGAATGCTTACAAGGCTTTCACGTCTTGCAACCCCAAGGAGTTTCATGGGACGGAAGGTCCTGTTGGGTTGCTTACTTGGTTCCAAAGCATGGAAGCCAACTTGAACATCATTGATTGTGCGCCGGCTGACCGTGTTAAGTTTGCCGCTAGTAAGCTTCAAGGAAGAGCTCTTACTTGGTAGAATCTCCAAGCGACTACTAGAGGTCCTGCAGCAGTCAATGCTTTGACTTGGGAGCAGTTTAAGGAAGAGTTGAAGCGTGAGTATTGTCCACGGGAAGAGGTACAAAAACTGGAGATGGAATTCTAGAACCATGCCATGAGGGGAGATGGTACTGGAATTGGAGGCATATGTGATCCGCTTCCACGAGTTGAGCGTGTTGGTGCCGGAGATGGTAACCCCTGTGGCTAAGAAGGTTGAAAGGTTTATCTACGGGTTGGCACCTGAAATTAGGTTGATGGTCACTGCTGCGAGCCCTACCACTCTTGAGCAGGCTATAAGCTTGGCAACCAGACTAGTAAATGATTTGGTTGGCGTGGGAAGTACATGAGAGGTGAATCAAGTTCGAGACAAGGTGGAGGAAATCAGTTTGGTGATCGCAAGGGGAATGGGCCGGATAAGAGGCAAAAGATTGTGAGAAACTATGGTGTTGTGGATGCTAACCCCAATCCAAATCGTGGCATGCCTCCAAGGTGCAACCGATGCGGTTATAACCACTTGGGTGAATGCAAATGTTGCACAACTTGCAACCGAATGGGACACCTTGCCGCTTACTGTCGGAATGGACCAAGGTTGGGAGGAAACCCCGGGGGATGCCGCGAGTGTGGAAGCACGAACCATTGGAGGAACACTTGTCCTAGGTTGGGAAGAGCACAAGGCAACCGTGGAAATGGGAATGGTAACCGCGGCAACCTTAGAAATGTTGGGAATCGCGGAAACCAAGCAAACCGAGGCAACAATGGAAATCAAGTTAACCGAGAAAATGTTGGGAATCAAGCTAATGTGGGGAATCAAGGCAACAACGTTAATCAAGGGAACCGTGGGAATCAAGGAGGTCAAGCTCGAGGAAGAGTGTACGCCATGGGCGTGAATGAGGCACGTGATGACCCTAATGTCATCGTAGGTACGTTTCCACTAAATAATGTTTATGCATCTATGTTATTTGATTCTGGAGCTGAAAGAAGTTTTATTTCGTTTGAATTTAAAGAGTTGATTGATAGGAAACCTAGTGAACTTGATGAAACCTATTATGTTGAATATGCCAATGGAAATGAGTATGAAACTAAGGAAATCATCCCTGATTGCAAGCTGACTTTAGATGATAAGAGCTATAGTATTGACTTGATTCCCATAGAAATAGGAAGTTTTGATATAATCGTAGGAATGGATTGGTTGTCAAAAATGCGTGCCGAAATCATTTGTCATGAGAAGATCATACGGATTCCCTTGGAAAATGGAGAAGTGTTGATAGTGCAAGGTCATAGGGCTGGAGTCCAACCTAAGTTGGTGTCGTCCATGAAGGTGAGGAAGTACCTACGGAAGGAATACCACACGTACTTGGCACAAGTAGTGGATAAGCGAGTGAAGAGCAAGGATCCTCACAAGGTGGCAGTGGTCAGGGACTTTCTTGACGTGTTTCCTGACGAACTACCTGGACTTCCACCTACGAGACAAGTGGAATTTACGATCGATTTAGTTCCCGGGGCAGCCCCCGTAGCTAAGGCACCTTATAGACTAGCGCCCTCCGAGATGCGAGAACTATCAGAGCAATTGCAAGAATTGCTTGATAAAGGTTTGATCCAACCTAGTTCGTCGCCATGGGGTACGCCGATCCTTTTTGTCAAAAAGAAGGATGGGTCTTTGAGAATGTGTATTGATTACAGGGAGTTGAATAAACTGCCTATCAAGAACAAATATCCGCTGCCACGAATAGATGATTTGTTCGATCAACTTCAAGGAGCGTCGTATTTCTCTAAGATCGACCTTAGATCCGGCTATCACCAGTTGAAGGTACGAGAAGAGGATGTACCTAAAACAGCTTTTAGGACTCGCTATGGACATTATGAGTTCCTAGTGATGCCATTTGGTCTTACCAATGCACGGCCGTATTCATGGACTTGATGAATAGAATTTGTAGGCCATACTTGGACAAATTCGTGATAGTATTCATCGACGATATTTTGATATATTCAAGGAGCAAGGAGGAGCATGAGAAGCATCTGAGGATGGTCTTGTAGTTACTTAGAGACGAAAAGCTATATGCTAAGTTTTCTAAGTGTGAGTTTTGGCTACGCCAAGTCCAATTTCTTGGCCATATCGTGAACGAAGAAGGAATCCACGTAGATCCGTCTAAGATTGAAGCGATCAAGAAGTGGGAAGCTCCCAAGATGCCAACGGAAGTGCGTAGCTTCCTAGGCCTAGCGGGCTATTATAGGAGATTTATTCAAGGATTTTCGAAGATTGCGGTACCTTTAACTCAATTGACCCAAAAGTCAAGAGAGTTCGTGTGGGGTAAAGAACAAGAGCAAGCGTTCCAAACGCTAAAGAACATGTTGTGTGAGGCTCCAATACTAGCGTTGCCGGATGGAATAGAAGGTTTTGTAGTGTATTGTGATGCGTCGAATAAAGGGCTAGGGTGCGTACTAATGCAAAGAGACAAGGTTATTGCATACGCATCTAGGCAACTAAAACCGCATGAGAAGAATTATTCGACACATGACTTGGAGTTAGGAGCCGTGGTGTTTGCCTTGAAGATATGGCGACACTATCTTTATGGCACCAAGTGCACCATATTTACTGACCATAAGAGTTTGCAACACATCTTTGATCTAAAGATGTTGAATATGAGGCAAAGGAGATGGGTGGAGCTACTAAATGATTATGAGTGCGAAATTAAGTACCACCCCGGAAAGGCAAATGTTGTTGCTGATGCACTTAGTAGGAAGGTGAGCACTAGGATGCCAAGGGCTAGAATTAATCACCTACGAGTGAGAATGTCTCTAAGAGACCGATTCTTAGAAGATCAGGCAAGGGCCTTTGAAGGTAAAGATATTGAGGAAGAGGCCTTAAGCGGAATAGAAACAAGGTTTGATAGGGATGACGAAGGCATATTGTATTTTAAAGGAAGAGCTTGGGTACCAAAGGTGAATGGATTAAGAGATGTACTCATGAACGAAGCCCATAATTCAAGGTATTCGATCCATCCGGGAGCGGATAAGATGTACCAAGGTCTAAAAAGGGACTTTTGGTGGCCTGGGATGAAAGGTGATGTAGCCCGATATGTGAGCCGATGCATAACTTGCGCAATGGTCAAAGCGGAGCATCAAAAGCCAGCTGGAATGCTGAAACAACCTGAAATCCCCGAATGGAAATGGGAGCAAATAGCAATGGACCTAGTGATGAAGTTGCCTAGAACCAAGAAAGGCCATAATGCTATATGGGTAGTTGTCGATCGTCTTACGAAATCAGCCCATTTCATTCCAATAAGAGAAGATTGGAATACCGAGCGTCTAGCTCGCCTATATGTTGAGAAGATTGTAATATTACATGGCGTGCCATTGTCCATAATATCCGATAGGGATGGTAGATTTACCTCACGTTTTTGGGGTCTTGTGCAAGAGGCAATGGGAAAAACATTAGCATTAAGCACGGCATACCACCCTCAAACGGATGGACAAAGTGAGCGTACGATACAAACATTGGAGGACATGTTGAGAGCATGTGCATTAGAATTTGATGGAAATTGGGACGAGCACTTACCGTATGCGGAGTTTACTTACAATAATAGTTATCATTCTAGCATACAATGTGCACCGTTTGAAGCCTTGTACGGACGTAAGTGTAGATCACCCATGTGTTGGATCGAAGCGGGTGAAAGAAGTCTAACTACCGTCGATTATGTCCAAGAGACAACGGACAAGGTGGCCATTATAAAGGAAAAGCTCAAAGCCGCGAGAGATCGGCAAAAGAGCTATGCGGATCAAAGAAGGAAGCCTCTTGAATTTGAAGTTGGAGATAAAGTACTACTAAAAGTATCGCCATGGAAAGGAACCGTAAGGTTTGGCAAGAAAGGAAAGTTGAGCCCTCGATACATTGGGCCGTTCAAGATTATTGCTAGAATAGGCCCCGTGGCCTACAAGTTGGAACTACCCCAAGAATTGGGAGATGTCCATGACACGTTTCACGTGTCAAACCTGAAGAAATGCGTGGCAGATGATTCAAAAGTGGTCCCACTCGAGGAACTACGTGTGGAAGATAAGCTCCAATATCGAGAGGAGCCGGTAGAGGTTCTAGACCGCGACGAAAAGCGCCTTAAAAGAAGCAAGATCCCTATCGTTAAAGTTAGATGGGATTTGTACACGGACCCGAATTCACCTGGGAGCGCGAGGACTTTATACGAGAGAAATACCCGCACCTTCTCCCTAAGCAAATTCAAATTCCGAGACGGAATTCTTCTAAGGGGGTAAGGATGTAACAACCTCCTTTTTAAATATTATATATGTGCTAGTTATGTTGCCTATGATCTCGCAAGCCATCGTTATGTTAGAAACTAGTAGATGATGCCCCTAAATTAGCAATCTAAAGCTATTATTTGGTCCTAAATTGAATCCAATACAATGCCATTGAGCAAAATTTCATTGTTGACAATCTAGTTATATAAATAATAATGTAAGACTCACAAGTTGAGATAACGACCAAGAACTCTTATAAACGTCCAACAATTTAATCATCAAGTCAATTTAAGTAAACATGACATAAAAATAACATGCCTAACTCAAAAATATGTTTATAAACTAATATGCACATAAACGTGCTTGAATAATAATAATAGGTATATGTATGTCTAATACAAATACAAAATGTACATAAAATGACTTAAGTAGCTAAATTAAAAACACAAAAGTATGTATATACATACATATACACACGACATACATATACATATATATACTCTTGGACACAAACAACTAACTATACTTACAAATAAACATATATTACTCTTACAAAACAAATACCCACTTAAATATACATACATACATATACACTTATAAAAAAAAGAATAGAAAAACCCTTCAATTCCCCCTCCCTTTGGCCGTCCCCCTATACACACACACACTCACATTCTCATTTAAAATTACCCTCTTTTACACTCCCCATACAACAAAACACTCATACCCTTTCTCTTCCCAACACACACACACATTCTTACACTCCAAAAATCAACTTTCTCTCCATCTTTTCTCTCTTATTTTCGGCAGCCCCAAAACAAGAAAAAGGGAAGAAAAATCCATCTAAACTTATATTAATAATAAGGGTTTTAAGTTAGATTAATAAAGGGTTAATCCAAGCAAGGTTCAAGGGTTGTTTAAGGCTTAGATTAAGGGTTGTTTGAGGGTTTGGAGGCCACGAAAATTCTGCCCATTTTTCACCATCAAAACCGAGCTCAAGAGGGTATAAATCTTCATCCTTTTTACTAGATTTAATCTTGTTCTTGTTTATATTCAAAGGTTTTATCAAAAGTTTATGTTTTCTTCTTGTTTTCTTTATAATACACACTTGATGAGGGCAAAGTTGATAGGATCTTTCTCCTCATGCACATGCATGTCGAATCCATGAGAAAGATCCAAGGATTCAACAAGTTTAAGACCCAAAAGTGTTGTTATAGATTAAGTAGCTTTTAAAGTGATTTTCCTTTTGATAGATCTATATGTTTTTGTATATTTTGAAGAATATATTTTTGAGATTTTTCATTAAAAAGATGTTTTTATGTTGTTGAATGTTAGATCTATAAAAGTTAGTATTACAAAGTGTTGATTTGAATGCATGTATGCTAGATTTAAGAAAGTTGGATCTTTTGTTGGATTATGAGGTGGATATGGACTTGTTATAAGTGAAAAATATGTTAATATTGATGTCAAGATTCTGGAAAAATAAATGAAATAACAAAGAGACAAAGCTTGGACCAAAACTAGTAAAAATAAGCTTGAAATCACAAACCGAAAACATGCAAAAAGCTATTTTGAGCACACACTTGCACCATAATCAAAGGACAAGAAAAATATATTAAACTACTGGAAATAAGTTGTTACAAAAGTATAAAACTCAAGTCTTTTGGTTCATGACAACAATAAGCTCAAAAATCACCTTTTCGGGTCAAATAAGCACTAACCGAAAGCACTAAATTGCACATATCACACCACCACCACTATCACGACTTTGAACACCAAAATATGATGAACTTTCTGGAAATAATGAAACAAGAATGAAAACCCCTTTTGAAGCACTTTAATTGCTTAAGAAATGAGGCTAAAATCACTATTTCGGTAAACGGTTTTTAAGCTTAAAGTCCTCAAAATAAGCAAGACACAAGAGAGGTTGAATTGATATGAATTTTTATTGATAAAATTTTCCTAAAAGGCCTGGGATTTTTGGCTAAAATGTTTAGTGGTGATTTCTAAGAATTTCCATGAATTATTGAATTTAAATGGTAATTAAAAGACATATAAATCAATAAATAAATTATGTAAATCAAGAATGTGGTTAAAACATCATAACCAATGGTAAAAATAACTCAAACCTACTAGAGAAAAATAATTAAAAGCTAACAAACAAGTGTTACATGATTTAAAGGTAAATAATTATGTAAAAATCACTAATTAATCACTATTATTAAATTAATGGAAAAATACACAAATAAATATATAAAACATAAAATTCTAAGTCAAAAAGCATAAAAGTCAGTATATAACTCAATTATAATTATTCATAATTTATAAAGATAAATATGGAACTTAAAAGCATTTTTAAGGAATTATTTAATTAATAAATCAATAAAATGAATAAATAATTAATTAAATAATATTAAATTAAATAAAAACTTATAAATCAGAAAATATTCACAAAATGAATATTATTAAGTAACTAATGACAAGTATCAAGAATGAGTAAAACCCACAACGGAAACCATGACAATCAAAGTCAAGATACCGAAATTCCAACAAGGCGAAATTGCGTATAGTGAGAAAATGACTTTCTCCACTAAATATCTTCCAACCAAACATTATGAACAATATAACATACTTTAACTCCATAAACTAATAACAACCAAAGGAGGGCAAGTCTACTAGTACACATCTCATGATCTAGCTCACTAGTTCATGTCACGCGAACTTACGTCGTGAATATATACATTATGGTTTAGGCTTGCTTGAGGGCAACAAATCTAGGCAAAGGACTCGCGTTTGATCAGCCCATTTCACTCTCAAATCAAGTGAGTCATAGCCCCCTTTCAAACTCTTTTATGTGTTTTACATACGGGGTGAAAAGCATGATTAATTAAAATGGCTTTCTTTTATGAAAATACTATATTGAACGAATGATGATTATATGGGAATGTTATTGTATGTCCAACGTGTTATATGTTATATGATGAGCTTGAATACTGTCAAACGGTGGTCCCCTGTACACTACTATTAACTCATTGAGGCCTGTAGTTAGAGGGTTGCGCAACTAGGATTCGTCCCCTCACTCACCAAGATGGCAGCGGGTTGACTGGCCACCTTTGTGGCCGCCCTCATCTCCGGTCTGCCTAGGGGTGCTCTAATCTACATATATATTACTGGTCGTTTCCATGGCACGACCCATTTATTATTATTATTGCACGTGATTGACAGCATGTGCTTCTATTATCATATCTTCGGGACATATTATCATTATTATTATTTGGACGTGAAAGGGTCTTAGTAGTGGCTCAAGACAAACTCATCGAATTATGCTTTTGGCCAAGTGACATTGATACTAATTATGGTTGGCTATTATTGTTTGGACATACGGTTTGGGTATGGATAGTACGATGGAATTCTTGGAAATTTTATGACATATTACTTCTTGTATCTGATCAAATATATATATATGTTGTTAGCATAAACCTATGAACTCACTCAACTCTCGTAGTTGACACTTTTTCTTCATGCTTTTCAGGTATAGAGCAATAGGTACTAAGCTTGACCACCCTATGGAAGCTTATTTGTAATGTGCTTGGACTTATGTAATGCAAACATTTGGTCTTTTGTTTATGAACTTGGTTATGTAATGATCGTTAAACGTCAACTTGAACTTGTAATCTTTTGAGATTTGAACGTCATTCGAAACTTTATGCTGATGATTTCTACTTAATCTTTTTGTACCATGTCGTTCTGTGGCATCTCGTGTTTCCGCCCTAGTCGGGGTGTTACAAAAAAATGGTATCAGAGACAAGGTTATAGGGAATTTTTACTATAACCTACGTAATTTCAAAACGAGTCGAACATCTCTTAAAGAATCAATTCGATCATAAAGTGTTCGCCTTAGCGAAGCGTAGCTTGGCCAACTACGACTAGCTAAGGATGTAACATGGAGTGATCGAATTAATTGTCTAAGAAATGTTCAAAAATGAGTCTTTGACGATTTTCCCACCTTGACCTCTTCGCTTTTCCTTTCTTCTCTCAAGTGCTGGCTGCCAGCGCGACGTCTTGCGCCTTTCTCGTCGGTCGCTAAGGCCCCGTCTTAGCTTCCAGCATTGATTATTTTCGGGCCTTCTTTTATGGTCGTCCGGTGTCCTGATCACCTAAGGATGTAACATGGAGTGATCGAATTAATTGTCTAAGAAATGTTCAAAAATGAGTCTTTTGAAAATAAAAATTTGAAAAACGATTCTTGGTACAAAAGGTCACATAACCAAATTGAATGTTTGCATTACTTATTAGAACCCTTAGAAAGTACCCCCACTTTGCTAGTATTACCTTGCTTATATATAGAATCATTACATGAGAGTCGAGCACAAGTCGGTCAATAGTGACTACGCCGTTAGTAGTTGTCATGTTGGTTGTTGGACGTCGTGTTGGTTGATGGTTGTCACGTCGGTTGTTCGGTCGTCGAGTTGGGTGGTTAGACGTTCTTCAACCTCCCCCCGCGCCCGGTCTCGCGTGGTAGGAGCAGCCACACATCGGAGGATCCGGATTTTGCCCGGCTCGCTAGGGTCGTCTTGTGATCCGTTATGTCGTCAAGCTGTCCGTGAGTCGTCACGTGAGTCGTCAATGGTCAAGTCGGTCGTGATGAAGTCGTCTAAGCGTCGGGTCGAGTCGGCATCTCATGTTTTATGTAACTTGTGTAGGAAGCACCATGTCGCAAAGGGGTGAAGCATCAAGAACCTCCAGTTACCTGAGGAACCTTTATGGATTCGCGGACAGAGTAATGGATCGACAGGAAAGGCAAGAAGAAGAAGAGTCCGATCCCTCGGAAGGATCCGAGTCTACTAGGAACACACAACAGCCTCCCCAGCCCCGCCAAGAAGAGGAAGAATCCGAGCCGATGGAGGACTCATCGGAGAGTGAGAGGGCGGCTAGCGTTAGGAGCGTCGCTTCTAACCGGTCTGGGCGCCGCTCACCTACACCACCACCAGCACCAGCAGCCCCCCGAGCTCCTACTCCTCCAAGGCGAAATGCCGCCTTGAACCTTAGTGATGGACGCTTCCCAGATCAGGACCCATACTTTCCACCGCGCCTTCCTCGTCACCACCCCATGTACCACTTTGGACGAGGACATCATGGAGGGGACCCACATCGTCCTGTTTATGGAGTACCCCCTCCACCTCCAGTTGGCATGACTCGGGAGGAAAGAGAGCGAGTATGGGGCATAGCTAGTGGTTTAAGGGACGCAAGAGCAAGAGTAAGGCATCAGGAGATTATGATGGAGAGGGCTATGGGGATAATGGACCGAGACTCTCATCGACTCTAGGCTGCATATCTCCTTACGGGCGGTCCTAGAGCTGACTCTCCTGTTCGGTCTTTATGCCGATCGGGTATATGGATTCTCGTTCGGAGGGTTCGTCGAGGATTATCCTTGCAGGTGCGATTCTAGTGAAGTCCTTTTCGATTGTGTGCGTACTCATCCGCCGTATCCCGTGTCACTACTCATTTATGGATGCAGTTGGCTATCGTTCTTTAATGTCTGCACTGTTAATCGCGCTTGCAATGGACTAGGATTGTGTCCGCCCGGGCTGTTACATTTTAATATGACTGAAAGATCGCGTTGGGCGCGGACGGAGGCCGCCCGCATCACGAGGCAACCCCGGCACCTGACGCGCCGAGCCGCTCGGCGGGTGCGCCCCGGACTTATAGCCGCGGGCTCCGGGGCGCTTTCAGTAGGCAGGCCTGTCGCCGCTGCTCCGTGCTATGGTCCGACCCCCTCAGTCTTACTCGGTCAACTTTAAGTGGAGGGTGCTCTTCCTACACGCGTCTGCCTTCTCTTCTGCTGTGATCACACTCTTGTACCATACTGCTGTTTCTGTGGCCTGATGATCCACGCTTCACGAATGGTATGGGGTGCATGGAGCAAGTTTCTGTCTCAATACTCTCCTCTGAAAAGGCGAGGAAGCCACCAGCTGTAAGGGGGGAGACTGCTTAATGCCTTTCTATGGTTACATGATGTGTTACTTCCCTCGTATTATTGCTATCCTCATTGTGAAGGTTGTTGTTGCAATAGAATTCCAGATCTGACCACTTTTGGTAGAAAAATCATAACTTGAGTTCTACTTCGTCTTTTAACCTGATTCCAGTGGGAGATGAAAGTTAACTCATAGGTCTACGTTTCATATTTTATGGTTTTTGTCCAGTTCATCCGTCTTAAACCACTTTTACACGCTCCAAGTTCAGAAACAGATTCTGTGAATTTTCTTGGTCACATAAGAGCATGCTTGCTTTACTTTAAAATACCCAACCACTTATTTAATTTTAATGGGAAGCTTGGCGCGAATAAGAAAGGAAGATGGATTTAGATGTATATAAATATATGGTGGTCATGTAGTGACCTTATGTAAAGCACATTCGCAACAATTCAAAGCTCAACTATTGTAGCTATGAACAATAAGTTCGAACTTGGGATAGGTATTCATATAAGTATATATATACGCATATGTACTCGTGTGTGATCATAGAGTCGTGAGTTGAAACTATATCATGCGATTTAGCGCAAGAATAACTAAACTACCTTACTCTTTGTTATAGAACATGGCGCCCCGGAGAAACAACGAAGAAACAAGCGAGGAGGCTCAACGCCGTGCGGAAGAGGCCCGACGACAGGCTGAGTTGGCCAATTTGATCTCCCAGCAGATCAACTCCGTCATGCCAACCCTAGCCACTCAGATTGCGGAAAGTGTGACCGCCACACTTAACACGAACCGAAGGCAAGATGGGGGAGGAAATGCTATTGACAGGAATGCTTATAAGGCTTTCACGTCTTGCAACCCCAAGGGGTTTCATGGGACGGAAGGTCCTGTTGGGTTGCTTACTTGGTTCCAAAGCATGGAATCCAACTTGAACATCATTGATTGTGCGCCGGCTGACCGTGTTAAGTTTGCCGCTAGTAAGCTTCAAGGAAGAGCTCTTACTTGGTGGAATCTCCAAGCGACTACTAGAGGTCCTGCAGCAGTCAATGCTTTGACTTGGGAGCAGTTTAAGGAAGAGTTGAAGTGTGAGTATTGTCCACGGGAAGAGGTACAAAAACTGGAGATGGAATTCTGGAACCATGCCATGAGGGGACTGGAATTGGAGGCATATGTGATCCGCTTCCACGAGTTGAGCGTGTTGGTGCCGGAGATGGTAACCCCTGTGGCTAAGAAGGTTGAAAGGTTTATCTACGGGTTGGCACCTGAAATTAGGTTGATGGTCACTGTTGCGAGCCCTACCACTCTTGAGCAGGCTATAAGCTTGGCAACCAGACTAGTAAATGATTTGGTTGGCGTGGGAAGTACACGAGAGGTGAATCAAGTTCGAGACAAGGTGGAGGAAATCGGTTTGGTGATCGCAAGGGGAATGGGCCGGATAAGAGGCAAAAGATTGTGAGAAACTATGGTGTTGTGGATGCTAACCCCAATCCAAATCGTGGCATGCCTCCAAGGTGCAACCGATGCGGTTATAACCACTTGGGTGAATGCAAATGTTGCACAACTTGCAACCGAATGGGACACCTTGCCGCTTACTGTCGGAATGGACCAAGGTTGGGAGGAAACCCCGGGGGATGCCGCGAGTGTGGAAGCACGAACCATTGGAGGAACACTTGTCCTAGGTTGGGAAGAGCACAAGGCAACCGTGGAAATGGGAATGGTAACCGCGGCAACCTTAGAAATGTTGGGAATCGCGGAAACCAAGCAAACCGAGGCAACAATGGAAATCAAGTTAACCGAGAAAATGTTGGGAATCAAGCTAATGTGGGGAATCAAGGCAACAACGTTAATCAAGGGAACCGTGGGAATCAAGGAGGTCAAGCTCGAGGAAGAGTGTACGCCATGGGCGTGAATGAGGCACGTGATGACCCTAATGTCATCGTAGGTACGTTTCCACTAAATAATGTTTATGCATCTATGTTATTTGATTCTGGAGCGGAAAGAAGTTTTATTTCGTTTGAATTTAAAGAGTTGATTGATAGGAAACCTAGTGAACTTGATGAAACCTATTATGTTGAATATGCCAATGGAAATGAGTATGAAACTGAGGAAATCATCCCTGATTGCAAGCTGACTTTAGATGATAAGAGCTATAGTATTGACTTGATTCCATAGAAATAGGAAGTTTTGATATAATCGTAGGAATGGATTGGTTGTCAAAAATGCGTGCCGAAATCATTTGTCATGAGAAGATCATACTGATTCCCTTGGAAAATGGAGAAGTGTTGATAGTGCAAGGTCATAGGGCTGGAGTCCAACCTAAGTTGGTGTCGTCCATGAAGGTGAGGAAGTACCTACGGAAGGAATACCACACGTACTTGGCACAAGTAGTGGATAAGCGAGTGAAGAGCAAGGATCCTCACAAGGTGGCAGTGGTCAGGGACTTTCTTGACGTGTTTCCTGACGAACTACCTGGACTTCCACCTACGAGACAAGTGGAATTTACGATCGATTTAGTTCCCGGGGCAGCCCCCGTAGCTAAGGCACCTTATAGACTAGCGCCCTCCGAGATGCGAGAACTATCCGAGCAATTGCAAGAATTGCTTGATAAAGGTTTGATCCAACCTAGTTCGTCGCCATAGGGTGCGCCGATCCTTTTTGTCAAAAAGAAGGATGGGTCTTTGAGAATGTGTATCGATTACAGGGAGTTGAATAAACTGACTATCAAGAACAAATATCCGCTGCCACGAATAGATGATTTGTTCGATCAACTTCAAGGAGCGTCGTATTTCTCTAAGATCGACCTTAGATCCGGCTATCACCAGTTGAAGGTACGAGAAGAGGATGTACCTAAAACGGCTTTTAGGACTCGCTATGGACATTATGAGTTCCTAGTGATGCCATTTGGTCTTACCAATGCACCGGCCGTATTCATGGACTTGATGAATAGAATTTGTAGGCCATACTTGGACAAATTCGTGATAGTATTCATCGACGATATTTTGATATATTCAAGGAGCAAGGAGGAGCATGAGAAGCATCTGAGGATGGTCTTGCAGTTACTTAGAGACGAAAAGCTATATGCTAAGTTTTCTAAGTGTGAGTTTTGGCTACGCCAAGTCCAATTTCTTGGCCATATCGTGAACGAAGAAGGAATCCACGTAGATCCGTCTAAGATTGAAGCGATCAAGAAGTGGGAAGCTCCCAAGATGCCAACGGAAGTGCGTAGCTTCCTAGGCCTAGCGCTATTATAGGAGATTTATTCAAGGATTTTCGAAGATTGCGGTACCTTTAACTCAATTGACCCAAAAGTCAAGAGAGTTCGTGTGGGGTAAAGAACAAGAGCAAGCGTTCCAAACGCTAAAGAACATGTTGTGTGAGGCTCCAATACTAGCGTTGTCCGGATGGAATAGAAGGTTTTGTAGTGTATTGTGATGCGTCGAATAAAGGGCTAGGGTGCGTACTAATGCAAAGAGACAAGGTTATTGCATACGCATCTAGGCAACTAAAACCGCATGAGAAGAATTATTCGACACATGACTTGGAGTTAGGAGCCGTGGTGTTTGCCTTGAAGATATGGCGACACTATCTTTATGGCACCAAGTGCACCATATTTACTGACCATAAGAGTTTGCAACACATCTTTGATCAAAAGATGTTGAATATGAGGCAAAGGAGATGGGTGGAGCTACTAAATGATTATGAGTGCGAAATTAAGTACCACCCCGGAAAGGCAAATGTTGTTGCTGATGCACTTAGTAGGAAGGTGAGCACTAGGGTGCCAAGGGCTAGAATTAATCACCTACGAGTGAGAATGTCTCTAAGAGACCGATTCTTAGAAGATCAGGCAAGGGTCTTTGAAGGTAAAGATATTGAGGAAGAGGCCTTAAGCGGAATTGAAACAAGGTTTGATAGGGATGACGAAGGCATATTGTATTTTAAAGGAAGAGCTTGGGTACCAAAGGTGAATGGATTAAGAGATGTACTCATGAACGAAGCCCATAATTCAAGGTATTCGATCCATCCGGGAGCGGATAAGATGTACCAAGGTCTAAAAAGGGACTTTTGGTGGCCTGGGATGAAAGGTGATGTAGCCCGATATGTGAGCCGATGCATGACTTGCGCAATGGTCAAAGCGGAGCATCAAAAGCCGGTTGGATTGTTGAAACAACCTGAAATCCCCGAATGGAAATGGGAGCAAATAGCAATGGACCTAGTGACGAAGTTGCCTAGAACCAAGAAAGGCCATAATGCTATATGGGTAGTTGTCGATCGTCTTACGAAATCAGCCCATTTCATTCCAATAAGAGAAGATTGGAATACCGAGCGTCTAGCTCGCCTATATGTTGAGAAGATTGTGATATTACATGGCGTGCCATTGTCCATAATATCCGATAGGGATGGTAGATTTACCTCACGTTTTTGGGGTCTTGTGCAAGAGGCAATGGGAACAACATTAGCATTAAGCACGGCATACCACCCTCAAACGGATGGACAAAGTGAGCGTACGATACAAACATTGGAGGACATGTTGAGAGCATGTGCATTAGAATTTGATGGAAATTGGGACGAGCACTTACCGTATGCGGAGTTTACTTACAATAATAGTTATCATTCTAGCATACAATGTGCACCGTTTGAAGCCTTGTATGGACGTAAGTGTAGATCACCCATGTGTTGGATCGAAGCGGGTGAAAGAAGTCTAACTACCGTCGATTATGTCCAAGAGACAACGGACAAGGTGGCCATTATAAAGGAAAAGCTCAAAGCCGCGAGAGATCGGCAAAAGAGCTATGCGGATCAAAGAAGGAAGCCTCTTGAATTTGAAGTTGGAGATAAAGTACTACTAAAAGTATCGCAATGGAAAGGAACCATAAGGTTTGGCAAGAAAGGAAAGTTGAGCCCTCGATACATTGGGCCGTTCAAGATTATTGCTAGAATAGGCCCCGTGGCCTACAAGTTGGAACTACCCCAAGAATTGGGAGATGTCCATGACACGTTTCACGTGTCAAACCTGAAGAAATGCGTGGCAGATGATTCAAAAGTGGTCCCACTCGAGGAACTACGTGTGGAAGATAAGCTCCAATATCGAGAGGAGCCGGTAGAGGTTCTAGACCGCGACGAAAAGCGCCTTAAGAGAAGCAAGATCCCTATCGTTAAAGTTAGATGGGATTTGTACACGGACCCGAATTCACCTGGGAGCGCGAGGACTTTATACGAGAGAAATACCCGCACCTTCTCCCTAAGCAAATTCAAATTCCGAGACGGAATTCTTCTAAGGGGGTAAGGATGTAACAACCCTCCTTTTTAAATATTATATATGTGCTAGTTATGTTGCCTATGATCTCGCAAGCCATCGTTATGTTAGAAACTAGTAGATGATGCCCCTAAATTAGCAATCTAAAGCTATTATTTGGTCCTAAATTGAATCCAATACAATGCCATTGAGCAAAATTTCATTGTTGACAATCTAGTTATATAAATAATAATGTAAGACTCACAAGTTGAGATAACGACCAAGAACTCTTATAAACGTCCAACAATTTAATCATCAAGTCAATTTAAGTAAACATGACATAAAAATAACATGCCTAACTCAAAAATATGTTTATAAACTAATATGCACATAAACGTGCTTGAATAATAATAATAGGTATATGTATGTCTAATACAAATACAAAATGTACATAAAATGACTTAAGTAGCTAAATTAAAAACACAAAAGTATGTATATACATACATATATACACACGACATACATATACATATATATACTCTTGGACACAAACAACTAACTATACTTACAAATAAACATATATTACTCTTACAAAACAAATACCCACTTAAATATACATACATACATATACACTTATAAAAAAAAAGAATAGAAAAACCCTTCAATTCCCCCTCCCTTTGGCCGTCCCCCTATACACACACACACTCACATTCTCATTTAAAATTACCCTCTTTTACACTCCCCATACAACAAAACACTCATACCCTTTCTCTTCCCAACACACACACACATTCTTACACTCCAAAAATCAACTTTCTCTCCATCTTTTCTCTCTTATTTTCGGCAGCCCCAAAACAAGAAAAAGGGAAGAAAAATCCATCTAAACTTATATTAATAATAAGGGTTTTAAGTTAGATTAATAAAGGGTTAATCCAAGCAAGGTTCAAGGGTTGTTTAAGGCTTAGATTAAGGGTTGTTTGAGGGTTTGGAGGCCACGAAAATTCTGCCCATTTTTCACCATCAAAACCGAGCTCAAGAGGGTATAAATCTTCATCCTTTTTACTAGATTTAATCTTGTTCTTGTTTATATTCAAAGGTTTTATCAAAAGTTTATGTTTTCTTCTTGTTTTCTTTATAATACACACTTGATGAGGGCAAAGTTGATAGGATCTTTCTCCTCATGCACATGCATGTCGAATCCATGAGAAAGATCCAAGGATTCAACAAGTTTAAGACCCAAAAGTGTTGTTATAGATTAAGTAGCTTTTAAAGTGATTTTCCTTTTGATAGATCTATATGTTTTTGTATATTTTGAAGAATATATTTCTGAGATTTTTCATTAAAAAGATGTTTTTATGTTGTTGAATGTTAGATCTATAAAAGTTAGTATTACAAAGTGTTGATTTGAATGCATGTATGCTAGATTTAAGAAAGTTGGATCTTTTGTTGGATTATGAGGTGGATATGGACTTGTTATAAGTGAAAAATATGTTAATATTGATGTCAAGATTCTGGAAAAATAAATGAAATAACAAAGAGACAAAGCTTGGACCAAAACTAGTAAAAATAAGCTTGAAATCACAAACCGAAAACATGCAAAAAGCTATTTTGAGCACACACTTGCACCATAATCAAAGGACAAGAAAAATATATTAAACTCACTGGAAATAAGTTGTTACAAAAGTATAAAACTCAAGTCTTTTGGTTCATGACAACAATAAGCTCAAAAATCACCTTTTCGGGTCAAATAAGCACTAACCGAAAGCACTAAATTGCACATATCACACCACCACCACTATCACGACTTTGAACACCAAAATATGATGAACTTTCTGGAAATAATGAAACAAGAATGAAAACCCCTTTTGAAGCACTTTAATTGCTTAAGAAATGAGGCTAAAATCACTATTTCGGTAAACGGTTTTTAAGCTTAAAGTCCTCAAAATAAGCAAGACACAAGAGAGGTTGAATTGATATGAATTTTTATTGATAAAATTTTCCTAAAAGGCCTGGGATTTTTGGCTAAAATGTTTAGTGGTGATTTCTAAGAATTTCCATGAATTATTGAATTTAAATGGTAATTAAAAGACATATAAATCAATAAATAAATTATGTAAATCAAGAATGTGGTTAAAACATCATAACCAATGGTAAAAATAACTCAAACCTACTAGAGAAAAATAATTAAAAGCTAACAAACAAGTGTTACATGATTTAAAGGTAAATAATTATGTAAAAATCACTAATTAATCACTATTATTAAATTAATGGAAAAATACACAAATAAATATATAAAACATAAAATTCTAAGTCAAAAAGCATAAAAGTCAGTATATAACTCAATTATAATTATTCATAATTTATAAAGATAAATATGGAACTTAAAAGCATTTTTAAGGAATTATTTAATTAATAAATCAATAAAATGAATAAATAATTAATTAAATAATATTAAATTAAATAAAAACTTATAAATCAGAAAATATTCACAAAAATTAATATTATTAAGTAACTAATGACAAGTATCAAGAATGAGTAAAACCCACAATGGAAACCATGACAATCAAAGTCAAGATACCGAAATTCCAACAAGGCGAAATTGCGTATAGTGAGAAAATGACTTTCTCCACTAAATATCTTCCAACCAAACATTATGAACAATATAACATATCCATAAACTAATAACAACCAAAGGAGGGCAAGTCTACTAGTACACATCTCATGATCTAGCTCACTAGTTCATGTCACGCGAACTTACGTCGTGAATATATACATTATGGTTTAGGCTTGCTTGAGGCGCAACAAATCTAGGCGAAGGACTCGCGTTTGATCAGCCCATTTCACTCTCAAATCAAGTGAGTCATAGCCCCCTTTCAAACTCTTTTATGTGTTTTACATACGGGGTGAAAAGCATGATTAATTAAAATGGCTTTCTTTTATGAAAATACTATATTGAACGAATGATGATTATATGGGAATGTTATTGTATGTCCAACGTGTTATATGTTATATGATGAGCTTGAGTACTGTCAAACGGTGGTCCCCTGTACACTACTATTAACTCATTGAGGCCTGTAGTTAGAGGGTTGCGCAACTAGAATTCGTCCCCTCACTCACCAAGATGGCAGCGGGTTGACTGGCCGCCTTTGTGGCCGCCCTCATCTCCGGTCTGCCTAGGGGTGCTCTAATCTACATATATATTACTGGTCGTTTCCATGGCACGACCCATTTATTATTATTATTGCACGTGATTGACAGCATGTGCTTCTATTATCATATCTTCGGGACATATTATCATTATTATTATTTGGACGTGAAAGGGTCTTAGTAGTGGCTCAAGACAAACTCATCGAATTATGCTTTTGGCCAAGTGACATTGATACTAATTATGGTTGGATATTATTGTTTGGACATACGGTTTGGGTATGGATAGTACGATGGAATCCTTGGAAATTTTATGACATATTACTTCTTGTATCTGATCAAATATATATATATGTTGTTAGCATAAACCTATGAACTCACTCAACTCTCGTAGTTGACACTTTTTCTTCATGCTTTTCAGGTATAGAGCAATAGGTACTAAGCTTGACCGCCCTATGGAAGCTTATTTGTAATGTGCTTGGACTTATGTAATGCAAACATTTGGTCTTTTGTTTATGAACTTGGTTATGTAATGATCGTTAAACGTCAACTTGAACTTGTAATCTTTTGAGATTTGAACGTCATTCGAAACTTTATGCTGATGATTTCTACTTAATCTTTTTGTACCATGTCGTTCTGTGGCATCTCGTGTTTCCGCCCTAGTCGGGGTGTTACAATAACCTTATCAGCTTGCTTCCTCACAACACTTGCTGCCAGTTCAACGACCCTATCAACACTTTCAGTTTCAATTGGGGAGCATTTCCAGAGTTTACATTTTCAGTTGCTGGGGCTTCTTCAGCAGTTTTCTCCCCCTTGGAAGCAGCTGAGGAACTAGCTACTTCCACTTTCTCTTTCGTGAGAAGTCCCAACATTTTACCCATCATTTCCTTAAGATTCCCAACCTCTGCTTCAAGTTTGCGCTGCCTGCTGACAGATTCTTCAAGTAACTTCTTGTCAACAGCAACTTGGAAAGGCGTGTGAGAGAAGAGTTTATTTTTGAGAGAATTAATTTCTTGGGTGAGAGAAGTGTGAAAATCATCTTGATTTTTGGAAAAGGAGGAAACGGTATTATGAAGTTGGCGAAGGTGAGCAGTGAAAAGAATGTTGGATTGAGAGAGTTGTTGTAGAGAGGATAAAAGACCAGGTACTTCAGTGACATTCGCTGACTTAACTTCAGCTTTCAGTTTATCCAGCGATGCAGAGATTTGAGAGTTGGAAGTGCTGACTCTCTGCATGCTGTGGTGAAGCAGCTTTTGATTCCTCTTAAATAGATATTCATTGGACAGGGTGTCAGCATGTTGCTTTTTGGTGATGCCAAACACTCTGTCCTTCAGCTCAGCTAGCTCATCAAGCAATTCATTGTTTCCAGAAACCAATTCTTCAAACTTGGCCAATGCCCCAGTGTTCATTTCGGCCATTTTATCTACCAACCATGCATATAAATAACCATGCCTGTTTCCTTGACTTTGCACAACCTGCAGTCTTCTCAACATTTCTTGCATTTGATAAGTTTCAACATAGTCAAGACCAGGCACATTCACAGCAGTGAAAGCAGTGGTGGCTTCATCAGCAGAGGGAACCCTGAGCTCCTTCAAAGAGATAGGATACGTAGAGCAAGGTACTTTGAAAAAGTCTGGATGGTACAATGAGGGCACTTCCATGATGATTTCATCATCAACATCCTCTTCTACATTAAAAACATCAGCCTTGTGGATGTGCTCTAGACAAATTTGCATCCTCCTGAGGAGTTCATTATCATCCAAGGCCGGCACATAATCTCCAAAGTGAGTAAGAAGAAGGTGGAGGCATATCCGATAGTGACACTGGACCATCTTCAAATTCAGTTGGTGGTGAGGAGATTAACAAGTAGCCCATATCAGCATCCAGAAAACCACTGACCATTTCTTCTTCATTTTCTTCAGTGGCAGCGAGTTTGATTTCAGCCTCATCATCTTGTTGGCTAAACACGCTGCCTAACTCTTCATCACTTACATTATCATCTTGAGAAACATTTGTCTCGGTCCCTGCACAAACAGTTTCGGAGACAGTAGAATAGATTTGAGTAGGGGAACCGGGTGCCTCAGTCTCAGTGTGTTGTTCCACCAAGACCTCATCGGCCGTAGAATTTGTTGTCTCTAGCATCACCTGTGATCTGGCTGCTGACAACGACTCAGAGGGTAATTGAGAAGAAGGGGAATTTATTGGGGGAGGAGTTGGACTTTGACCTCTAGTGGGTTGGGGTGACCCAATATCTTCACCAACCTCGCCTACAGAAGTTTGAGGTGGCTGCTTGCTGGTCCCATTTAACTCGTCAACAGCCTGTTGGGAGGCTGCTGATGGGGTGGCTTGGGTACTAATGTCCATGGGCGTTGTGGACTTCCTAACCTTGGTTTTGCCCTTTGATACGCTCCGCTTACGTTTTGGGACGTCAGCGGAGGGTGAAGATTGTAAATTTTGTGTTGAGGATGCTGCCTTGGATTTACTTTTGGTCTTTTTAGAGGTTTGGGAGGTCGTGGGGGGTTTTCCAGCGAACCAGCCTCAGAAGGCATTCTAGCATCCACAGCGACCGTATCAGCCACTTCATCAGAAAGAAGTGCTGCCTCCCAGTCGCTGTCTTTAGGGTATAAAGAAGAATTTAAAGAGAAAAGTACCTCTTTCATGTGTGAGGTAAAGCGAGCAACCTGATGCTCAGCAGGCTGCTTGTATATATTGTTTCCAACCCTTGCTGTTGGAATTGTTGAAGCATTAGGCAGCTCATATTCATCTCCCAGCGCCTCTTTGAAAATAAGGGAGAAAAATCTTGTGAAGGGCACAGTGTGTGACCTATTGTTCATGCTGATCTTGTTCTTCATATCATTGAAGATCAACTGGGCATAATCCACAAATCGTCCTTCAACAAGAGCGTGGATTATGGGCATCGATGTTGATGATGTCTGGTTGTAAGACCCAGAATTTCCACCCATGCACTGAATTACATGAGTGAATAGAACTCTCCAGATCCCAGGGAGATTTTGCTTTAAGGGGTTGCTGGGGATCGCTGGAGGGCTCTTCAAATTATAGTTGTAGCCAATCGATGGCAACCATTCCTTCCATTCACTTTCAGAGACTGGCTCCACAAACTTAACATCATCAGTTTCTTGTGGCAGCCTTAGAGTATGGCGAAGAGACGCCGGAGTGACTGTGATTGATTTCTCCCCCTGTCGAACTGTTCCGGTGATGGACTTGGACTCATCATCATAATTACAAGTCCACCAAAATTCACGAAGAAGGTGAACAAAAATCTTTTCTGGATCTGCCATCATACAATAATCTGTGGGAGAGGCATGAAGAAAATCAAGAATTGGCCTATATCCTTTTGTACCTTTTGGTACGTCAGACGTGCCAAGATGATTGTTAGGCTTGACAATCATCTTTGAGGGAGAAAAGGAGATTTTCGAGGATTTTGTGACATTTACTGGCACATACTCGAGAGAATTAAGATAAGTGGTTAGTTCTTGTTCCTGAACTTGTGGTTCAGAAACCGGTGGATTTTGTACGGCGACGGTCGAGGAAGAAGGGATTTCAACATTTTCAGTAGATTGAGGAATATCGGATGAAGATGCCATTGATTTATTTGAGATATTGATCGGAGAAGAAGATGAATAGATAGAGAGAGAAATATGGAAAGTTGTAAGTTTGAAAGAATATGAAAAGATATGTGTGTGTGTGTATGTGAAGAGATTTGAATTTATAGGGTATGGTGGTGGGTCACATTTTCACACACAAAAAGATATGATTAAAAAGTTTCTCTCTCCTCTTAACAGTTGTAACCAACTGTTTTCGTATATATACGATTATAATATATATAAAAACACTTTTGTGAGTAACGTTTTGATAAAAGGAAGAAAATAATATCTACAAATACTTGAGTATACGCCGTATTTGCAGACATCACCTGTCAATCAGACTGTCATATACAGACAAATGACGTGATCAAGGCAGAAATCGAGGTGACCTTTCAGTTTGAATTTTAAAAACATGTGGTTCAAAATTCTGCCACGTCACTCACATAGTTACTTCACAAACACTTAGTTTCAGAAAATATCCTATGTTTTATTAACTGAGAAATTAAGGTTTAGAAAGATATTTAACACAATTAAATGCCTCTTACTTCAGCACCCTTTTGAGAAAAGAAGTTTGGATGCTGATGACATTTAATTATTTTGAAAGACCACATGCTGGAAGATGCTCAGCATGTCTAATGTTTTGTCAGCGACTTTCACAACTAACGTTGGTCGCTGACTACAGTTTTTGGCAAACTGTCAGCCATCAACGGATTTAAGAAGTCTTTACCAGAGCCGTTTGCTACTGGACTAGATGAAGACTTTTAGCTCTCCATTGCTTTTATTTTGCTTTTTCCCAAAGGAACAGGGATCAACAGATTTAAGAAGTCTTTACCATAGCCGTTTGCTATTGGACTAGATGAAGACTTTTAGCTCTCCATTGCTTTTATTTTGCTTTTTCCCAAAGCAACAGGGATCAACGGATTTAAGAAGTCTTTACCATAGCCGTTTGCTAATGGACTAGATGAAGACTTTTAGCTCTCCATTGCTTTATTTTGCTTTTTCCCAAAGAACAGGGATCAACGGATTTAAGAAGTCTTACCATAGCCGTTTGCTAATGGACTAGATGAAGACTTTTAGCTCTCCATTGCTTTTATTTTGCTTTTTCCCAAAGCAACAGGGATCAACGGATTTAAGAAGTCTTTACCATAGCCGTTTGCTATTGGACTAGATGAAGACTTTTAGCTCTCCATTGCTTTTATTTTGCTTTTTCCCAAAGCAACAGGGATCAACGGATTTAAGAAGTCTTTACCATAGCCGTTTGCTAATGGACTAGATGAAGACTTTTAGCTCTCCATTGCTTTTATTTTGCTTTTTCCCAAAGCAACAGGGATAAACGGATTTGATAAGTCTTTACCAGAGCCGTTTGCTACTGGACTAGATGAAGACTTTAAGCTCTTCATTGCTTTAGGCTCAGCGAGTAAGACAGACTTAAACTCGCTGAGTTAGCTACATGATAAGTCATGTTGCTGATTCCCCATTTGGCATTCCTAACTTGCTGACAAGCAATTTGAATCTAGTTTCATCCAATGGTTTAGTAAAGATGTCAGCGATTTGATCATCAGTTGGAATGAAATAGATTTCAATATCACCTTTCATGACATGGTCACGAATAAAGTGATATCGAATATCAATATGCTTAGTTTTTGAATGCTGAACAGGGTTGTGTGTAATAGCAATAGCACTTGTATTATCACACATGATTGGAATTTTGGAGTATTCCAAATCATAATCAGCAAGCTGATGTTTCATCCAAAGAATTTGGGCACAACAGCTCGCTGCTGAGACATTCTGCCTCAGCGGTGGAGATGGAAACTGTGTGTTGCTTTTTACTAGTCCAACTAGTTAGCTTCCCCCCCAACAGTTGACATCCTCCACTGGTGCTTTTGCGATCAAGCATGCAACCAGCATAGTCAGAGTCAGAATATCCAACTAATGCAATGTGGCGTGAAAGTCCCAAGTTTGCAACGATTAAGTAATTAAACAACTAATGTAAATTACACTAAGAACATAAGACAAGGAAGTAAAGATGTTTAATCATAAGTAACATAGATTAAACAGTGAATACATGGTCGGTTTACAAAGAAATAAAAGAGAAAATATTGTTAAGTTTTTGACACACTAAAACTTAACAATTTTACAAAGAGAGAAAAACACACTAAGTGTAAATATGGCACACACCAACACTTGTGCGGCTAGGTCAAGTGATGTCTTATATAGGAGAGAAAAGACATCACATGATAACCCAATAGATGTTGACACATGAAGGTTGTCAACTATCTATTGGTGGATAAATCAGATCTGCAGAGGTCTCTTTTCTTCATCTTGTTTCTTTCCCAAAACGGCATGAAAGAGAAATACCTTAGTACCAAAATGGTACAAGCTCACATGGCTCCATCCTGATCTATCAACACGTGTCCTTGGGGACCAGTCTTCTTATCTTCATCTTCCCGCCCATATTTGACTTACAAAGCATGGCGGTGAGTCATTGAACTTATCCTTTAACTCGAAGATAATTGATGGTCGCTGAGAGCTCGCTGACGAAGTCACTCGCTGAGTTTCTCAGCGAATCCATGACTCAACATGCGGCTATGGTGCTAGCGGCGTGGTGTGGTGGTGGCGACGAAGATTGACAGCAGTAGTGTCGCCCCGTGGCTGCGGTGGTTTCGGTAAAGTGACGGATGATGGGGGAGGCGATAAGAACAACTAAAAAAACATTTTCAACTCATATCATCAATTTAAAAATAATTCGTATCTACAAATATTAATTTGATCAAAAAAATGATATTTAATTCATATAATAGTAACTTAAATAATAAATATAAGTTTTACGTAAATAATCATCAAATTTTTGCCTAAAACCAAATTGTTATACACGTATGACAACCCTCCAAATATTACTATTAAATTTCCATTATCAACATAAACCATGACAACTTAACTTCATGTCAAACATGAGTTAAACATTAGTAACAAATTGAACCATAAACATGGACATACCAATAACATGTAAAAATAACTCGATTATTTAATCATATGTGTAACACTAATTTATGCATTATATCATCTGTATATATCTGCAAATACCTTTATATATATATATACTAGATTTTAGACCCGTGTCAAATACACGGGTTTTACAATATTATCAATATAAGAATTAGTATATGGAACAATAAAAATACTTATTCGTTAAAATATACTTAAAAAAATTAAGATATTCAAATTTAAATACTGAATGCTAAATCATATCAAGCTGGATGGTGTAGCAGAGTTTCTTTTATACAAACTCTTCCAATAAGCAATATCTTAACCTTGATTACACAATTGACCGAGTTCTCATTGATGTCTTGCAAAAATAAAAAAGTAATTTTATTTTCGTTAGCCATGGTTTTTAAGAACAATAAAAGTAGTAGTTGGTTCGTGGGTTTTCAATAATTTTGTGTGTTGTGATTTTATTTGTAGGATTCGGTTTATATAAGAAAAATTTGTATCCTAAATATACTTTGATTCCAATTACTAATAACAACAATGATTTTCCTAATTATAGTTCGATTACAATTACTAATGACAACCAAATTACAATTATTTTGATTACAATTAGATAAAATATTGAAAGTTTGTACCTTTTGGCGAACAAAAACTACTAATGATACCATTGTTATGCCAAATTACTGTACAATACCTTTCAAATGAAATTCTAAATAATCGTATCATCATTATCATTATATATCTAAAAGTTGTATCAAGGGGTGGGAAAATTTGGCGATTTTTAGTGTTACATTTATGGGGTATTATTAGGGTACTTAATAGGGGTTAATTATTACCATCTTATTTTCTCATTATATCTAATTTTGCATTTCGTTAATACCCCACACCTTTTATGACATTCCGTAGCAACAATAGAAGGCCATCTAATGTTCGAAAAAAATTACCATCTTATTTTTCCATTATTATCAATTTTGCATTACACCCATTGCATTTTGATGCCCCGGTTATTTAATAAACAGAATCCTTTTATCACATTCGGTAGCAATAGAAGCCCATCCATCCAAGAGAAGCCCATCCGTCATACAGTACTATTTTTTAAAACTGAGCGTCGTTTTGCCTATCCTTTTTTCATGTTGGGTCACATCTCCTCATCTCCTCTGCTCCTCTTCCAAACCGCCCTCTCTTAATTCCGCAGTTTGATGATGCAGCCCCATTCCATCTTCTTCAGTTCCTATGCCTTCTTGCATTCAAACAGCCAGGTTAGTGATTTTTACACCCTTTTTATTTATATCGCATATATGTATATGGATCGATGTTTCAGTCCTAATTGGAGTTTTACTGTTTTCATTATTAATTCGTGTAATTTATCCTTCATTCATTGTGTAGAGTTATGATCATTGCTTGCTATCTCTGTTTTATTAAATGAGTACATTTTTAAAGTGAAAATGTTATGACTATAGTATTTATTTATTGATGGTGATCTGAAGAGACAATCATCAGTTTTTCTATATATCTGTCAACATTCTTTCTTTTATTTATTGATCGTCCTGCAGGTTTTAAACTCGGCTTGAAGCTTTTGTTTCGTTCTTCATCATGGTTTCCTAAATCACCAGCGAAAGGGACAAGTTGTTATATGAGGTTACTGTATGTTTTTATAAAACCCCAAGTGTTTCTTCTTCTCAATTAACTCATTCCTTTTTCAAATAATAATTTATTGTTGAATATTTGTTTTGTAAACATTATTTATCTTATGCACACCACGTGTTTGATGAAAAGTCTAAATGGGATATATCTATGTGTATCATTTGTATAATCCGATTTCTTTTAAATTATTTCTTCAAAAAGTTATGTGTCTGGCTCAATCTAGGAGAAATCGGTTTCTTTTCCTGAATGTAGTGCTGGCTTACAAGACTACACGCCCTGTACGGATCCTAATGTATGCCTTCTTTTGATTGCCTTTGGAACTTTACTTTACAGTATATGTATGTCAGCTATTTATACGAATCTTCCTGTCATTTATTATTGATGTATCTGTATTTGTGTAAATAGAGATGGATGAAACACGGGCGGCATATGCTTACAATCATGGAACGATATTGTCCGCCTGCATTTGATTGGAGGTAGTGTTTGCTATCTCCACTTGATGGCTACAAGGAGGTTATCAGATGGCCAAAGAGCAAAGATGAATATTAGAATCGGTTAATTTCTAATCTTTTCCTGTCTATCAAAATTATAGATGACAATAAGGGTTGTTGACATGGTTACTAGGTATAACATACCAATAACTTTAGCTATTGTGTTAGTGATGAACTATAACACAAAGAGATCCATTTAGTAATTAAACTGTATGTTTTAGACAGAAAGGTATCAAGTCCTGTTGACCTGAGATACAAAGCAAAGACTCAATGCCAAAGCAACTTAAAGAACTATTACCGGATTTATATTGTTTGAAAGGAGAGTCTATTAGCATTCTTACCCCTGCGTCTTCATATATCTGATCATTCCTCTAGGAAGTCTTAGTTGTACAAATTTTATACATGGATTGGCTGGACTTCTTGAAAGAAAAGGTTCGTGCTTTATATTAACGAGAAACATCATTGGCCATCTTTCGTAGTGATCCGATAAGTTGCTGCGATTATGTCCTCATTGATTTATATAATTTTCATCACTTAATATTGAAGTTGATTAGTTGCCTGGTGTGTTTTATTTTTTAAGTCACACCTCAAAAGGGTGGTGACGCGAATATGAGCCTTGGTGGCATACACCTTTACACTTCAGGCAGGTGGGCACGGTTTTATTTGATTCATGTCCATGGCATCATATTTCTTTGGACGGTTTGCTTTTTATAACCGGGATGATTGTCTAATAATGATCTCTGTTTATTTCTTTTAGTGTCGTTAAAGCAGATAAGAAACTTTTAATCGTGCTATTTCCAGATGGTCATTTCAGTGAAGAGTCCAGCTGTGGACCCTTGACGGGTTGCTGGGCTTATCTAAGGAGTTAGTATGCAAATAGTTGGTTTAGATGTTGACGACCCTCCTAAATTATGCAACTGAGAAGGTTAGTTTTTTTTTGTCATTCAGAATCTAACTTAACTCATTCTGTTTATGTCTATGCTGGTGTGATAATTAAGGTTAAAATAATATAGTACGTTAAAATAATACGAATCCGAGTCTTAATCTTGCTGAAGGTTTTAGATTGTTGGGTAGTCTAAATATCTGGCTTATCTTATGTGCCTGTCTATGTAGGTATAAATTATTCAAAAGGCTAGGCACAATGTGTTTATGTAACAGGTACTATTTGAATCTCACAATAATATACTCATTCGAAAATCGTACTTTTTGCTATAGTGACATCAGTACACAAGCTATCACACATGGATAAACATACCAAGTAATACAGGAGCTGACATAAGGCTATCTTAGAGAAAAAACCTACAAAATCCTGGTGGGGGTTATTGTGTGTGCAACAGCGTCTATATGGTTGCCCATTTCTCACGCTCTTCTTTTTGATTTCCTAAGAGATGAAACTCGATGGAATGAGGTACATATAACCTTCTTTTCATACATGTAAAACAATGCAAAGTTTTTGTTACGTTATAATTTTAAACGAAAACTCAATCAACTTCACATCATTGTATGAATTTTCAGGGGGAAGGAGGCCAAGTGCAATTTATAGCCGGTTTGACAAAGGACAAGTTCAGGGAGACACTGTCTCTACATGTAAGATTTCTTTCTTTTTAGTAATGTAGCATTTTTTCCACATATTACTTTAAGTTTTTGATTTGGGTTATCATTTACTTTAAGTGCATGTTAAATCGGTTAAAACTTGAACGCCATCCAAAATTTCTTCCAGCAGCATTATTCTTACTTTCATGCGATGCTATAGTTATAACATAGTCTGATTTGATTTAATTTGTTTTGAATCTGATTGCTTTTTTTAATGCAGGTACATACCTTCTAAAAGGTGAATGTGATTCGGTATGGTGGAGGGTGAGTTCTACTTCTTCTATTAGGAATTATTATACTTGAATATGCATTTATTAATATACTTGCATAAATACCTAGATATATTGAACCACTGGGTAATAGCCCAGTGGCCACCAGTCGCCACTTTCCAGGGGGAACCTGGGTTCGAGTCTTGCCAAAGGCAAACTTGAGATAATCAGGGGATTATTAAGTGGTTGAGATTCACCTGGACACTAGCTTGGCTGGGGGATTAGTGGGTACCATATGGTACATGGGATCAGGGGGTTCCCATCCAATTATCCTTTTTTTTTACCTAGATATATTGCCTGCAAAAAGCAAGAAGTATTACTGTCAGTCATAAAGCTGTTTAGACTTATGAGGCTATTAACAAGTTTTTGGTGATTGATATGCATCTCTTCTTGCTTTTGTTGGTTTTTTCCGATTAACTTACAAGGTTTCGTTGATCAGTCTGTTAGAGTATTTATGAGGGTTTTGTTTGCTGGTAATTGACACCAACAAAGGAGGTTAGATAAACTCGTGTTACTGTAGCACGAGTTTAGTAAACTCGTGTTACTGTAGCACGTGTTTAGTCAAACTCGTGTTACTGTAGCACGAGTTTAGTCAAACTCGTGTTACTGTAGCACGTGTTTAGTCAAACTCGTGTTACTGTAGCACGAGTTTAGTCAAACTCGTGTTACTGTAGCACGAGTTTAGTCAAACTCGTGTTACTGTAGCACGTGTTTAGTCAAACTCGTGTTACTGTAGCACGAGTTTAGTCAAACTCGTGTTACTGTAGCACGAGTTTAGTCAAACTCGTGTTACTGTAGCACGAGTTTAGTCAAACTCGTGTTACTGTAGCACGAGTTTAGTCAAACTCGTGTTACTGTAGCACGAGTTTAGTCAAACTCGTGTTACTGTAGCACGAGTTTAGTCAAACTCGTGTTACTGTAGCACGAGTTTAGTCAAACTCGTGTTACTGTAGCACGAGTTTAGTCAAACTCGTGTTACTGTAGCACGAGTTTAGTCAAACTCGTGTTACTGTAGCACGAGTTTAGTCAAACTCGTGTTACTGTAGCACGTGTTTAGTCAAACTCGTGTTACTGTAGCACGAGTTTAGTCAAACTCGTGTTACTGTAGCACGAGTTTAGTCAAACTCGTGTTACTGTAGCACGAGTTTAGTAAACACGTGATGACCACGTGTTTAGTCAAACTCGTGTTACTGTAGCACGAGTTTAGTCAAACTCGTGTTACTGTAGCACGAGTTTAGTCAAACTCGTGTTACTGTAGCACGTGTTTAGTCAAACTCGTGTTACTGTAGCACGAGTTTAGTCAAACTCGTGTTACTGTAGCACGAGTTTAGTCAAACTCGTGTTACTGTAGCACGAGTTTAGTCAAACTCGTGTTACTGTAGCACGTGTTTAGTCAAACTCGTGTTACTGTAGCACGTGTTTAGTCAAACTCGTGTTACTGTAGCACGAGTTTAGTCAAACTCGTGTTACTGTAGCACGTGTTTAGTCAAACTCGTGTTACTGTAGCACGAGTTTAGTCAAACTCGTGTTACTGTAGCACGAGTTTAGTCAAACTCGTGTTACTGTAGCACGAGTTTAGTCAAACTCGTGTTACTGTAGCACGAGTTTAGTCAAACTCGTGTTACTGTAGCACGAGTTTAGTCAAACTCGTGTTACTGTAGCACGAGTTTAGTCAAACTCGTGTTACTGTAGCACGAGTTTAGTCAAACTCGTGTTACTGTAGCACGAGTTTAGTCAAACTCGTGTTACTGTAGCACGAGTTTAGTCAAACTCGTGTGATGTACACGTGTTTAGTCAAACTCGTGTTACTGTAGCACGAGTTTAGTCAAACTCGTGTTACTGTAGCACGTGTTTAGTCAAACTCGTGTTACTGTAGCACGAGTTTAGTCAAACTCGTGTTACTGTAGCACGAGTTTAGTCAAACTCGTGTTACTGTAGCACGAGTTTAGTCAAACTCGTGTTACTGTAGCACGAGTTTAGTCAAACTCGTGTTACTGTAGCACGAGTTTAGTCAAACTCGTGTTACTGTAGCACGTGTTTAGTCAAACTCGTGTTACTGTAGCACGAGTTTAGTCAAACTCGTGTTACTGTAGCACGAGTTTAGTCAAACTCGTGTTACTGTAGCACGAGTTTAGTCAAACTCGTGTTACTGTAGCACGTGTTTAGTCAAACTCGTGTTACTGTAGCACGAGTTTAGTCAAACTCGTGTTACTGTAGCACGAGTTTAGTCAAACTCGTGTTACTGTAGCACGAGTTTAGTCAAACTCGTGTTACTGTAGCACGAGTTTAGTCAAACTCGTGTTACTGTAGCACGAGTTTAGTCAAACTCGTGTTACTGTAGCACGAGTTTAGTCAAACTCGTGTTACTGTAGCACGAGTTTAGTCAAACTCGTGTTACTGTAGCACGTGTTTAGTCAAACTCGTGTTACTGTAGCACGAGTTTAGTCAAACTCGTGTTACTGTAGCACGAGTTTAGTCAAACTCGTGTTACTGTAGCACGAGTTTAGTCAAACTCGTGTTACTGTAGCACGAGTTTAGTCAAACTCGTGTTACTGTAGCACGAGTATTTAGACTAACTCGTGTTACTGTAGCACGAGTTTACTCAAACTCGTGTTACTGTAGCACGTGTTTAGTCAAACTCGTGTTACTGTAGCACGAGTTTAGTCAAACTCGTGTTACTGTAGCACGAGTTTAGTCAAACTCGTGTTACTGTAGCACGAGTTTAGTCAAACTCGTGTTACTGTAGCACGTGTTTAGTCAAACTCGTGTTACTGTAGCACGAGTTTAGTCAAACTCGTGTTACTGTAGCACGTGTTTAGTCAAACTCGTGTTACTGTAGCACGAGTTTAGTCAAACTCGTGTTACTGTAGCACGTGTTTAGTCAAACTCGTGTTACTGTAGCACGAGTTTAGTCAAACTCGTGTTACTGTAGCACGAGTTTAGTCAAACTCGTGTTACTGTAGCACGAGTTTAGTCAAACTCGTGTTACTGTAGCACGAGTTTAGTCAAACTCGTGTTACTGTAGCACGAGTTTAGTCAAACTCGTGTTACTGTAGCACGAGTTTAGTCAAACTCGTGTTACTGTAGCACGTGTTTAGTCAAACTCGTGTTACTGTAGCACGTGTTTAGTCAAACTCGTGTTACTGTAGCACGAGTTTAGTCAAACTCGTGTTACTGTAGCACGAGTTTAGTCAAACTCGTGTTACTGTAGCACGAGTTTAGTCAAACTCGTGTTACTGTAGCACGAGTTTAGTCAAACTCGTGTTACTGTAGCACGTGTTTAGTCAAACTCGTGTTACTGTAGCACGAGTTTAGTCAAACTCGTGTTACTGTAGCACGAGTTTAGTCAAACTCGTGTTACTGTAGCACGAGTTTAGTCAAACTCGTGTTACTGTAGCACGAGTTTAGTCAAACTCGTGTTACTGTAGCACGAGTTTAGTCAAACTCGTGTTACTGTAGCACGAGTTTAGTCAAACTCGTGTTACTGTAGCACGAGTTTAGTCAAACTCGTGTTACTGTAGCACGAGTTTAGTCAAACTCGTGTTACTGTAGCACGAGTTTAGTCAAACTCGTGTTACTGTAGCACGAGTTTAGTCAAACTCGTGTTACTGTAGCACGTGTTTAGTCAAACTCGTGTTACTGTAGCACGAGTTTAGTCAAACTCGTGTTACTGTAGCACGAGTTTAGTCAAACTCGTGTTACTGTAGCACGTGTTTAGTCAAACTCGTGTTACTGTAGCACGAGTTTAGTCAAACTCGTGTTACTGTAGCACGAGTTTAGTCAAACTCGTGTTACTGTAGCACGAGTTTAGTCAAACTCGTGTTACTGTAGCACGAGTTTAGTCAAACTCGTGTTACTGTAGCACGAGTTTAGTCAAACTCGTGTTACTGTAGCACGAGTTTAGTCAAACTCGTGTTACTGTAGCACGAGTTTAGTCAAACTCGTGTTACTGTAGCACGAGTTTATACACACTTTCTTTTGTCATCTTTTAAGTATACTTTAATTACTTAAAACGTGACTAGTTTATCACTTGTATCTGTATGTTACTTATAATCATATCCATACAAGTCGTAAACATTAAACATACCAAATCTCTGATCAATATGTAATCATTCACATTATCTAAGTCCAAATAACACGTTTAAACATAACATAAGTCTATGATTACATATTACAAAACATAAACATACTGATCAAATCGCTGTTGCTGTTGTCAACAGAATCATGCACTTACAGTCTCCCCCTTGACATCAGCTACACGATTTCTTCAGTCTTAAAACAAAAACATTATCCTTCAAATAACAATCTCCTGCTATTCGCATGAATATTAGCATGTAAACAAATGCGCAAAATCTTCCTGTATCTGCTTTCCTCAGTAGTCCATGAAGGAATAAACAAACACTGAGTGTCGTATAACCTTCGTTGATCATCTCTGGAAAGATTCACGATCTGCATAGGATCATATGTGCGCAACAAAATAACCCTCTTATTCTTATCTCCATACATCAACGCCTCACCAGTATTATTATGAATCTCCCAGTGATCAAGTGTACTCAATACATCTTGAGGCCATTTCTTCACTGGAACTTTCAATACACGCTTGATCGATCGTTGAACAAATTCAATAGTTCCATCATCCTTCGTAACTTTCTTCAAGGATCTTGGCGTTATGAACAAACTGGTTTTATCAAAATCATCATAAAATCTTTTCCTGTAATCATCTTGCAACTTCTTACTCCAGTAAGTTGCATATCCATTTCCACTTGGATTAACCAGCCTTTTCCTTCCTAAATCCATTAAATCGGATTCACTAAGGCTCTCAAAATATCTTTTCATCGGCTTTAAGTATTGACAACCATCATCTCTTTTAATAACAAACAATTTTAGCTCATCATCGAAAAACCAACTCAAAATAGTAGTCACATACGTATGAGCATCTCGATCACTAATAAAATCCCAAAAGACTGACGGTTTCATACCTTCTCCTACAAATCCTCTAGCCGGTATCTTTCTATCGATTTGATGTAAGTGATCTTCATCCCTACTTGGCACTGGATATTCTGTCACATCAAATTCCTTCGAATCTTCAACATTCCAGCTTAGAGTAATTCCATCTTCATCATCTCCAACTTTGGTAAAAACCATAAAGTGTAGAGTTCTTGAACTTGGAATAAAAACTCGCTCAGCTTGAATCTCTTGTTGATCATCTGGAACTTGTTGTTGCACAAACTCATCATCTTGAAGAACATTATCCCAGTCCACATCAGGATTCATTTCACCTTCCTCCAAGCTTTCATCATTTTCAGAATCATCATTTCGAACCTCAGATGTACCTGCATCTATCTTTTGAAGCTTATCTGAAATTTAAAAATTCAAATATTTCAAATATGCAAAGACACACAACATTAAGACATAAAAGATAGCATAAATAAAATAAACTATATCATAAATATAATGTAACAATTTAGTACACCAATATTTATCTTATAATTTTTATCTTATTTACATTTAAAGTACACAAATTATTAATCTCTTAAGGTTCAAAAACAAAATCTGAATCTGACGAATCCGATTCTGACTCTGAAGATGTACAAGTTAACCCTAACTGCTCTTTTACTTGATCCTTATATGATCCTGGATCATGATAATCATCAGGATCCATAAAATCTGCCATAGCTCTCAAATGAGCTTGCGAATCATATCCCAATCTCTTCTCTAGTCTATGCACTATTAATGGGTGCAACTCTGACTCTGAAGACTTATTGGTAGTAGAATCAGAATTTGGGTTACCTGAATTGGAGTCATCATCAATAACTACATCCGGATCCACCATCACAGCTTTTCCTGCATCTTTCTGAGTCCCAGATGTACTAGCACCAGCTGTACCAGCAATCTCTGACTCTGTTTGGAATGGTGTCTCCCCCTGAGTTGATGCTTCTGCTTGAGCTTCAGTTCTTGGCTCACCATCAGCATTCGCATCCTCATCATCATCCTCATCCTCTTTCCTCTTCAACTCCGTTTCCCTACAACTATCTCCCCCTTGAGCCATTAACTGTCGAAGCTGTTCCCTGAGTTCAGCACTTTGACGCTTTTCATCTTCCAACTCAGCAACTAACTTCCCAACTAACCCTTGCATAGATTTCATTTGAGCTTCCAACGACATAACACGTGTCTCCAAATGATTCACCTTAAATTGAGTCGTCATGATATGCGCAGGTTCAACTGTTGGTCTGGCTTCAAAAGATCGAGTAGTAGACTGAGTAGAAACTGGAGGTCGACCAATCATAGGCGGTTGTAATGGACGTAGAAGAGTAGTAAACACTGTGCTTATAGGTACAACAGGTCGAAACGAAGCACTTTGTGTCACTTGAGGAACTGATACTGGAACAGATTCAGATTGAGTAACTGAGACTTGAACAGATTCAGATTGAGTTACAGCAACCGAAGCCTCATCTCGCTCAGGAAGTGATCCTTCCGTCACCTCATTCTGCTCAGACTCTTCTTGCTGTCTATACGTCTCAAATGCTGCAGCCAAGTGAGCTGGTAGAACCTTTCCTGATCGAGGCACTTTCCTTCGTCTGATCAAGGGAATCTCCTCTTCCTCTTGTTCACTCTCCTCTTCCTCTGATTCACTCTCATCTTCAGTACGAACCCTCTTCAAACCTTTTCCAACAGAAGAAGAACCACTTGCCCGATCAACATCAGCCCTAACATAGTTCAGCTGATCATCTACATCTTCCAATAAGCGATCCAGCTCCTGATCTCGTTCAGCATTAGACTCTACGAACAACTCCAGATTATCCAACGGTTGGAAATTATCCACTTGTGCCATAACATCATCTGGATCCAATGCAGCCTGTACAAAAGCTTCACCAACTTCGGGATTAGCATCTGCTGCCTGATCCAACATATCTTCCAACGCTTCATTAGCAGCCTGAACCTCTTCATCAGCAGCTTGTACTTGTCTAACTTCAGGCTGAGCCTGTGGTTGAACCCGTGGACGAACCCGTCGTTGTCGTTGTCTTTGACGTGGAGCCACACGTGGAACTTGAACTTGAGGTTGTGGTGGTGGTGGAGGTGGTGCATCATTATTTCCTCCTTCTTCAACCTCATTTTCATCTTCCCATCCAACAGCCGGAGCTCGATAGTTAGGATTGATCAAATGTCCAAACAATGGCACATTCTGAGGATTTGGATAATTCTCCTTAATCTTTAACATCATAGACCAAATCCGAGTTGGTGGAGAAACAATGTCATAGATATCCTCCAAGACTGGCAGATTCGGTACAAAGTGATTAATGATTGCCATCGTTATCCTTGGCAACATCATGAACCTCTGCGCCCCAGTCTGAGTAATTTGGGTCTTCAAAATATCAAAGAAATAACCCGAGAATGAATATGGTCGATTCAATGTCAAGGCCACCATCTGCGAGCCTACTTGTTTATTAAGCTGATCAAAACCTGCATGTCGATTACTAATTGCCACTATCAAAACATGCGCCAAAAACCTCCATTGGCCATAAAAACCAGCCTTCGCAATCGGCCATTTAGCACCAGGTGTAGCATGACCCATCCTTCCAAAACATCCCCTGACCAAGGTCTCTTCAAACTCTATCGGACCATTCTCTTCTTCAACAGTCCCCAAATGTAATATCTCTCTCAAATCAGCAGCAGAGAAAGAAAAAGTCTGATTAGCCACCGTGGTCTGAAACCTAACACTCCTAGGGACAGCAGCTCTATCCCCTTGTGCTCGCTGCGCTTGAACCACCCTTACAGACGCATTGTTCCAAAAATGATGCAGATAACCTTGATATAAGACTGGATTGTGAGTGAGCACGAAATGAATGCGTGATCGTTCCAAATACCGAAGCAATCCAGTAAACTCCACATTTCTGCGATCTCTTGTCAAATCAATCAACTGATTGTGAGTGAGCACGAAATGAATGCGTGATCGTTCCAAATACCGAAGCAATCCAGTAAACTCCACATTTCTGCGATCTCTTGTCAAATCAATCAACTGATTGTGAGTGAGCACGAAATGAATGCGTGATCGTTCCAAATACCGAAGCAATCCAGTAAACTCCACATTTCTGCGATCTCTTGTCAAATCAATCAACTGATTGTGAGTGAGCACGAAATGAATGCGTGATCGTTCCAAATACCGAAGCAATCCAGTAAACTCCACATTTCTGCGATCTCTTGTCAAATCAATCAACTGATTGTGAGTGGAGAAAAAATTTCTCGGATTTCCTGCCATTTCTGTAAAACAAAAAGAGTGCAATGACAAGAATTTAGCAATAATAAATCTGCACAAGAAAACCTAGAAAATTTTGGAATCTGGTTGTAAACACGTGGTAAAGTCTCAAACGCGTGTACCCATTCTTCAAACGCGTGTTACAATGGTAAACGCGTGTGAACAAGGTAAACGCGTGCAAACATAGGTAAACGCGTTACAAAAGGTAAACACGTGGTAAAGTCTCAAACGCGTGTACCCATTCTTCAAACGCGTGTTACAATGGTAAACGCGTGCAAACAAGGTAAACGCGTTACAAAAGGTAAACACGTGGTACAATTCAAACGCGTGTAGACAAAGATTTGATATAAAAAGTTCTAAACACGCGTAAGAATCAAACTCGTGGCACTGTTCATCTTCTCAAATTCGAAGCACAATAAGCTTAATCATGATATTATACATAGCATCAAATACGAAGAACAATAAGCAATAAGCAATACCTGTATAATAATCACGAAAAAGATCACGAAGAACAAGTGTATAGAGATGAACAGTATCGATCACAATGAGAGTATGAGACGATTTTAGACTAAACGCGTGTTGGGGGTAAAACTCGGGTGAAAAGAATTATGTGAAAATTGAAAAAGGTAAAAATGAACGAGTTTGGGCAAGGTATATATATACCCGTGACCCAAACGCGTGGTCAAAACCAAACACGTGGAGTAGATTAGCACATGATTAAACGCGTGTTACCTGTACAATCCACCACATTTTCAATCAAAAACAACAAATTCTTGAATCATCGGTCCTAAGCACTTTCACCAAAAACAACAAATTCTAGAATCATTGGTCAAGCATATCTTTTCACCAAAAACAACAAATTCTTGAATCGATCGGTCCTAAGGCACTTTCACCAAAAACAAAATTGAATCGATCGGTCCTAAGGCACTTTCACCAAAAACAACAAATTCTTGAATCATCGTCAAGCACTTTTCACCAAAAAAACAAATTCTTGAATCGATCTGTCTAAGCATATCTTTTCACCAAAAACAACAAATTCTTGAATCGATCGGTCCTAAGGCACTTTCATCAAAAAAACAAATTCTTGAATCATCGTCAAGCACTTTCACCAAAAAAACAAATTCTTGAATCATCGTCAAGCACTTTTCACCAAAAACAACAAATTCTTGAATCGATCGGTCCTAAGGCACTTTCACCAAAAAAACAAATTCTTGAATCATCGTCAAGCACTTTCATCAAAAACAACAAATTCAAGAATCATTGTCAAGCATATCTTTTCACCAAAAACAACAAATTCTTGAATCGATCGGTCCTAAGGCACTTTCACCAAAAACAAAATTGAATCGATCGGTCCTAAGGCACTTTCACCAAAAACAACAAATTCTTGAATCATCGTCAAGCACTTTTCACCAAAAAAACAAATTCTTGAATCGATCTGTCTAAGCATATCTTTTCACCAAAAACAACAAATTCTTGAATCGATCGGTCCTAAGGCACTTTCATCAAAAAAACAAATTCTTGAATCATCGTCAAGCACTTTCACCAAAAAAACAAATCAAGAATCATTGTCAAGCATATCTTTTCACCAAAAACAACAAATTCTTGAATCGATCGGTCCTAAGGCACTTTCACCAAAAACAACAAATTTTGAATCGATCGGTCCAAGGCACTTTCACCAAAAAAACAAATTCTTGAATCATCTGTCTAAGCATATCTTTTCACCAAAAACAACAAATTCTTGAATCGATCGGTCCTAAGGCACTTTCATCAAAAACAACAAATTCTTGAATCGATCGGTCCTAAGGCACTTTCACCAAAAACAACAAATTCTTGAATCATCGTCAAGCACTTTTCACCAAAAAAACAAATTCTTGAATCGATCTGTCTAAGCATATCTTTTCACCAAAAACAACAAATTCTTGAATCGATCGGTCCTAAGGCACTTTCATCAAAAAAACAAATTCTTGAATCATCGTCAAGCACTTTCACCAAAAAAACAAATCAAGAATCATTGTCAAGCATATCTTTTCACCAAAAACAACAAATTCTTGAATCGATCGGTCCTAAGGCACTTTCACCAAAAACAACAAATTTTGAATCGATCGGTCCAAGGCACTTTCACCAAAAAAACAAATTCTTGAATCATCTGTCTAAGCATATCTTTTCACCAAAAACAACAAATTCTTGAATCGATCGGTCCTAAGGCACTTTCATCAAAAACAACAAATTCTTGAATCGATCGGTCCTAAGGCACTTTCACCAAAAACAACAAATTCTTGAATCATCGTCAAGCACTTTTCACCAAAAAAACAAATTCTTGAATCGATCTGTCTAAGCATATCTTTTCACCAAAAACAACAAATTCTTGAATCGATCGGTCCTAAGGCACTTTCATCAAAAAAACAAATTCTTGAATCATCGTCAAGCACTTTCACCAAAAAAACAAATCAAGAATCATTGTCAAGCATATCTTTTCACCAAAAACAACAAATTCTTGAATCGATCGGTCCTAAGGCACTTTCACCAAAAACAACAAATTTTGAATCGATCGGTCCAAGGCACTTTCACCAAAAAAACAAATTCTTGAATCATCTGTCTAAGCATATCTTTTCACCAAAAACAACAAATTCTTGAATCGATCGGTCCTAAGGCACTTTCATCAAAAACAACAAATTCTTGAATCGATCGGTCCTAAGGCACTTTCACCAAAAACAACAAATTCTTGAATCATCGTCAAGCACTTTTCACCAAAAAAACAAATTCTTGAATCGATCTGTCTAAGCATATCTTTTCACCAAAAACAACAAATTCTTGAATCGATCGGTCCTAAGGCACTTTCATCAAAAAAACAAATTCTTGAATCATCGTCAAGCACTTTCACCAAAAAAACAAATCAAGAATCATTGTCAAGCATATCTTTTCACCAAAAACAACAAATTCTTGAATCGATCGGTCCTAAGGCACTTTCACCAAAAACAACAAATTTTGAATCGATCGGTCCAAGGCACTTTCACCAAAAAAACAAATTCTTGAATCATCTGTCTAAGCATATCTTTTCACCAAAAACAACAAATTCTTGAATCGATCGGTCCTAAGGCACTTTCATCAAAAACAACAAATTCTTGAATCGATCGGTCCTAAGGCACTTTCACCAAAAACAACAAATTCTTGAATCATCGTCAAGCACTTTCACCAAAAAAACAAATTCTTGAATCGATCGGTCCTAAGGCACTTTCACCAAAAACAACAAATTCTTGAATCGATCGGTCCTAAGGCACTTTCACCAAAAACAAATTGAAATCTCAAAAATATATCAAACTAATCTTGACTATATTTTGACTTTTCCAAAGCAACAAAATTCAGAAAGATCATTTTCTTAAACTTAAACAAATTAATGTCCATATCAGAAAACAACCTTTTAACATGATATCTGGACGCGAAGCAGTTAAATACATCAATGAGCCGATGATTGCCCGATAATGAGTAGCATCCACAAGTTAATTAGAATCTCCGTAGTCTCATCTTTGGTAGCTAAGAAGAAAACCCATGAAAACCTTGAATAATCATCAGTGTTTTTTTTTTTTTTTTTTTTTTTTTTTTTTTTTTTTTTTTTTTTTTTTTTTTTTTTTTTTTTTTTTTTTTTTTTTTTTTTTTTTTTTTTTTTTTTTTTTTTTTTTTTTTTTTTTTTTTTTTTTTTTTTTTTTTTTTTTTTTTTTTTTTTTTTTTTTTTTTTTTTTTTTTTTTTTTTTTTTTTTTTTTTTTTTTTTTTTTTTTTTTTTTTTTTTTTTTTTTTTTTTTTTTTTTTTTTTTTTTTTTTTTTTTTTTTTTTTTTTTTTTTTTTTTTTTTTTTTTTTTTTTTTTTTTTTTTTTTTTTTTTTTTTTTTTTTTTTTTTTTTTTTTTTTTTTTTTTTTTTTTTTTTTTTTTTTTTTTTTTTTTTTTTTTTTTTTTTTTTTTTTTTTTTTTTTTTTTTTTTTTTTTTTTTTTTTTTTTTTTTTTTTTTTTTTTTTTTTTTTTTTTTTTTTTTTTTTTTTTTTTTTTTTTTTTTTTTTTTTTTTTTTTTTTTTTTTTTTTTTTTTTTTTTTTTTTTTTTTTTTTTTTTTTTTTTTTTTTTTTTTTTTTTTTTTTTTTTTTTTTTTTTTTTTTTTTTTTTTTTTTTTTTTTTTTTTTTTTTTTTTTTTTTTTTTTTTTTTTTTTTTTTTTTTTTTTTTTTTTTTTTTATTTTTGATGACACTAATTATATACAAACTTAAAATAGACATTCTTTTTGTATTTTCATGACTCTAGCTATTTACAGACTTAGACTAGACACAAGTAAAATAAAATAAAATATACAAGAAAAATAGTTCTTTGAGAGAGCTAATAAGAATCAGCATTCTTCATACCATTGAGAAGAATCAGCTTTTCAAAGCGAGTTTTATCAAATGCTTTAGTATACAGATCAGCTAGATTATCATCAGTTATAACTTTTTCCAAATGAATTAACTTCTTTTGGGCACAGTCACGCAGAAAATGATGTCTAATGTCAATATGCTTGGTGACTTTATGCAAGACAGGGTTATTAGTTATATCTATAGCTGACTTATTATCAATCTTAATAGGAGTATCAAGAAAATCCATACCGTAGTCTCGAAGTTGTTGCTGAATCCATAATACCTGGGAACAGCAGCTTCCAGCAGCCATGTACTCTGCCTCACAAGTAGACTGAGCAACAGATGTCTGCTTCTTACATTGCCACGATACAAGTCTCCCTCCTAAGAATTGACATCCGCCAGTTGTAGACTTCCTATCATTGTTACAACCTCCATAATCCGAATCAGTGTAAGCAACAAACTCAAACGTTCCTCCCAACGGATACCATAGACCAAGTCCTTGAGTTCCCTTTAAATATCTGAGGATCCGTTTTGCAGCCGTTAAATGTGACTCTTTCGGATTTGCTTGAAATCTAGCACACAGACAAACAGCAAACATGATATCTGGACGCGAAGCAGTTAAATACATCAATGAGCCGATGATTGCCCGATAATGAGTAGCATCCACAAGTGTATCATTAGAATTAGAAACTCCTAGACCATGATTCAACTGAATAGGAGTACCATAAGTCTTGGATTCTAACATTTGAAACCTTTCCAAGATGTCATTGACATACTTAGTCTGATGAATGAAGAAACCATCCTTTCGTTGATCAACTTGCAGTCCAAGGAAAAATTTTAATTCTCCCATAGCACTCATTTCAAATTCCTTCTTCATACTCATTTCAAACTCCTTGCACATCTTAATGTCAGATGAACCAAAAATGATATCATCTACATAAACTTGCACAAGTATGTAATCTTGCTTCTGCCATTTGATAAACAATGTGCTGTCTATCGATCCTCTTGTAAATCCATTTGTCAACAGATGTGTTGACAACTTCTCATACCACACTCTTGGAGCTTGATGTAATCCATAAAGAGCCTTATCCAGTCGATATGCCCTTCTTGGATAATTTGGATCTTCAAACCCCGGTGGTTGACGAACATACACTTCTTCCTTAACTTCTCCATATAAGAAGGCACTCTTCACATCCAACTGATACACCTTTATTCCTTGAAACTAGCATAAGCTAAAAATAGCCTTATAGCTTCAATCCGAGCAACTGGTGCAAAAGTTTCATTGTAGTCATAACCTTCTCGCTGTGCAAAACCCTGAACAACTAGACGTGCTTTATTTCTTGTAACAATCCCTTTGTCATCTCGTTTGCATTTAAAAACCCAACGAGTTCCAATTGGTTCGATACCTCTAGGCACATCAACTAATTCCCATACTCCAAGTTTTTCAAATTGGGCCAATTCTTCTTGCATAGCCACAACCCAAAATGGATCTTGAAGTGCTATCTTAACATTCTTGGGTTCTTCTTGTGAAATAAAACATGAGTATAAACATTCAGTAATTAAACCTGTATCCTTCACTTCACAAAATAAGCTAGTCATCTCCTTATTTAACTGATTTCTAGTTCGGACAGATGCGGAAGCTTCACCAAGAATATTTTCAACTGGATGATCTTTAGTTGCTCTATGTTGAGGAGTTTTGTGACCTGGAAAATCATCACCCATATTCGGAACAATTTGGGTGGGAGACTCTCCATCAGGTTCAGAAGAAGAAGAAGAAGATGAGTCAAGCGGGTCATCATCTGGTAGTGGAATATTAGTTGGATCACTTGAACCACTGGATTGACCAACCTCAGTTGTAGGAACAACTCTGGGTGGTGGTACATCAGCAGTAATAGGTGCAATAGGAGTGACCTCAGAATCATAATTCAAGTGATCTCTAATAATATCAACATTTTCATCAATAGGAGTACCAGGAAAAGAAATTGGACCCTTAAGTGAAGTAAACACACTATCATAAGCAAAACTTGACTCAGAACCAGCATGAGTAGCAGGTTTGTAACTTACAATCACGACATTAGTACCAAGATCGACTCTACCTGTCTGCGAGTTGAAAACACGACGAATGGGAGTTCCCGGTTTATATCCCAGAAAGAAACCTTCTTAGGATAGTCAGTAAGCACAGGCTTAGTAGAATCAGACTCAGCCAAATCTGGATAAACAGGGTCTAGGTTGTTGTTAAAAGGAGGTCTTACATCAGAATAATCAGCTCCTAGTCCTGTTTTATCCTTAGGATGTCTAGGTTTACCCAAAGAGGCTACTAGATCACTTCCTCTCCATTTAGCTAACGTAGTCTCATGCTTAGTAATGGTAACCCTAGCATCAGCCAAATCCTTCTCTTTCTTACCGATCTCACTAGAAAGAAAAACTATCTTTTCATTTGCTAGATTTTCTCTAAAGATTGATTCTTTCAGTTTGTCTTTTAAGGCAGCATTATCATTTTCAAGTGACTTAATCCTACTCTTAAATTGACGTTCTTGATCAAGTAAAGCACTATTCTTAGAGAAAAATGAACTACGTTCCTTGCTGATAGTTTCATAACTAGCGGTTAACTCTAAGGTCTTGGATGAGACAATACTATGTTGTTGCATCAAATCTTTAACAAACATACAAATACGACGAACAGTCAAATAAGAAAAAGTTACCTGTTTCTCTCGATCATCGCAGTCAGCCATATATGCAACAAAGTCTGATATTGTCATACCTTCAGGAATATCAAAATCATCAGCTTCTGTAGAAATAGCCTTGTCCAATTTTGCACTTGAGCTCATCGATTGATTATCACTCTGGCTGCTTGTTTTATCAGAAGATTCAACTATCTGCTTATCAGCCTTTTTAACTTCACTGCTTCATCTGCATTCTTTTCATCATCAGAAACCTGTAATGCAGCATCAGTAGCAGCAGCCTCTTCACTTGTGTAGAGAGCATAATCAAATGCAGCACTTCCGTCATCAATCACATTAGCTACTTCATCATAAATCTCAGCTAGCAAAGCATTTTCAGGTTCATTTTCCTTTGTCCAAAGATAAGTACCATCTGCTTGTCTTGCCACCATGGCATTTTCAGGATTTTGAACTTGATTTTCTGTAGGAAGTTCCTGAATGATCATTCCATCATGCTCTGTAGCTTTGGCTGATTTAATTTGATTTCCAGCTTGGACACCTCCCTGATTATAATTCTGACGATTAGCTGTAGAATTATCAAAACGCTTTGGTCTTTGACATTCCTTAGCAAAATGACCAAAACCGTCACAATTATAGCACTTAACCTTGGACTTGTCAAATCCTCTATTCTTGTCAGATGCAAGATTTCTTCCAGTTCTTTGCATAAAACGACGAGCTTTTATAGTGAGCATAGCCATTTGCCACTTCAAGTCCATTTCCTCTAAATCATCAGGATCAACTTGTTCATAATCTTTATCAATCAAACTTGGATCTGAAATTTTTCCATTGATAAATGCCTCATGAGCAGAACACATAGCAGCAAATACTTGCATACGTCCTTCAGCAGATTGCATACTCATTGGCATAGAACGAACAGTTGTACGTCCACTGTTTCTTGATCCACTGCTATTCTTAGTTGAAGATGAATTGTCATAAACCAAATTGTCATAAACCATGTAACCTGCAATTCCATCAGAATCCATAACAGGATGAATGGTTTCAGTAGATAAAAGAGCAGTAGTTCCACTTCCAGAAGTAGAGGACGATGAAGACAATAGATTATCAGTGTTAGCATGATATAGACTCGGATTTTGTTGAAAAACCGAAAGCTCATCCTTTGCTTTACGCTTCATTTCCCTGTTCTTTACTTTTGACACAATCTCTGCCAAGGTGTAAGATTCATAATCTTTCTCTTCTTGAAGACTATGCACAAAATCATTCCATTTGTTCGGCAGAGAATCCAAAAATTTATCTACTAGTTTATTTTGTGTAAAAGTAACACCAAAATATCCCAGTTCAGTAATCAGATGATTAAAACGAGTTATTAAATCATCTAAACTTTCAGATTTCAATCCATTAAAGACTTCATATTGTCTGTTCAGCAGCTTAATTCTTCCCTTTTTCATCAACTCATCACCTTCACAGTATGCATTTAAAGCATCCCACAAACCTTTAGAGGTCTTATGTTCTCCGAGAAGATGAATTGCATCCCGAGGTAAGCACATTTCTAAGTTTGATAAGGCCTTCCCTTCAATGGCATATTCTTTCTTCAATACTTCAGACATATCCCCAATCTTGTATTTGACCTCATTTCCAAGAGCATGTTTACTCAAACTCGTGTTACTGTAGCACGTGTTTAGTCAAACTCGTGTTACTGTAGCACGAGTTTAGTCAAACTCGTGTTACTGTAGCACGAGTTTAGTCAAACTCGTGTTACTGTAGCACGTGTTTAGTCAAACTCGTGTTACTGTAGCACGAGTTTAGTCAAACTCGTGTTACTGTAGCACGAGTTTAGTCAAACTCGTGTTACTGTAGCACGAGTTTAGTCAAACTCGTGTTACTGTAGCACGAGTTTAGTCAAACTCGTGTTACTGTAGCACGAGTTTAGTAAACTCGTGTTACTGTAGACCACGTGTTTAGTCAAACTCGTGTTACTGTAGCACGTGTTTAGTCAAACTCGTGTTACTGTAGCACGAGTTTAGTCAAACTCGTGTTACTGTAGCACGAGTTTAGTCAAACTCGTGTTACTGTAGCACGAGTTTAGTAAACTCGTGTTACTGTAGCACGTGTTTAGTCAAACTCGTGTTACTGTAGCACGAGTTTAGTCAAACTCGTGTTACTGTAGCACGAGTTTAGTCAAACTCGTGTTACTGTAGCACGTGTTTAGTCAAACTCGTGTTACTGTAGCACGAGTTTAGTCAAACTCGTGTTACTGTAGCACGAGTTTAGTCAAACTCGTGTTACTGTAGCACGAGTTTAGTCAAACTCGTGTTACTGTAGCACGAGTTTAGTCAAACTCGTGTTACTGTAGCACGAGTTTAGTCAAACTCGTGTTACTGCAGCACGAGCTTAGTCAAACTCGTGTTACTGTAGCACGAGTTTAGTAAACTCGTGTTACTGTACACGTGTTTAGTCAAACTCGTGTTACTGTAGCACGTGTTTAGTCAAACTCGTGTTACTGTAGCACGAGTTTAGTCAAACTCGTGTTACTGTAGCACGAGTTTAGTCAAACTCGTGTTACTGTAGCACGAGTTTAGTCAAACTCGTGTTACTGTAGCACGAGTTTAGTCAAACTCGTGTTACTGTAGCACGAGTTTAGTCAAACTCGTGTTACTGTAGCACGAGTTTAGTCAAACTCGTGTTACTGTAGCACGAGTTTAGTAAACTCGTGTTATGTACACGAGTTTAGTCAAACTCGTGTTACTGTAGCACGTGTTTAGTCAAACTCGTGTTACTGTAGCACGAGTTTAGTCAAACTCGTGTTACTGTAGCACGAGTTTAGTCAAACTCGTGTTACTGTAGACCACGTGTTTAGTCAAACTCGTGTTACTGTAGCACGTGTTTAGTCAAACTCGTGTTACTGTAGCACGAGTTTAGTCAAACTCGTGTTACTGTAGCACGAGTTTAGTCAAACTCGTGTTACTGTAGCACGAGTTTAGTAAACTCGTGTTACTGTAGACCACGTGTTTAGTCAAACTCGTGTTACTGTAGCACGAGTTTACTCAAACTCGTGTTACTGTAGCACGAGTTTAGTCAAACTCGTGTTACTGTAGCACGTGTTTAGTCAAACTCGTGTTACTGTAGCACGAGTTTAGTCAAACTCGTGTTACTGTAGCACGAGTTTAGTCAAACTCGTGTTACTGTAGCACGTGTTTAGTCAAACTCGTGTTACTGTAGCACGTGTTTAGTCAAACTCGTGTTACTGTAGCACGAGTTTAGTCAAACTCGTGTTACTGTAGCACGAGTTTAGTCAAACTCGTGTTACTGTAGCACGTGTTTAGTCAAACTCGTGTTACTGTAGCACGAGTTTAGTCAAACTCGTGTTACTGTAGCACGAGTTTAGTCAAACTCGTGTTACTGTAGCACGAGTTTAGTCAAACTCGTGTTACTGTAGCACGAGTTTAGTCAAACTCGTGTTACTGTAGCACGAGTTTAGTCAAACTCGTGTTACTGTAGCACGAGTTTAGTCAAACTCGTGTTACTGCAGCACGAGCTTAGTCAAACTCGTGTTACTGTAGCACGTGTTTAGTCAAACTCGTGTTACTGTAGCACGAGTTTAGTCAAACTCGTGTTACTGTAGCACGAGTTTAGTCAAACTCGTGTTACTGCAGCACGAGCTTAGTAAACTCGTGTTACTGTAGACCACGTGTTTAGTCAAACTCGTGTTACTGTAGCACGTGTTTAGTCAAACTCGTGTTACTGTAGCACGAGTTTAGTCAAACTCGTGTTACTGTAGCACGAGTTTAGTCAAACTCGTGTTACTGTAGCACGAGTTTAGTCAAACTCGTGTTACTGTAGCACGAGTTTAGTCAAACTCGTGTTACTGTAGCACGAGCTTAGTCAAACTCGTGTTACTGTAGCACGTGTTTAGTCAAACTCGTGTTACTGTAGCACGAGTTTAGTCAAACTCGTGTTACTGTAGCACGAGTTTAGTCAAACTCGTGTTACTGTAGCACGAGTTTAGTCAAACTCGTGTTACTGTAGCACGTGTTTAGTCAAACTCGTGTTACTGTAGCACGAGTTTAGTCAAACTCGTGTTACTGTAGCACGAGTTTAGTCAAACTCGTGTTACTGTAGCACGAGTTTAGTCAAACTCGTGTTACTGTAGCACGAGTTTAGTCAAACTCGTGTTACTGTAGCACGAGTTTAGTCAAACTCGTGTTACTGTAGCACGAGTTTAGTCAAACTCGTGTTACTGTAGCACGAGTTTAGTCAAACACGTGATGACCACGTGTTTAGTCAAACTCGTGTTACTGTAGCACGAGTTTAGTCAAACTCGTGTTACTGTAGCACGAGTTTAGTCAAACTCGTGTTACTGTAGCACGAGTTTAGTCAAACTCGTGTTACTGTAGCACGTGTTTAGTCAAACTCGTGTTACTGTAGCACGAGTTTAGTCAAACTCGTGTTACTGTAGCACGAGTTTAGTCAAACTCGTGTTACTGTAGCACGAGTTTAGACAAACTCGTGTTACTGTAGCACGAGTTTAGTCAAACTCGTGTTACTGTAGCACGAGTTTAGTCAAACTCGTGTTACTGTAGCACGAGTTTATACACACTTTCTTTTGTCATCTTTTAAGTATACTTTAATTACTTAAAACGTGACTAGTTTATCACTTGTATCTGTATGTTACTTATAATCATATCCATACAAGTCGTAAACATTAAACATACCAAATCTCTGATCAATATGTAATCATTCACATTATCTAAGTCCAAATAACACGTTTAAACATAACATAAGTCTATGATTACATATTACAAAACATAAACATACTGATCAAATCGCTGTTGCTGTTGTCAACAGAATCATGCACTTACATATGGATTAAACCGATAGTGTACATTTCAGAGAAACCCAAAATGCTTTGGTTTCTGAAATGTTTTCGTATATTTGTATATTAGTTGGTTTATAAGAGATATGATTAGAGAAATAGTATAATTGAGATAATAATCTAATTTATTGAATAAATTGTTTTTCCTTATAGTAGCTTAAGGGATATGGCCTTTGGTTGTGGACATCAAGCATGCTCTATAATTATGTTCAATTCAATTGGTGGCAAAACGGGTGGGTTAGATGGATTACTTATTGGGTCAAACCCGTAAAAAATTTTGACAGGTCAAAAAGCAATAGTCCTGCTAGGTTTAACAACTAACGTTTTCTATTTTTTTTATAAAAGTTTTATGAATAACTACATGTTAATTAAAGTTATTTAAGAAAAGAATATATTTTGAATAAACAATTTGGGAGGTTATAAATAGTTCGATTATGTAATTGGCTTATCTTGATTAACCTTTCCCTCATTTAATTAGGTTATAAATTTACTCATTTGATCCATTAACATGAAACTAAAGCATAAGTACACCCGTTTTGACATATATAGGTTTAAAGAGATAGTGTGGAGGTAGTTGTTGGCAGGGAACATGGACAAAATGATAAGGAGTTGAGGCTGTTTAATGAGACACCATTTAACGTTTATGTGAGCTTCTTATATTCTGCACTTTATATTACTGAATGAAAAACCAGTTTGTACAAAAGATAGTAATCATTAAGAGTCTATATGTGACCTAACATGGTGTTTATGTATGCCCTTTACTTTTTGTCATTAAGAGCTGTTCGTTCCCTATTAAGAGTTCGCTTTTTTATACTATTGTTGCTTCCTAAATATTCATTATTTGCATCCATCAGTATTCACATACAACCAGATCCTGCTGTACCATTTTGATTCCCGGAATTCAGTACAATTACTTCAGTTAATGAACAACAATGATTGGTACTCAAAGCAAACTTTGTCATGGAAAACTTTCAGGGGTCCTCTACCTACAAACTTACCATAACCTAGCCACGCCATTCCGGCATTTGAAAACACCTCTTTTTTTTGGTGTTCTGATAGTTAGACACCTTCACATTTTGTAATCTATCCACCTAACCTTTTAAATTTGCGGGTTATGGTCTTACAAGTTATCTCTTCGTGTGGTGGACATTTATATATGCCGTTTATTAGTTCATTATTTTTTCTTTTATATGGGTTGTCTTAAATTAGGATTTGTGTTTTGATTGGGTCAAAAGTTCCTTCAAGTTTTGATTTAAAAGTGTTGTCAATTTATGTTTTATATGTGTTTATAAGATGAAATTTGATAGTGTTATCCATGTTCGTATATATAGCGTATGACAAAGAAAAGATTCAAGTTGTGCAACGCACGAGTCTTCACTCTAGTGACTTCAAGAAGCTTTGATTTATCTTACTTGAGAGGTTTGAATATTAAATAACAAAAGTAAATTTCATTATCACTATAAATACTTATGTTGCCATCTTGTCGAATGTTAAACTTTGTGAGAATAGATATAGGAAAAGATTAAAATGACTACATAGAATGGATAATGACTCCTATTATTATTTTATTAAAGTTATATAAATAGAATATATGAGATACATACAAAAAATAAATCATTAAAAAAATTAAAATTTTATTTTTTACAAATAACATACATTTTTTGATTTCAATGGAATGATATATAATTTTTATATTAGGTTCAGTAAAAAAATTTTGATGAAGTGGATAATGACTTTGATTTGTATTTATCTAAATACTCCGTACATGATATATCTCCTCGAACTTTTTTTGAATTGTATAATTTATTTTATATTAATTAAATAACGTTTTGTTAAAATTAAATGATGACATCAGCAAAAATTAAATTGATGAAATCGAGAACTATGATTGGTTAATAAGTTATTAGGTCAGTTGTCTTTTAGTATATATAAAGATAAAGATATGTATATATCTATATATGTACACATAATTTTTAGATGTCTTTTTATTCAAATAATAAAGTATAAACTCTTTTGCCTATTCCTAATGAACAACATCACATATATTGTACTTTATCATATGTTAGATTTATATGCCTCGATGTTTTTTCCCACTATTTTTTTCCAAAAAAATGTGTAACTTAAAATTAGACATTTATCTCATACCATAGATGGTGGCCTTAATTTGTATGCAATGTATATAAAGTTTTAAAACTGTTAGGGCGCGTTTAGTTCGAGAAAATGTTTTCTAGTTTTCCATTTCCAATTTTCTAGAAAATGAAAAGGGTTTTCCATTTCTAGAAAACCCTTGAAAATTTTGAAAATGCGTTCAAAATAAAATATGGAGTTTTCATTTTCCATTTTAGAAAACTAGAAAACAGGTTCAAATTCACTTGTTTTCTAATTTTAGGTTTATAAAGGGTTTGGAAAATAGAAAAGTGAAAACAAAAACTGAAAAAAACAGTTTTCTAGTTTTAGTGCAAAAGTTGGAAAACAGAATTTTCATTTTCTAGGAAAACTTTTCTAGAAAATACAATTTGAACGCGTTTCTTGTTTTCCATGTTTTCTTGGAAAATGAAAAAGGAAAACAGGGGAGTTTTCTTGAACTAAACGCACCCTTAGCTATTTAAAATTCCTATACACTTCCCTTACTGTTAAATGGAACTGTGTACGTTACCTTAAAAAGATATACAAAATCTGACAGTCCACGATTTGCACACTTATAATTAATTAATCTTAGACAAGAAAGTAAATAGAAAGTAAAGAACAAGAACAAGAGTAAAGTTCAAGTATTAAGAAACTATGCAAGTCTAATCATATGTATCATTGATTAAACAGTGAATACATGGTCGATATTACAACTTGTCTTACAAGAAAATACAAGAACATACAATTGTTAAGTTTTAGACTAACTAGAAAACTTAAACAATTACAAAGAGAATAAGTGACACACACTTAAAATGGTGACTAACACTAAGTGTAAATGATGCGGCTGTGTTGCTTTATATAGGGGAGGAATTAGGGCAACACAGCCTTACAATGATCGTGATAAAATGGTGGTTGTCGACTTCTCATAGGCTCGAAGTACTTGGATCCAGGAGCCTTTGTCTTCTTTACCAAAACGGGTATGAAAGAGAAAACCCTTGTTTTGGTCCCAACTTTACCTTTGCCATATAAGATAATATTCAGTTGGAAGAACCACCATGTGACTTCTTGTCTTCTTGTGATTTGAAAAACTTCCCGCCTTGACACACAATTAGGAAGTAAACCACCCGCTGACGAGAGTCACTGACTTCGCTGATGACTTGCTGACGACACACGTCAGCGACCAAGTCTGGTCAGCGAATCCTTGACTCAACAATATCCCCCTATTCGCTGAGAAGACTTGCTGAGTAGACTAGACTTGATAAGAATAAAGGAATGATGAAAAGATGTCTTATATATCAACTTTAAACATTACAAGCTGATGCATATAGCATTTACATTGTAAGACATCTATAAATTGGCAGCCTCCATTTCCCAAGCTTCCTCTTGCTTAGCCATCCTGATCGCTGGGTCATCTCTTTTGTGAGGCTTTACCAATTCTTCATCCAGCTTGCTGATGAACCATCTGTTGTTGGATGTTTCAGCACACCTTCTTCTTATGCTTAAGATGAACCCAGTGGATGCTTTTTCAATTTCATCCAGCGAAAGAACAGTTGATTGTTCTGAAAGTTTGTGAAGAAGATGCCAGCAGGATTCTCTATCACTCTCCCTTCCTCAAAGATGCTTTTGGCAGGAAGTCTGGTGTTCAGCAAGGCATCACCAGTGATAGGAGGAAGGTCAACAGCTATGGTTCGATGCTCTTCTTTTCTCTTTCTTTGAATCCTTCTTCCTAATGAGGTGGAGATAGCTGCTGGAGTACCAAAAACTTGCCTCAGCATTGGCAGATCAGTTTTGAACTTGGTTTCGTACTCTCTGGCCTTCTCGAAGTATTCCTTGAGCAACTTTTGGAGTTGTTCATAGCTGACAGCCTTCTTATCTTTCACCAGCATGTAGACTTCAAACCACTCAGAGGCACCCAAAGTTGTTGGTTTGACCCCTTCAAGTTTGATTGGCTTGTCAGCACCTTCTCTTAAGATTTTCAAGTTTGTCTTTAGACCCATTTCAGCTTTGAAGGCCTCAGCAGCAACAATCTTTTGAGGCCTCTTTCTTTCCTTCATATGTTTCAACCATTTAGCCTTTTCTTCCTCAAACTTGGCTCTCTTCTCGCAGAGTTGCTTCTCAACTTCTGTATGCTTCTGCCTGTATAGAGCTTCAACACCACCCGTTTTCAGCAGCATCCTTTGCTCACCATCCAACTGATCTTTTTCTAGGAGAGGTAGCTGCTTGATATACTCAAGATTCTTTCTTTCATTTTCTTGATTTTCCTTGATCCTATCCAACTCCTTGATAGCTTCTTCTTGAGTTTTTCCATCAGCAGTCAGTGCCAAAATATCAATCATTTGGTGTTGATGACCTGCTGAAGGTTTAATGGGTAGCTGAGCAGATGAGAGAGAAGATGAAGTAGCGATCACTTGTTCTGCTGGAAGAGCGGTGGGAGGTTTCTTGAAGAATCCAGAGTCAGTGAGCTGTTTTCGACGAGCATCAGAGAGAGGAGTAATTTCAGCATTGGCCAGATATCGTTTATGAAAAACTGGAAGCATTTCCTTTGATCTATCTCTTTCCATTTCTCTAGCAAAACCAGCTTCCCATGTTGCTTTGATCACTTCGGGGTCAAACTCCTCCCCTATATCATCAAAGGCTTCAATGTGCCCCTCATCAACAGCAGCAGGGGGTACATTAGTGCTCCCCCTCAACACCAGCTGGGGGAACTTCAACACTTACAACTTCTTTTCCAGTAGACTCCCCCTCAGCACCAGCAGGGGGAACTTCACTTTCCTTTTCATCATTGACTGCCACAATCGCCATTTCATCAGCTTTGGCGTGTCAGTGGCAGCATCATCAGTTCCCAAAACTTCTTCAGTAGATTCCTCATAGATTTGGCTAATAGCTTTGTTAACTGCTTCACTGACCATTTCAACAACAGCAGCATCAACTTTCTCCCCCTTGGAAGTTGCATTGTTAATGACAACTTCCACAGTTGCTGGCTGTTGTGATTGTTGATGTACTAGCTGTGTCAGCAGGTTTTTGATTTCATCAACCTCCTTTTCTAGCTTAACTTGCCTCTGGCGATCCTCCTCAGTGAAAGAAGCTTGAGGAACAGGAAGATCAGCCACTTGTTTTTCTAAGGCATGAATTGCCTTAGTGTTATTTTCGACTTGAGTAGTCAGAGGGGGAGATGAGATCACTCAGCTTCTTGACATTAGCAGCAGCAGATTTGCTTGTAGAGGCTGCCTTCTTTGCTGAGTAGCTGGTAGAATTAGCACATCTGATCAGTGACAGGGCACCAGATTTAATGATCTGCTGATCACGCTTGATAACCTTTGTTGTGGCATTTATTTTATCTTGAGCATCAGCAATGGAGCTTGTGTTATCTTTCAGCGTGTCGATGGCTTTGCTATTTTCATTTTGCTTGTTGTACCAGCTTGTTAGTGTGGAAACCAGCCTGGCAGACTCCTTATCCTTCAATTCAATAGCAAGTTTGGCAGCTTTGGTGAGATCATTTAATTGATGCTCAACCCTTTCTAATCTGCTAGAAGAGTTGGTAGAGTAAGCAATACCCAACTCTTTTGGAAGAGACTCCACTTCTTTGGACATAGCAGATTTATAACCAGGAATAGCTTGAAAGGAAGAAGGCATGCCCAGAGATAGCATGGTATTCACTGGTTGCATTAGTGGAGTTTTGGGTCTTGCAGTGAGAACTGCTGGCTCAGTATCAGCTTCTGTAGATGTGGTTTCAGTGACTTGAATTTCTTGAGAGATATTTTCATTTGCAGGTTCAACAGTCTCTACATCTTCTTCCACTTCCATGTCACTGGCCTCTTTTTCATCAGCATGGTTATAGGAATCCAGCTGAAATTCATCAGCAACAAAATCGCCCAACTCAAAATCACTTTCATCATTAACATCATCATCTTCAACAGTTTCTTCATGCACATCACTAACATTTTCAACAGCAGACACATCACCAAGATCAACACTGCTTCTTTCAACATCTTCCACCATTGTTTCACAAACACTAGCACCTTCATTTACTCCAGCATTTCCACCATCTCTTTCAACACTTTCTACATTTCTACAGCAGTTGCAATTGTTTCAACATTAACACTAGCTCCTTCAATACTTACCACATCCTTTCCAATTCCAACATCATCTTCAGCAGCTTGCACTTCAGGTTGATCAGCAGTGGCTGCTTCTCTTTCAGCTATAGAGAAGTTGAGAGGGGAAGGAGAATGAGGGGCTTCTGATTCAACATGGTGCTGCTCTATGTTTTCTTCAGCTGTAGAGGTTTCTTTCTCATCAATGAGAGTCAGCTGAGAGGATTCCAACCCCTTAATTGTTACACCTTTTGCTGCTTTCTTCTTTCTTTTAGGAGCATCAGCAGCGGATGAGGATGGAGCAGATGAAGTTTTGGAAGACTTTGATCGTGCCTGTTTGGCTTTCTTTACAGCCTTGGTGATTTCTTGAATAATTACAGTGCCAGCATCCACACCAGAGGGTGCTCTTATATACAGGTGTGGATAAGAAGAGAAAAGTACCTCTTTCATCGGAGGAGTGAGTTCAGCAAGCTTGCTGTCAAAGAATTCAGGATCACAAGCAGGCTGTTTGTATACTGAAGGACCAATTCTTGGTGGTTTGCAGATAGTGGCACCAAATTGGTTATATTTTTCCTTCAGTTCTTGTTTGAAAATTAGAGAGAAGAACCTGGTGAATGGAATAGTATATGAGCGGTTGCTGGCTTGAACTTTTGCCTTCATGTCTTCAAAAATAACCGAGGCAAAATCAATAAATCTTCCAGTGGCCAAAGCATGGATGATTTGCATGTTTAAGGCAGTAGCCTGATCAAAGGATCCAGAGTTGCCACCCAAACACTGGATGACATGAGCGAACAATAATCTCCAAACGCCAGGGAGATGCTTCTTCAGGGGGTTGCTGTTTGGCAAGTCTGCTCCATACCCAATGGTTGGGAGCCAAGCTTTCCATTGTTCTATTGTTGCTGGATTCACAAATGGTCTCTCCTTTGTTTGATCAGGAAGACCAAGAGCAGTGCGAAGAATTTTGGGTGTGATTGAAATGCGTACCTGTTTCTTCTTTCTTTTAGGAGCATCAGCAGCGGATGAGGATGGAGCAGATGAAGTTTTGGAAGACTTTGATCGTGCCTGTTTGGCTTTCTTTACAGCCTTGGTGATTTCTTGAATAATTACAGTGCCAGCATCCACACCAGAGGGTGCTCTTATATACAGGTGTGGATAAGAAGAGAAAAGTACCTCTTTCATCGGAGGAGTGAGTTCAGCAAGCTTGCTGTCAAAGAATTCAGGATCACAAGCAGGCTGTTTGTATACTGAAGGACCAATTCTTGGTGGTTTGCAGATAGTGGCACCAAATTGGTTATATTTTTCCTTCAGTTCTTGTTTGAAAATTAGAGAGAAGAACCTGGTGAATGGAATAGTATATGAGCGGTTGCTGGCTTGAACTTTTGCCTTCATGTCTTCAAAAATAACCGAGGCAAAATCAATAAATCTTCCAGTGGCCAAAGCATGGATGATTTGCATGTTTAAGGCAGTAGCCTGATCAAAGGATCCAGAGTTGCCACCCAAACACTGGATGACATGAGCGAACAATAATCTCCAAACGCCAGGGAGATGCTTCTTCAGGGGGTTGCTGTTTGGCAAGTCTGCTCCATACCCAATGGTTGGGAGCCAAGCTTTCCATTGTTCTATTGTTGCTGGATTCACAAATGGTCTCTCCTTTGTTTGATCAGGAAGACCAAGAGCAGTGCGAAGAATTTTGGGTGTGATTGAAATGCGTACCTGTTTCTTCTTCACGGTACCAGTAATAGCACCAATACTTACGTGATAATCACATGTCCACCAGAATTCCCGGAGAAGATAGACATACATATCTTCAGGATCAGAATAGATGGCACTTGTCACTGGGCACGCTTTTATGAAATCAAGCATATGTTGGTACCCAATTATGCCGGATGGAACTTCAAGGGAACCCAGATAATTGTTGGATTTTATGGTGAGTCTTTGGGCTTGAAAGTTCACTTTTTGAGATGAAGGAATAGTTTCTGGATCGAATGTTTCAGAATGCATATAGAGAGGGACATGTTTAAGAGCCTTTTTGGTGGCTAGGTCCTCAGCAGACAACTCAACATGAGTTGGAGATTTAGGAGGATTATTGGATGAAGGATTTTCAGTTTGTGGTTGTTGTTGGGAAGATGAAGAAGCCATTTTAGATTAAGATTAAGAAATGGGAAGAAGATGAACAGTGAGAGGAGATGGAGAGAATTTTGAGAAGTTTGAAAGTTTTGGGGAGTAAGAAAAAATAAGGAGGTGAATTTTGAGAGTATAAAGGATGGTGACTAAAAGATTTGAGTATATATAGCATGGATATGGGCCCCATAACTATGATAGTGAACCGTCACCAATACTCTCTTTCATACGTAATATATACATAGATATACGTATTTGAGTAACGTATAAAAATGGATTGATGTGACAACTTGTACCATTATTTCAAAAGTACTCGAGTTTTACGGCGGATACAGTGTACAAGTTGTCCATTAGGGAGAAAATCGAGGTAACCGTTTTGAGATTCCAATAAAATATTGATAAAAATACTTGGTAGATATACTCACACGTTAAAATAGTTGAGATTGAAGTATATCCACTGACGATTTTGTAAATCTGGTCACCTTATTTAGAAAAGGGGTTTCAGTCAGCAACTTCACGACAAACGTTGGTTGCTGATGAGTAAAGTACAATTTGTAGCAAATTGTCAGCTATCAACGGATTTGGTTTGTCTTTACCAGCAGCCGTTTGCTGCTGGACTAGATAGAGACTTTTAGCTCTCTATTGCTTTTGTTTTGCTTTTTCCCAAAGCAACAGGGATCAACGGATTTTAGAAGTCTTTACCAGCAGCCGTTTGCTGCTGGACTAGATAGAGACTTTTAGCTCTCTATTGCTTTTGTTTTGCTTTTTCCCAAAGCAACAGGGATCAACGGATTTTAGAAGTCTTTACCAGCAGCCGTTTGCTGCTGGACTAGATAGAGACTTTTAGCTCTCTATTGCTTTTGTTTTGCTTTTTCCCAAAGCAACAGGGATCAACGGATTTTAGAAGTCTTTACCAGCAGCCGTTTGCTGCTGGACTAGATAGAGACTTTTAGCTCTCTATTGCTTTTTATGTTTAGCAAGTAAGACACACTTGAACTTGCTGAAAGAATTTTTGACCATAAGGTCACTTTTCAACTTATAAGAGAGATGTAAGTTGAAGCATCAGCAAACATGACAACTCATGTCGCTGATTCACCATTCAGCATTCCCAACTTGCTGACCAGATATTTAAATCTGGTTTCATCTAATGGTTTAGTGAAAATATCAGCAAGTTGGTCATCAGTGGGAATGAATTAGATTTCAACATCCCCTTTCATGACATGGTCACGAATGAAATGGTACCTAATGTCTATGTGTTTGGTCTTAGAATGCTGAACAGGATTGTGTGTGATAGCAATTGCACTTGTATTGTCACACATTATGGGAATCTTAGAGAATTCTAAGTCATAGTCAGCGAGTTGGTTTTTCATCCAGAGGACTTGTGCACAACAACTCGCTGCTGATACATATTCTGCTTCAGCAGTGGAGATGGACACTGTATGCTGTTTCTTACTAGACCAACTAGTCAGCTTCCCCCCCCCCAACAGTTGACATCCACCACTGGTGCTTTTTCTGTCTAACATGCAACCAGCATAGTCAGAGTCAGAGTATGCAACTAAGTCAAAACTGGAGTCTTTGGGATACCAGAGACCCAGTGTGGGGGTACCTTTTAGATATTTGAAGATTCGCTTGACAGCGAGAAGATGAGACTCCCTAGGAGAGGCTTGATATCTTGCACATAAGCAAGTAGCAAACATGATGTCAGGACAACTCGCTGTGAGATACATCAGTGAGCCAATCATTCCCCTATAGAGAGTGGGATTCACATGCTTACCATCAGGATCAGCATGGAGATTATTAGGAGGAGACATAGGAGTGGATTTAGTGGTCACATTGGACAAGTCGAATTTAGCCAGCATGTCTCGAATGTACTTCTCCTGATTAATGAAAATCACATTTGGGAGTTGGCGAATTTGTAGACCAAGAAAGAAAGTCAGCTCACCCATCATGCTCATCTCAAAATGAGAAGACATCAGTGAACTGAACTTAGAACAAAGTTTCTTGCTGGAGGACCCAAAAATGATGTCATCTACATATATCTGAACATAAAGGACATCAGCACCCTTTCTATAGATGAAGAGGGTGCTGTCAATGGATCCTCGCTGAAACTTGTTAGAGAGAAGAAATTCAGAAAGAGTGTCATACCAAGCTCTGGGAGCTTGTTTAAGACCATATAGAGCCTTATAAAGACGATAGACATGGTGTGGCTTGGCTGGATCTTCAAAACCAGGTGGGTGCTTAACATAAACTTCCTCATCGAGTTTTCCATTTAGGAAGGTACTCTTAACATCCATCTGATATACTGTGAAGTTTCTGTAAGCAGCATGTGCCAAGAATAAGCGAATTGCTTCTAATCGGGCCACTGGTGCAAAGGTTTCATCGTAATCAACACCTTCTTCCTGAAGGTATCCTTGTGCAACCAACCTAGCCTTGTTACGAGTAACAACACCATCTTCGTCCATTTTATTCCTATAAACCCATTTTGTGCCAATGGGTTCTTTGTCAGCAGGTAAGGGGACAAGAAACCAGACATGCTGTCGTTTGAACTGGGTAAGTTCTTCTTGCATAGCCTCTACCCAAGAAGGATCAGCCATTGCTTCTCCTATATTCTTAGGGGTGATCAAGGGACAAGAAACCAGACATGCTGTCGTTTGAACTGGGTAAGTTCTTCTTGCATAGCCTCTACCCAAGAAGGATCAGCCATTGCTTCTCCTATATTCTTAGGGGTGATCATCGACAAGAAATTCACATAGAGACATGTGTTTCTAGTCGCTGATCGAGTAACAATCCCTTTAGAAGGGTCACCAATCACTTGGTGAACTGGATGACTAGAAGTCCATTTAAGTGCAGGAATACTTGATGAACCTAATCGAGTGTCAGCGGAAGACTGAGAGATGGGTCCAGCAGAGAGATTATTGTAAAGAGAGAAGTCAATGGTAAGAATGGGTTCAGAAGTAAGATCAGTAGAGCCATTCGACTGATTTGAGTTATCATTGATGTTGGAGTCATCAGCTGACTCCATATCATCAGCATTAGCTGATGCATCATGAAACTCTTCCTCAGTAGAATCATCAGCATGCACGTCATCAGCCAGTGATCTAGGTTTGGCTGATGCTGCATGGATTGATCTTAAGATAGGCTCAACTGGCTCAATCGTGTAGATATGAGCAGCAACTTGCTCTGGTTCAGCATCTGCTAAACTATCCTGTTTCTCATGCTGATTATTTTCAGGCAGCGAGCAAGATGCATCAACAAATGAGTCAGCTTCCACAAAGTGAGGGTCAGCGAGCTCATTGAAAATGACTTCAGATGAAGTAGTTTGAATGTCCTTAAGAGCTGATGAACTTTCATCAAAGGTTACATGGATTGATTCATCAACCTTTTGAAGGCGAGTATTGAATACTCTAAATGCCTTGCTGATGGAGGAATAACCAAGGAAGTAGCCATCATCAGCTTTAGGATCAAATTTTCCTAGGTGATCCTTGTTATTTAAGATAAAGACAGGACATCCAAAGACATGGAAGTATTTAATTTGAGGTTTCTTACCTTTCAAAACCTCATAGGTTGTCTTGTCATGTCTTTTGACAATAAGACATCTGTTTTGAGTATGACAGGCAGTGCTGACAACTTCTGCCCAGAATTTACTAGGCAAGGAAGACTCGCTGAGCATAGTACGTGTTGCCTCAATTAGAGTTCTGTTTCTCCTTTCAGCAACACCATTTTGCTCAGGAGTTCTGGTGGAAGAAAAGTTTTGTGAGATCCCTTGATCAGCACAAAAAGATTCAAGAGTGTGGTTTCTGAACTCAGTACCATGATCGCTTCTGAGTTCTTTAACCCTTATGCTGTTGAGGTTTTCCATTTTCTTGATGAAATTGATAATCTCTTCAGCAACATCACTCTTAGAACGAAGAAAAATAGTCCAAGTATATCGTGAATATTCATCCACGATTACTAAAGTGTATTTACTACCCTTTAGACTTTGGACATTTACAGGACCAAAAAGGTCCATGTGAAGAAGATGAAAGCAGCTAGAGATAGAATTGGCCTGCTTTGTTTTGAAAGTGGCTCTGTGGCTTTTACCTTTTTCACAACCACCACAGAGTCTATCCTTTTCAAAAGAGAGATGAGGAAGGCCACGAACAAGGTTCTTTTTGGCCAGAGAGTTGATGGTTTTGAAATTCACATGCGACATACGCTTGTGCCATAACCAATTGAGTTCAGCAGCTGACTTTGCAAAGAAACAAGTCTCACTATCAGTTTTGATAGGAGTGAAGTCCACCAGATATACATCTCGTTTTCTTGGAGCGACCAAGACGACTTCCTTGTTTACATTTACAACAGTGCCTTGATGCTTATCAAGAATCACTTTGTAGTCAGCATCACAAAGTTGGCTTATGCTGATAAGATTATGTTTCAAACCATTTACATAAGCAACCTTGGTGAACTTGATGAGTCCATTAGAGAGAAGACCATATCCTTCAGTTTGTCCAGTGGAGTTATCAACAAGTTGATGAGCAGGAAGCATGTCACGATTAACCACATAGGTGAAGTATTGATCAGCAGAGGTGACAGTGTTTCCAGTATCTAGAACAATCAAGTTGCTGACTTGATTGTTGTTTCCATACTCGACCAGAATGCTGCCATGACCATTAGAAATGATCTCTTGAGACAGGGGAAAGGAAATTCGCTGAGCAGCAATGAAGTCAACAATGTTTTCCTCAGAGAGAACAGTTGTATCTCCTATACTATTTTCAAGTTCAGCGGAAGAAGAACTTTCGCTGACCATAGTGGAGGAGGAAGCAACCGTTGAGGAAGGAGGATTGGGTTGAATGACTACCTCAGGAGCATCCCTGGAGTTGTCACAATCGGAAGCAACATGACCTCTGCTGCCACATATGTAGCATTTTTTAACAGAGGTGCTCCCCTTTTGATTTTGAAGGAAAAATTCCTTCAGTTGGGACGAGAGATCATTAACTTGCTGAGCTAGCTCGTTAATTTTAGGGACAGAGGAGGAAGATGCCCTTTTCTTTTGTTTTGACTTTTGCTTATGCTTAAGTGTAAGCTGAAGCATCTTGGGAGCAGGACCCAAAATGGACTTTCCTTTTGGATCCTCAAATTGAGAAGTAAAGGGATTTTGTGATCCCTTAACTATATTCCAAGCTTGTTTAACAGCAGGGTGAGAAGAAGAGGAAGTACCCTGCTGATGAGACTTATGCACTCTTTTAGGAGTGATCGGTCTGGGTTGCTGATTAGGAGTAACTGACCTCATTTTCCTATGAGGTAGGTACTGCCTATTAGGAGTAGTAGCTCTCACTTGCTGATGAGGCAAGTTTCCTCTTTGAGGAGTGATAGGTCTTACTTGCTGATGGGGCAAGTATCCTTTCTGAGGAGTAATAGACCTATTTTGAGTATTAGGCATTCTTTCTTTTTGAGGAGTTTTATGCCTCAAAATGGAAGGAATAGGCATCGATTGGGGTGCCTGCTGGTGGACCTGTCTATCAGCAGGTCTGACCTGAGAAGGTCCTACTTGCTGATATCTAGCGTCACCGAACCTGACGCGTCTTTTCATAAGACGATCATGCTGAACAGATTTACTGTCAGCATGTGCAGGTGCTTGATGAGAGGTTGAGGAAGAAGGGGTTTGAGAAGCAACTTGTTGTGGTTGCTGACTGACAGAGCTAGCACGCTGAGGCGTGCTATAGTCATAAGGTACAGCAACTGTGCTTCTCTTAAAAGGATCAGCACCTTTAAGAGTAAGTTGCTGAGGAGCGACTGGTTTAAAACCATCACTGCCAATATCTCCCTCAAAAGATTCCCCAGAAGAGTATTGAACTCTTCCTTCATTAGGCATCATGCCAATAATGGGAAGATTTGGATAAGGATTGCTAGTGCTTGCTTGAGGAGCTAGCACCATTTTCCTCGGCAGGGGTAGATGGGTCGCTGGTGGTGGTAGAAGTAGAACCAGCTTCCATTTCATTATGGTAATCATTTAGACCCCTAACGAAATACCATTTCTTCATTTCTTCAGGAGAAATGACAGCAGAAGGAGGAATGGAGATTTCAGGTTTCACGTCGTCATTGAACAAGTCAGAAAGAGTGGCAGCGACCTCAAAGTTACCGCCAATGACTGCCTGAACTTGGGCAGGGACTTGTTCGTTTAGACACTGATGATGAAACCTGGAAGCTTTTGACCAGGAGGTCACAATCTTTTTAAGGTTGGCAACTTCAAGCTTGAGTTTTTCATTCTCAAGCTGAACTTTTTGTGCCAGCAACTCATGAGATTGGAGTTCAACATGAACATTCCTCAGCTCATTGAGTTTTTCAGATTTGTCACTTAACTCTAAGGAGACAGAGTCAAGTTTCGATTGGATATCAGCTCGTATAGATTCAACGAACTGGATATCACACAGAAGAGATTCGAAGATTTTAGGTTTATCTTCGTCAGAGGCAGAAGAATGAGCACGTACCTTTTTAATGGTGACATTTACCCACTGACTGGAAGAGACTTGGTCTTTTGTCAGTGCATCGCCATCAGCGAGTGCCATAAGACACATGGCATCAACGTACTCTTCACTGTCTGAATCATCTGATTCAGCCCAGTCATGTTCTTCAGCGACCAGCCCTTTTGCTGGTATTTTTGCCTCCTCCATCTCAGCAACCTTCGCTTTAAGCTGATAGTATTTGTTCCTGTACTCATCAGCAGGTTTAGATGGGTTATATTTAGGAGCAGCAGGAGTTGGAAGAGCAACTCTGCACTCCTTTTGGTAGTCTCCCTTCCTACCACATCTCCAGCACTCCTCTTGAGATTTATCAACAGGAGGCTTATATGGAGCAACGACTTACGGTTGTTCCATTTTCGTGAGTACCTCTTGCCAGCGACCAGGGCAAAGTCCATGAAGTCGCTGAACATCTATTGTTTCTCATCAGCATCGAGATCATTAACAAGAGATTGAATAGGAGGTGGGAGATGAGAGGAGCTGGCACCATTATTAAGATTAATGGGCTCAGCAGAGACAAGGGCAAGGGGATCCATAACAGAATATGCTGAAGAAGAAGTAGAAGAGGAGGGACCAGCACTATGTTGTGCGTCGGCATCAGCTCTTAGAGTTTGAGCAAGAGCTCTCTCTTCAAACTGAAGCATGCCAAAGAGAGATTCAAGATCAAGACCATTGAGTCGCTCAGTGGTCCTAAGGATTTGTCTCAATCCTTGCCACTTGATAGGTAGACCATCAATAAATTTGTGGCACGCCTCAAAGTTGTCATGGGAGATACCAACATTGGTCATGTCATTTAGCAACCCTTTAAATCGGGTATAGGTGCCATTGAGACCTTCAGAAGGAAGAGAAAAGAATTTTTCATAGGCTCTTTTAAGGTCTATCTTTTTAGTGGCAATGGTAGCAGCAGAGCCCTCATACATGCTACATAACCTATCCCAGACTTCTTTAGAAGTGGGATATTTGATGATGAGCTTCATGATGTCAGTAGGAAGAGTGGAGACAATCATGTTTTTGAGTCTGGAATCAAGATTTACCAGTCTACGCTCATCATCGGTCCATTGTACCTCTAGTTTGACAATGTCAATCACAATCTCAGGAGCATCAGCAGTTGCTCCTGGTGTTCTTTGTACCAGAGTAGGTACGTATGGACCTTTGGTCATTATGGTTATAAGGTAGGGTTCTACACCAACTATGTGAAGAAGCATTCTTTCCTTCCAAGATCCAAAGTCATCAGGCTCGAATCTTGGAGGAACAGACACGTAACCAAAGTCACGTGTGTTCACAAGGGTTGGTACAGAAGACATGTTCTTGTACTTTAAGAAAGAAATAAGAATTTAGATAAGAAAAGAAGTATGCAAACAGATCTTTGTTTCAATGATTTAGAAACAGTGGCTCTGATACCACTTGACAGTCCACGATTTGCACACTTATAATTAATTAATCTTAGACAAGAAAGTAAATAGAAAGTAAAGAACAAGAACAAGAGTAAAGTTCAAGTATTAAGAAACTATGCAAGTCTAATCATATGTATCATTGATTAAACAGTGAATACATGGTCGATATTACAACTTGTCTTACAAGAAAATACAAGAACATACAATTGTTAAGTTTTAGACTAACTAGAAAACTTAAACAATTACAAAGAGAATAAGTGACACACACTTAAAATGGTGACTAACACTAAGTGTAAATGATGCGGCTGTGTTGCTTTATATAGGGGAGGAATTAGGGCAACACAGCCTTACAATGATCGTGATAGAATGGTGGTTGTCGACTTCTCATAGGCTCGAAGTACTTGGATCCAGGAGCCTTTGTCTTCTTTACCAAAACGGGTATGAAAGAGAAAACCCTTGTTTTGGTCCCAACTTTACCTTTGCCATATAAGGTAATATTCAGTTGGAAAAACCACCATGTGACTTCTTGTCTTCTTGTGATTTGAAAAACTTCCCGCCTTGACACACAATTGGGAAGTAAACCACCCGCTGACGAGAGTCACTGACTTCGCTGATGACTCGCTGACGACAGACGACACACGTCAGCGACCAAGTCTGGTCAGCGAATCCTTGACTCAACAAAATCTATATCCTAACATTAAGTGATATACAATAGACTTTTCTCTCTTTTACTTTAACCAATAATAAAATCAAATTAATGCATGTTGGACAAACCATAAACACTGAATTAATCAACACCTTTCACTTATCCTCATCAGTTGTAGGATCAATACATCGAAGGGTCTATCTAAATGGTGAGTTAAGTAATCAAACACTTTGAATCGTTTCCTATATTTTTTTTTTTTGAAAGGTGTGGATTAATCATCGCAGCGAAGGCTCTAGCTTAAGCTAGTTTTACATACCTTCTCACCCTCCAATACCCGGTAGGAGGAAAAACCCCTAACTAGCCGCCCAAAGGCACGACACTAATTAGGGATAAAACTCTGCCCTTTCATGGTTTGATCCTGAGACCTCCCCTATCACAAAGAGAATATTGCCTTATGTCCAACCACTTCACTGCAAGTGGAAGTACAAATCGTTTCCTACTTATGAGGGAGTAATCAAGCATCACAATCCACACACTATAAAAGCACTACTAAATAGGCAAATCTCACATCGCAAATCTAACTTACACTCACTATCACAATACTCTTTCGTGCATTGTTAGTAACTTCATTCATAAAAATATTAAACTAAACTTTTATCTCCCCCTGTTACTAACACAATTCATCACAGATGTCTTTCCAACTTTTGGTTGATATTACAAAGAACAAGACCCTTGAAGAAGGCATGGTTAGCACAAGTTCTATCACTTTTGTATAAAGACAAAGCCTAATAAGATAGACATTGAATTTACATTCATTACAATATTAACAGTAATACAATGTGTTTCATTTTCAGGTTATGCCCAAGATTTCTACGAGAAAGTTACCGAGTCTATTGCCACTATTACGCTTCTGGACGACATGAAACAGAAACTATGACGTCTCACTCCAACAAACAACGCACAAGCTTATGAGAATGTATGGAACCGGATGGAAAACGTTTGTGGAAACTTTGGAAATGGTAGGCCGGAATTGTGTGCTTTATGTATACGATTATGCGTTTTCGGGGGGGGGGGGGGGTGGCGTTAGATAGATGGCGACACAGTGGGTTGTTTTTAAACTTAGTTTTATATACAATTGAAGAAATAGAAGTAAGTAAACTCTTTTCCAGTTGCTGCTATTATGCAAGCATGAACACAGTTCGTAAGATATTGGGTCAGGTTGGGTCAGCTTGGGGTCTGGGTCAGGTTGGGTCAGCTTGGGGTCTGGGTCAGGTTGGGTCAGCTTGGGGTCTGGGTCAGGTTGGGTCAGCTTGGGGTCTGGGTCAGGTTGGGTCAGCTTGGGGTCTGGGTCAGGTTGGGTCAGCTTGGGGTCTGGGTCAGGTTGGGTCAGCTTGGGGTCTGGGTCAGGTTGGGTCAGCTTGGGGTCTGGGTCAGGTTGGGTCAGCTTGGGGTCTGGGTCAGGTTGGGTCAGCTTGGGGTCTGGGTCAGGTTGGGTCAGCTTGGGGTCTGGGTCAGGTTGGGTCAGCTTGGGGTCTGGGTCAGGTTGGGTCAGCTTGGGGTCTGGGTCAGGTTGGGTCAGCTTGGGGTCTGGGTCAGGTTGGGTCAGCTTGGGGTCTGGGTCAGGTTGGGTCAGCTTGGGGTCTGGGTCAGGTTGGGTCAGCTTGGGGTCTGGGTCAGGTTGGGTCAGCTTGGGGTCTGGGTCAGGTTGGGTCAGCTTGGGGTCTGGGTCAGGTTGGGTCAGCTTGGGGTCTGGGTCAGGTTGGGTCAGCTTGGGGTCTGGGTCAGGTTGGGTCAGCTTGGGGTCTGGGTCAGGTTGGGTCAGCTTGGGGTCTGGGTCAGGTTGGGTCAGCTTGGGGTCTGGGTCAGGTTGGGTCAGCTTGGGGTCTGGGTCAGGTTGGGTCAGCTTGGGGTCTGGGTCAGGTTGGGTCAGCTTGGGGTCTGGGTCAGGTTGGGTCAGCTTGGGGTCTGGGTCAGGTTGGGTCAGCTTGGGGTCTGGGTCAGGTTGGGTCAGCTTGGGGTCTGGGTCAGGTTGGGTCAGCTTGGGGTCTGGGTCAGGTTGGGTCAGCTTGGGGTCTGGGTCAGGTTGGGTCAGCTTGGGGTCTGGGTCAGGTTGGGTCAGCTTGGGGTCTGGGTCAGGTTGGGTCAGCTTGGGGTCTGGGTCAGGTTGGGTCAGCTTGGGGTCTGGGTCAGGTTGGGTCAGCTTGGGGTCTGGGTCAGGTTGGGTCAGCTTGGGGTCTGGGTCAGGTTGGGTCAGCTTGGGGTCTGGGTCAGGTTGGGTCAGCTTGGGGTCTGGGTCAGGTTGGGTCAGCTTGGGGTCTGGGTCAGGTTGGGTCAGCTTGGGGTCTGGGTCAGGTTGGGTCAGCTTGGGGTCTGGGTCAGGTTGGGTCAGCTTGGGGTCTGGGTCAGGTTGGGTCAGCTTGGGGTCTGGGTCAGGTTGGGTCAGCTTGGGGTCTGGGTCAGGTTGGGTCAGCTTGGGGTCTGGGTCAGGTTGGGTCAGCTTGGGGTCTGGGTCAGGTTGGGTCAGCTTGGGGTCTGGGTCAGGTTGGGTCAGCTTGGGGTCTGGGTCAGGTTGGGTCAGCTTGGGGTCTGGGTCAGGTTGGGTCAGCTTGGGGTCTGGGTCAGGTTGGGTCAGCTTGGGGTCTGGGTCAGGTTGGGTCAGCTTGGGGTCTGGGTCAGGTTGGGTCAGCTTGGGGTCTGGGTCAGGTTGGGTCAGCTTGGGGTCTGGGTCAGGTTGGGTCAGCTTGGGGTCTGGGTCAGGTTGGGTCAGCTTGGGGTCTGGGTCAGGTTGGGTCAGCTTGGGGTCTGGGTCAGGTTGGGTCAGCTTGGGGTCTGGGTCAGGTTGGGTCAGCTTGGGGTCTGGGTCAGGTTGGGTCAGCTTGGGGTCTGGGTCAGGTTGGGTCAGCTTGGGGTCTGGGTCAGGTTGGGTCAGCTTGGGGTCTGGGTCAGGTTGGGTCAGCTTGGGGTCTGGGTCAGGTTGGGTCAGCTTGGGGTCTGGGTCAGGTTGGGTCAGCTTGGGGTCTGGGTCAGGTTGGGTCAGCTTGGGGTCTGGGTCAGGTTGGGTCAGCTTGGGGTCTGGGTCAGGTTGGGTCAGCTTGGGGTCTGGGTCAGGTTGGGTCAGCTTGGGGTCTGGGTCAGGTTGGGTCAGCTTGGGGTCTGGGTCAGGTTGGGTCAGCTTGGGGTCTGGGTCAGGTTGGGTCAGCTTGGGGTCTGGGTCAGGTTGGGTCAGCTTGGGGTCTGGGTCAGGTTGGGTCAGCTTGGGGTCTGGGTCAGGTTGGGTCAGCTTGGGGTCTGGGTCAGGTTGGGTCAGCTTGGGGTCTGGGTCAGGTTGGGTCAGCTTGGGGTCTGGGTCAGGTTGGGTCAGCTTGGGGTCTGGGTCAGGTTGGGTCAGCTTGGGGTCTGGGTCAGGTTGGGTCAGCTTGGGGTCTGGGTCAGGTTGGGTCAGCTTGGGGTCTGGGTCAGGTTGGGTCAGCTTGGGGTCTGGGTCAGGTTGGGTCAGCTTGGGGTCTGGGTCAGGTTGGGTCAGCTTGGGGTCTGGGTCAGGTTGGGTCAGCTTGGGGTCTGGGTCAGGTTGGGTCAGCTTGGGGTCTGGGTCAGGTTGGGTCAGCTTGGGGTCTGGGTCAGGTTGGGTCAGCTTGGGGTCTGGGTCAGGTTGGGTCAGCTTGGGGTCTGGGTCAGGTTGGGTCAGCTTGGGGTCTGGGTCAGGTTGGGTCAGCTTGGGGTCTGGGTCAGGTTGGGTCAGCTTGGGGTCTGGGTCAGGTTGGGTCAGCTTGGGGTCTGGGTCAGGTTGGGTCAGCTTGGGGTCTGGGTCAGGTTGGGTCAGCTTGGGGTCTGGGTCAGGTTGGGTCAGCTTGGGGTCTGGGTCAGGTTGGGTCAGCTTGGGGTCTGGGTCAGGTTGGGTCAGCTTGGGGTCTGGGTCAGGTTGGGTCAGCTTGGGGTCTGGGTCAGGTTGGGTCAGCTTGGGGTCTGGGTCAGGTTGGGTCAGCTTGGGGTCTGGGTCAGGTTGGGTCAGCTTGGGGTCTGGGTCAGGTTGGGTCAGCTTGGGGTCTGGGTCAGGTTGGGTCAGCTTGGGGTCTGGGTCAGGTTGGGTCAGCTTGGGGTCTGGGTCAGGTTGGGTCAGCTTGGGGTCTGGGTCAGGTTGGGTCAGCTTGGGGTCTGGGTCAGGTTGGGTCAGCTTGGGGTCTGGGTCAGGTTGGGTCAGCTTGGGGTCTGGGTCAGGTTGGGTCAGCTTGGCGGGTTGGGTCAGCTTGACACAATTTACACATAATCTACACAAATGTAGATTAATCTACACAAATGTAGATTAATCTACACAAATGTAGATTAATCTACACAAATGTAGATTAATCTGCACATGTAGATTAATCTACACAAATGTAGGGTCAGCTTGACACAATTTACACATAATCTACACAAATGTAGATTAATCTACACAAATGTAGATTAATCTACACAAATGTAGATTATGGGTTTTGGGTCAGCTTGGGGTCTGGGTCAGCTTGGGGTTGGGTCAGCTTGACACAATTTACACATAATCTACACAAATGTAGATTAATCTACACAAATGTAGATTAATCTACACAAATGTAGATTAATCTACACAAATGTAGCTTAATCTACACAATTAGATTAATCTACACAAATGTAGATTAATCTACACAAATGTAGATTAATCTACACAAATGTAGATTATGGGTTTTGGGTCAGCTTGGGGTCTGGGTCAGCTTGGGTTGGGTTGGGTCAGCTTGACACAATTTACACATAATCTACACAAATGTAGATTATGGGTTTTGGGTCAGCTTGGGTTCTGGGTTGGGTCAGCTTGGGGTTGGGTCAGCTTGACACAATTTACACATAATCTACACAAATGTAGATTAATCTACACAAATGTAGATTAATCTACACAAATGTAGATTAATCTACACAAATGTAGATTAATCTGCACAAATGTAGATTTCTACACAAATGTACATATAATCTACACAAATGTAGATTAATCTGCACAAATGTAGATTAATCTACACAAATGTAGATTAATCTACACAAATGTAGATTAATCTACACAAATGTAGATTAATCTACACAAATGTAGATTAATCTACACAAATGTAGATTAATCTACACAAATGTAGATTATGGGTTTTGGGTCAGCTTGGGGTCTGGGTCAGGTTGGGTCAGGTTGGGTCAGGTTGGGTGTCTGGGTCAGGTTGGGTCAGGTTGGGTCAGCTTGACACAATTTACACATAATCTACACAAATGTAGATTAATCTACACAAATGTAGATTATGGGTTTTGGGTCAGCTTGACATAATTTACACATAGTCTACACAAATGTAGATTATGGGTTTTCGGTCAGCTTGGGTTGGGTCAGCTTGGGGTCTGGGTCAGCTTGGGGTTGGGTCAGTTGGGGTTGGGTCAGCTTGGGGTCTGGGTCAGGTTGGGTCAGCTTGGGGTCTGGTCAGGTTGGTCAGGTTGGGTCAGCTTGGGGTCTGGGTCAGGTTGGGTCAGGTTGGGTCAGGTTGGGTCAGCTTGGGTTCTGGGTCAGTTGGGTCAGGTTGGGTCAGCTTGGGGTCTGGGTCAGGTTGGGTCAGCTTGACACAATTTACACATAATCTACACAAATGTAGATTAATCTACACAAATGTAGATTATGGGTTTTGGGTCAGCTTGGGTTCTGGGTTGGGTCAGGTTGGGTCAGCTTGGGGTCTGGGTCAGCTTGACACAATTTACACATAATCTACACAAATGTAGATTAATCTACACAAATGTAGATTATGGGTTTTGGGTCAGCTTGGGGTCTGGGTCAGGTTGGGTCAGGTTGGGTCAGCTTGGGTCTGGGTCAGCTTGGGGTCTGGGTCAGGTTGGGTCAGCTTGGGGTCTGGGTCAGCTTGGGGTTGGGTCAGCTTGACACAATTTACACATAATCTACACAAATGTAGATTAATCTACACAAATGTAGATTATGGGTTTTGGGTCAGCTTGGGTTCTGGGTTGGGTCAGGTTGGGTCAGTGGGTCAGGTTGGGTCAGCTTGGGGTCTGGGTCAGGTTGGGTCAGCTTGGGGTTGGGTCAGCTTGGGGTTGTTGGGTCAGGTTGGGTCAGCTTGACACAATTTACACATAATCTACACAAATGTAGATTAATCTACACAAATGTAGATTATGGGTTTTGGGTCAGCTTGGGGTTGGGTTGGGTCAGGTTGGGGTTGGGGTCTGGGTCAGCTTGGGGTCTGGGTCAGGTTGGGTCAGCTTGGGTTCTGGGTTGGGTCAGGTTGGGTCAGGTTGGGTCAGGTTGGGTCAGCTTGGGGTCTGGGTCAGGTTGGGTCAGCTTGGGGTGGGTTGGGTCAGCTTGGGTTTGAAGTCAAATTATTTACAAAAATGCCACCGCGTTTTTTTTTTAAAAGCCACATGTCACGTTCTGATTGGTTCATAGGACCTTCTCTCCCTTCTCTCCTTAAGACACCTTCTTATTTGATCTCTCTCCTATATAGATATATATATATGAATATAAAGGTATTTGCAGATAAAAACAGATAAAGGTATTTGCATAAATTAGTGTTACATATATGATTAAATAATCGAGTTATTTTGACATGTTATTGGTATGTTCATGTCTATGGTTCAATTTGTTACTAATTTTTAACTCATGTTTGACATGAAGTCAAGTTGTCATAGTTTATGTTGATAGTGAAAATTTAATAATAATATTTAGAGGGTTGTCATACGTGTATAACAATTTGATTCTAGGCTAAAATTTGATGATTATTTACGTAAAAATTATAGTTATTATTTAAGTTAGTACTATATGAATTAAATATCATTTTTTTGATCAAATATTTGTAGATAATTTGGTTTGTTAAATTAATTGAATGTTAAATACCAATGTACATGGGGAAAAGATGTTAAAAAAAATATGCTGAAGGACGTTATTTAAGAATAGATGAAAAATGGGGAATTGAAACTGATTTGCTGTAAATGTTCCCAATTTTGAAAATATTAAATAAGAAAACCAAGAGGCAACGGGGTAAAGAGGATACGCACTGTTTCAAGTTCGATTATAACTGCATCGGGGATAGGAAAAGATATTTTCGGGGATATCAATGTTTCGTGTTTAAGAAGACGATGAGCGCAAAGTGGAGGTTCAAAGGATTAGGAAGGTTATGAAGATGGAGGAAGCGCAAGGGAAGTCTACACTCAAGGGGAGCAACCAGGTCATGATTGTGCCCAATGGGGGGGTCTCATGAGAGCTCTAAGGAAACGGTTTGAGCCTGATAGTTTTATTATGGAGGTAGACGGCGGTATTCATGTGATTTGGTGGACGTTTGTTACGAAAGACGTCATTCAGATCACTTTTGCAAATGATCATACCCGTTGGTACTCCAAAAAGAGGATGTTTTGGGTAGTTTTGATCTTGAGCCGTTGCAGCAGCTTGTTGAAATTACTCCGAACAACTGGTCGCGCTATGAAGTCCTGCTCAAATTTGAGGTTGATCTGGGTTTGAGGGTTGATTGGAGGCAGAAGCAGGGGATGGGCTTTATGTATCCGATGACATGGCGGATGCGGATGGGTTGGATATGGATTAAAGGTTTTGCAGTCCTTCATTTCGTAAAATTCAAGAAATATGTAATAAAACTTTAACTATGTTGTTTATCTTTTGATACAGGATTTATAAAATCCTTTTTTTATCCCAGCTTTTATATTGGATGGTGATTTTATGTGTTTAAGGTAGACGTGGTATAAGTTTTCTGAAAAATTTTTTGTTGAACTATTAAGGATTGTTAGTTGTTGGAGTTTGTTATTTCTGAATTAGTCTTTAGTTTTAAATACAAACTACTTGATTATCCGTATAAGATAATGATGCTGAAGTAATATATCTAAATGAATTGCATTCCCTTTTGTTTAACTTATGTGTTTTACATTATAGATGTTGTTGATTGTATTGTCTATTTTGTTGCATATATTCTAAAGGGTGTCTTATTTTTTTATTGTCCCCGTCTATAGTTTAAAATTTGATGTTGAAACAATGCTGCGCTATTGCTGGTTATTTATGTTTTGGTATAGGATTAAATAAAGATACCTCAACAAAAATTTTTGCAACGTATGGTTCTTCTTTTAATTGACTTTAGTCTTTCTTTCAACAATAACATGTATGCTTCCTTTCAATTTCAATCAAAGGTTTCTATAATTTTCAATTTTAGAATTTTTATTATAATGATGATTATTATCATTACTATCCAATATCTATTTTTGTAATTAGATCTAGATGTTGGAACTTTATACTGGTTTTTTTTCCCCCTAATATGAGTAAATTCATTCTCTTATTATTGGGTTATTCAAGTATAAATATTCCATACTTAATACTTGATGATGATAATGATAATATCACCATACAGATTAGGCTTTTGATGTCCAGATTTTTAATGAGATGGTTTACAGTGTTTTAGTGTTTTGGGCTCGAAACAGTTGATTTATTAATAATGATATTTCTTTTCTTTTATTTGGTTTGTTGTAGGAAAGCGATGGGTGACAGGTGATTGCTCACTAGGTGTTTGATGTTATGTCCCAAAGAATGGTTGTATGGAAGAAAAAAAAAGGTAATTTATAGAATAGTGAGATAGTCTTTATGCGTCTATGCTTTTGAACTTAAGTATTTTGGATAGTTATTATTCTTTGTTTTTGGATAGTTATAATTCTTTAATAGAAATTTCCATCATAAATATGTTATTCTTATGTTTGAAATACATTCTTGAGCTCGGCTGAATCTCATAATACAGAAACCGGAACTTGGGTGACCCTTCCTTATATGTATAAACCCAGAAAATTGTGTTCATGGGTATTTATGGATTTGAAATTATACGTTATTGGCGGAATAGGTGAAGAAAACAACAAAGAGTTAACACGTGGGGAAGTTTATGGTTTAGAAACCGGTACCTAGACAGAGATTATATGCACCCCCTTTATTAGTCGTTGTGAATAATGAATTATATGCAACCTATTATGAAGAAAAGGATGTTTAAAAACATAATAAAGATCAGAATATTTGGGTCAGAGTGGGCATGTTGCCAGGAAGAGCAAGCTCTCTGAATGGAAAGGGGACTTGCTTTTCGTGCTTGTGGTGATCAACTTATTGTTATTGGTGGACCGGGGGTTTCTTATAAAGGTATGATAGAGTTGAATTCTTGGATACCTGATGAAAACCCGACTTCAATGGAACTTGGTTGCTATAAAGCCTTCCGGTGGTTTTGTTTATAATTGTGGTGTGATGGGATGTTGAGGCACTTTGAACAGGTTTCTTCATGAGCTGAATCTTATTTCTCCATGAATTCTTGGATACATGATGAAAAAACCCGCCTCAATGGAACTTGCTTGCTAGAAAGCCTTTGGTGTTTTTGTTTATAATTGTGTTGTGATGGGATGTTGAGGCGCTCTCAACAGTTTCCCCTTGAACTTAATCTTATTTTAGGACCTAGGAATCTTGGAGATTTTTTCAAGTTTCTATGTTCTTTTATTTTAGTCATAAAACTAAAATTGGGTTTTAGTATTTATGTATGTTTTGTTGAACATGTATCTTTCCAATTGCTAGGGAAAGAATATTTGGATTAGTCTCCGATTCGGCGGTTCGATTGGAATACGGGTGAGATCAGAAAGGCTATCTCCGGGTATGCTCAAATTGTTTCTGCAAGTTGTTTTTCCCTTTATTTAACATCTTTTTGCCTTCAGATCTCCATACTAAAAATTTTCTTTTCAAAGATGGTATTGTTTAGCATGGATTAATTAATAATGTAAGCCAAAGGTTACTTAAAGCTACATATAATTACCAATGCTCAAGAACTTTATCCCTTTTTTACTATCATGTTTGAGCTTCGATATTGTCCGGTCTCTGCTTCATGTCCGTGTTTTTGTTGTAGTTTGTCATAAATCTCAAGCCATCATTTTATGTGCATGAATTTTCTATGTTGCTAGATGTGCATGAAGCCCACTTTTATGCAAGCATTCCTGCTATGAAGAATTTGAGATCAGGTACTCTTAGGAACTGATTCAATCTTTTCTTTTTTTGGTGTAAAAGGTTGTAAATATTGTTTAAGATGGCCCTTGTTTTTATAGCTCGTTTTTTTTTTCTATATAAATTTAAATTCTAATTCTATTTAAAATTCTACCTATCATTAAACAAGGGCCCGGGTTTGGTTCTTAAGACATTAGAAGGTATTCGCATAAGATTTCTTTAGGGAATTGTGGTTTCGGGAACAAGATTAGATAGGTAAACTGGGAAAAGGTTGTCGCTTCCAAACGTTTTGTGTGGTTGGGAGTCGGTGGGATACGAGAAATGAACTTGCCTCTTCTTGCAAAATGGTGGTGGAGATCTAAGTAAGTCCAAAACAGTTGTGGGAAAGCCCATCAAATCGATACACCTCAATTTTAAGATTTCCTACTTCTATCCCAATAAAAAAATTAAGTGGGGGTCTTTGGATTACAATTGATAATATTTTTAATGATTTTCAAATATTGAATGTCAACCTATTTTGGAAGTGATGTGTAATTTTCTAGTCTTAAATTTATAAACACGAATCACCTAGCTACTGACTACTACACACTTGCGGGCAGTGGACCCGTTCGTATGCAATATAGTTGACTTGGTAAATCCGAGATCGAACACAAGGACTATTGTTACAGAAGTTGTTTAAGTAATGCAATTCAAAGTAAATGGGGGGTTGTGACCGTATTGTCACGTTGCTTTTGAAAGTTAGTTAGCAGAATAGAAATCAAGTTAGTAATTCTGAGGAATTAATCGAAAAGAGTTTTTGTTTTAAACAGAAAGATTAAAGGTCATCTACCTCGAATCCACTCGACAACAGTTCGGGTTGCACATAATTAAGCTCAAATCCAATTCAGTTGACAAAGATAATCGTGACCAAATAAAGACACAAACTGGTACCACCAACGTTTGTAAAATCATTTAAATCACCTAATTAATCAGTTCCTTTGTAAAAGCCGGTACCACCAATGCTTATAACAATTTCCCTAACCAACTAGTTTATTTGATTATCAAATTAACAATTGTATCTATGTGAAGATAACGTGGTACCACCAACCGTTAATCAACACGTTGACAAAATGATTCCTTTTATTAAAATGACATTCACTATCATACCATGAACTAGCGACAATTGATTAAAGATAAACAATTGAAATTATATTGTACCGAATGAAGAAATCAATCCAATTGAATGCTAGAATCATAAACGGAATGATGAGATGAATCCAAACGAGATTATGATCTTCAAAGATGATGATTCGGACGAAAAACCTCCTTCAAAGGGCTCACAAACGACTCGGGATCGTCCTAGGGTTTTTAAGTGATGAAAAAGATGATCAAAATTCGTCCAAATAAATATATATATATATATATATATATATAGTGAAGGGATCAAGTGAGAACCAACATATATGGTGAGAACCGTGAGAACCACTAAAAAACCATCTCTAAGGGCTTTGCCCTTAGAGTTAAGGGCTACGCCCGTACCGTATACAACCGTCACCATCTCTTGGATCGCCGCCCATCAAATCCATACGATTCCCATATGCGTCCCTTGACGGTCAGTTAGAACGGATAAGGGCCTCTGGCCCGTACCGTATACATACGTTTTCTTAACGCGTAACCCATATGATTTTTTAAAAAAAAAAAATTTTTTTTTATTTTTTTTTTGGAATGGGTTTTTGTTAAAAGAAAATAAAAAACAAAAAAAAGTTTCAAAAAATGAAAAATAAAAATTAAAAAAATAAAAAACCACACAAAAAAGAAGAAAAAGGGAGGAAAACTAGTGGTTCTCACGGTTCTCTCCATATTTGTGGTTCTCACGTTAACCCTACCCTATATATATATATATATATATATTTATATAAGGTATATATGATTTCAACGACTAACGGCCGTTAGGATGTGTAACGGCCGTTACACGTTCCCTTGTCTTAACGGCCATTAATCTGACTAAAGGCAATTACAGTGGCTACAGTATGACGGCCATGACAGCCCCTAACGGCCGTTAGTAACTGACGATGGCTCTTTACTTGATCTTTTAACGGGAGTTAAGCATTTTAACGGGAGTTACACTTCTTCCATCATGATTTCTTCACTTTAGCATCCTATTTTTCCACATTTTGCATCCGGATCATTCACAAACTTCACTTGATCCTTCTTTAAGTCGTTTTTGGCCATTTTTATCCGTCTCGCGTGCTATAACCTGAAATCACTTACACATACCATAAAGCATCGAAAATACACGCAAATGACTTATAATTAAGTATAAAATAGCCTAAAAATCATGTGGGAAATATGTATATATTTAGTCACATCAGTTTCTCATATATTGACAATGGGTGCAAAACATCATTTTGGCAGGAGCAATGGGTGCGCGTAGACATCAGTTTCCTAATATTTATGTTCTGGCCACAAACAACATGAACTTGGTACGTAGGAGCCCAAGTGCTGGGGGGAAGAGTTTAGTTTTGGGCCTGGTCATGGCAGCCATCTAGGTCGCTATTCTTTAGTTTTTGTTAATGAAGAAAGGAAAGGAAAGGGGAGGGGAACAAATCAGCCTAATTTTGAGAGGAAAGATGTTGAAACAATTTACACTGTAACTTCCCCTCCTTCTCCTCTCCTCTCCTTTCCACCTTTTAAAAAATCTTAAGAATGCATTTTATAAATTTTCTCTTCCCATTCCTTTCCTTTCTTCATTAAAAAAATCTTAACAATACAGTGTAATGGCATTGCGGCTCTTAATATCCTTTATTTAAGATGAAACTAACAATATGGTTTGAGCAGCAAACGACGAAAAAAAAAAGAAAAAAAAAGAACTATTTGTGGTTAATGTGTTTTAAAATCATTGTTTTGTAAAATTCTTTTAATTTAAAATATTGTCATCCATAATATAGCTTTTATGGATCCACCCAACCATACTCCATCAGGCAATCCTTATGTTTAAAATACATACCAGCCGCCACTTTCTAGGGGGATCTTGGGTTCGAGTCTTGGCAAAGGCAAACTTGAGATAATTAGGGGATTATTAAGTGGTTGAGAATCACCTGGACACTAGCCTGGCTAGGGAATTAGTGGGTACCAAATGGTACATGGGGTCAGGGGGTTCCCATCTAATTACCTTTTTTTTTAGAGTAAATATCATATTTGTCCTACTAAACCATCTAAATATCAAATATACCCAACTCACAATATATCATATATACCCATTTTAAATGTAATAATATCAAATATATCCATTTTAAATATAATAATATCAATTATGCCCATTTTAAATATATAAAAAGGTAAATATCCATTTGAAAATTATAATTAAGTTGAAAACGAAATTACAAATTTCAGTCACACATTTTTTCTTCTTTTTGTTCTCCTAATTCCTACTATAATTACGCTGCCACCACCAGCACCATCGCTGTCACCGGCCCACAATACCACCTCCATCTCCAATCACCACCATCTTCGAGGTCGCAGCCTGCATGGCTACAGGCTCCGTACCACATGGCTATCACTGATCACCCGCATCTCCGATCACCGATTCTATCTCCCCTTTATGAATACCTTGAGGGTGTAGTCAGTACCGTATCATCACCAGAAAAGATGACGACGACGTTATTGGTGGTGGTGGCAACGACAGATGGTGGTGGTAGTGATGGCAGCGACAGATGGTGGTGGCATTAGATGGTGATTGTGTGCATACTTGATATTTTTAAGTTTAAAATGGACATATTTGATATTTTTATATTTAAAATGGGTATATTTGATATTTTTCATTTAAAATGGGTATATTTGATATTTTTACATTTAAAATGGGTATATTTGATATTTTTCATTTAAAATAGGTATATTTGATATTTATGTAGTCTAATAAGGATAAATATGAAATTCAGTCGATGAGTAATATTTATAAAGTTGCAAGAGTTCTTAGAGTATTTTTTTTCTTTGTTCTGGATTAAAAATCAATCTTGGAAAATCTAATCTATTTGGTGTTGGGGTGGATGATCATGAGGTTAAAAGGGCAGCCGAGATTTTCCAAGTGTAAAGAAGGTCATTTTCCTTTCACATATCTTGGACTTCGTATAGGCAGTAACATGAATCGAATAGCTAGTTGGGATTTTCTTTCTGATATTTTTGAGTCACGATTAGCTAGTTGGAAAGCTAAAACTCTTTCGATTAGCGGAAGGGTAACTCTCATTAAAACGGTCTTGGAGAGTCTTCCCACGTACTACTTTTGTCTTTTTGTGGTTCCGAACTCTGTCATCGAGGGCCTTGAATTATATTATGAGAAGATTCTTTTGGGGAGGTTCTCAAGACGAAAAGATCAATTGGGTTTCATGGGAGCGTATCGCATCACCAGTAAAGAATGGCGGATTGGGTATTTGCAGGTTGAAGGACTCGAATATAGCCTTACTTGCAAAGTGGATTTGGCGATATCGAAACAAAGATAGAGCACTATGGAGAAAGGTGATTGAATCTTTACAGGGGTCATGTAGGGGTTGGAATTCGGTCCCAGTCAATAAGTCTTTGGCGAGTGTTTGGAACTCCATAGTTCGTAAAGTCGATAAATGTAAAGTGGGAGGTAACAATTTGAATACAATATTCAAAGGACTAAGGAGTATGTGGAAGAGGAGATCACATTCGCTTTTGGTTAGACCCTGGGTCAATAACTCTTGTTTGAAAGATGAATTCCCTTTAATCTTTAGTATGGAGACTGAGAAAAAATGTCTTGTTCAAGATCGTTTTTGCTTGGAGACTAAAAGATTCATAGGCAACTCAAACTGGTACTCGACGCCTCTCTCCCTGAGGCTCTTCAAGAATGGTTTCGATTTCAGGAGATTATGGATAACTGGAAGCTTAGCGAAGCAAATGACAGGTGGGTTTGGTTAGGGGACTCACACAATGTGTTTTCGGTTAAAAGTGTCAAGAAGTTCCTTCAAAGTAACGCGGATTATAGCAACAGATTCATCTTCAAATGGGCAACCGGAGTCGCAAAAAAGTGTAATATCTTTGTTTGGCGGGCCACAATGGATCGAGTTCCCACTTATAAGGCGCTTCAGGTACGTAATTGCAACTTCGGGTCGACTTTATGTGGACTTTGCGAGACATGGGACGAAACGATAGACCACTTAATTTGTTCTATGCCCACTCGACGACTATATGGAAACATATTGGCATTTGGTGTAAAGTTGGTACTTTGTTTCTTTCTTCGGTTCGTGAGCTGGTCAATCTTTATAAGTATGTTGGTTTAGGAAAGAAAGAGAGGAAAGTTTTTAAGGGTATCATTTTCGTTACATGTTGGCAACTTTGGAAGGTAAGGAATGAAAAGGTTTTTGACAAGACTAGGTTTTGTAGTGATAAAGTTTTCTTTGATATTAAAGCTAATAGGTTTCTTATGGTATAGAAGTAGATTAAAAAAAGGAACTATTACTTGGGAGGATTGGACTCTAATTCTCCTTTTGTATTGTACCATTAACTATTCTGTAATTGCGGAATAGCTGCGTTGTGAATGATATTTACTTTAAGAAGAAAAAAAATGAAATTCACTCGATTAAGGAACAGATAAACCAACTCATTATACACATGTTCCTTCTTCAACTATGTGTTTATAACCTGCTCACTCCTTCCATTATGACCACGCATTAACAAACTTCGTCAGCATTCTGAATTATATATGTCATGGTCATGGTCCGCATGCCCAACTTCACAAGTTAGCTTATGGATATTACACGTGTTTTCATCAAGGGGGGACAAGCCAACAACTACGTTTCATGATGTTATAATAACAACAAATGGGTTTTACAATTCTGATATTAAAACTATTAATTTCATAGTTGATGCCAAAATATGTCTTTATATTGAAACTCATCACGATTGTTTTTCATCCTCATTATCTACTTAATACGTAATTGACTGGCTGTCAATATTTTAGTTGCATGCAGGTCCTTGCGGCGGATAGAGAACAAGGTTCCAAACTGCTATCATTCAAACAATTAACTATCTTCACATAATACAGGAGGCAAACAATTCAGTAACTGTAGCTGAATATCACAGCTCATATTCAGCCTAACTTTCATTATTACACATATATATAAAAAAACGGCAACAAGATGCATGCAAACAATATATCTAAAACACAACGTGCATATAGAACGGACTTTTAAACCCTCATTATAGGTATTTCAAATGAAAATGTTTAAAATAGTTATAAAAAAAAAAGAGGGAAGGTAAAGACTACCTGAATTCCAACTATATGACATTTATTAATTTTTGTCATCTTTATTCTACATTTTGTTGGATATTTTAGATATATATATATATATATATATATATATATATATATATATATATATATATATATATATATATATATATATATATATATATATATATATATATATATATATATATATATATATATATATATATATATATATATATATATATATATATATATATATATATATATATATATATATATATATATATATATATATATATATATATATATATATATATATATATATATATATATATATATATATATATATATATATATATATATATATATATATATATATATATATATATATATATATATATATATATATATATATATATATATATATATATATATATATATATATATATATATATATATATATATATATATATATATATATATATATATATATATATATATATATATATATATATATATATATATATATATATATATATATATATATATATATATATATATATATATATATATATATATATATATATATATATATATATATATATATATATATATATATATATATATATATATATATATATATATATATATATATATATATATATATATATATATATATATATATATATATATATATATATATATATATATATATATATATATATATATATATATATATATATATATATATATATATATATATATATATATATATATATATATATATATATATATATATATATATATATATATATATATATATATATATATATATATATATATATATATATATATATATATATATATATATATATATATATATATATATATATATATATATATATATATATATATATATATATATATATATATATATATATATATATATATATATATATATATATATATATATATATATATATATATATATATATATATATATATATATATATATATATATATATATATATATATATATATATATATATATATATATATATATATATATATATATATATATATATATATATATATATATATATATATATATATATATATATATATATATATATATATATATATATATATATATATATATATATATATATATATATATATATATATATATATATATATATATATATATATATATATATATATATATATATATATATATATATATATATATATATATATATATATATATATATATATATATATATATATATATATATATATATATATATATATATATATATATATATATATATATATATATATATATATATATATATATATATATATATATATATATATATATATATATATATATATATATATATATATATATATATATATATATATATATATATATATATATATATATATATATATATATATATATATATATATATATATATATATATATATATATATATATATATATATATATATATATATATATATATATATATATATATATATATATATATATATATATATATATATATATATATATATATATATATATATATATATATATATATATATATATATATATATATATATATATATATATATATATATATATATATATATATATATATATATATATATATATATATATATATATATATATATATATATATATATATATATATATATATATATATATATATATATATATATATATATATATATATATATATATATATATATATATATATATATATATATATATATATATATATATATATATATATATATATATATATATATATATATATATATATATATATATATATATATATATATATATATATATATATATATATATATATATATATATATATATATATATATATATATATATATATATATATATATATATATATATATATATATATATATATATATATATATATATATATATATATATATATATATATATATATATATATATATATATATATATATATATATATATATATATATATATATATATATATATATATATATATATATATATATATATATATATATATATATATATCTATTTTTTTCTAATATTATCTATATATTATATATATATAAATATATATATATATATATTATATAGATATATTTGATTCTAATAACAAGTTAATGCCCTGGCGGGGTCCGGGGGCAGGCCCTGGCGGGGTCCAAGGGGCGGCAGCCCTGGCGGGGTCCAAGGGGCGGCAGCCCTGGCGGGGTCCAAGGGGCGGAGCCCTGGCGGGGTCCAAGGGGCGGCAGCCCTGGCGGGGTCCAAGGGGCGGAGGGGGTCCAAGGGGCGGCAGCCCTGGCGGGGTCCAAGGGGGAGCCTGGCGGGGTCCAAGGGGCGGCAGCCCCTGGCGGGGTCCAAGGGGCAGAGCCCCTGGCTGGGGTCGAAATTTGTGTAATTAAGTTGTTATGGTAAAAATTTCTCCGAAAATTTATTTTTCGGAAATTAAGGGACTATTTTTGCCAAACTCGAAACTTGTGTAATTAACTGCCAAAAGGCAGTTAATGGGCCTGATTAATAAAATCCCGTACATGGTTGATGGTCGACATATTCTTCTCTCTTTTCTGGTTCATACGCTCTTAAACAACAACACACAGAAAATTCTAAATTCTCTGAATTGTATCCGATTGAATAGTTTGGGTGAACCGCCAAATTGATTCAATCTGAAAGTGATTACACGCCTTTCAGAGTTTGATTTTATCCGGTTATCTGTTCGTTATTGCGAAATTCCCCAACACATTTCGCCACCGATCACTTCTACTTGAGAGCCTCACATAGCTGAGCAATTCTGTCAGCCTCCTGAATTCCGGCCTCCAACACCTTAGCCTTCCATTTCCACTTTCCATAGAACCTGTTGCAACTTATATTGAATCTTTCCCCGACCACGCATTTTTTCTCCTTCTCAATCTTGAATAAATAGGAAACTAGTAGTGTTTTGATGAAAATTGGCATATATCCTTAAATACATGTGATCGGGGAAGGCCCGGAGGGGGGGCAAGCAAGACCTCTGTCCGGGGCACAATTTTGAGGGGCACAAAAATTTTAAAATTTCTCTATATATTATATATGTAAAAGTCTAATATATTATATTATTTAGATATATTTGATTCTAATAACAAGTTAATGCCTAAATTATAAATTTATGATATTTTAGGTACTAAATATGTATATACATACAAAGTTATATCCTTAAGAATAAATTATAAATTTATACCACTTTACTTAATTAATAACTAAACAAAATTTAGAAGATAAATGAGATGATACTTGGACATAGAATTCAAAATGAGATGATACTTTTGCTTGTTAAAGCAATTAAAAAGAAAATTATCAGGAATATAAAGGAAGTAAAGTATTACTTAATAATACTCGATTGTATTTTTGATTCCAGTCATCAAGAACAAATGACAAAGTAAAGTAGTACTAATAATACTCGATTGTATTTTTGATTCCAGTCATCAAGAACAAATGACAAAGTAAAGTAGTACTAATAATACTCGATTGTATTTTTGATTCCAGTCATCAAGAACAAATGACAAAGTAAAGTAGTACTCAATAATACTCGATTGTACTTCTGATTCCAGTCATCAAGAACAAATGACAAAGTAAAGTAGTACTAATAATACTCGATTGTATTTTTGATTCCAGTCATCAAGAACAAATGACAAAGTAAAGTAGTACTAATAATACTCGATTGTATTTTTGATTCCAGTCATCAAGAACAAATGACAAAGTAAAGTAGTACTAATAATACTCGATTGTATTTTTGATTCCAGTCATCAAGAACAAATGACAAAGTAAAGTAGTACTCAATAATACTCGATTGTACTTCTGATTCCAGTCATCAAGAACAAATGACAAAGTAAAGTAGTACTAATAATACTCGATTGTATTTTTGATTCCAGTCATCAAGAACAAATGACAAAGTAAAGTAGTACTAATAATACTCGATTGTATTTTTGATTCCAGTCATCAAGAACAAATGACAAAGTAAAGTAGTACTAATAATACTCGATTGTATTTTTGATTCCAGTCATCAAGAACAAATGACAAAGTAAAGTAGTACTCAATAATACTCGATTGTACTTCTGATTCCAGTCATCAAGAACAAATGACAAAGTAAAGTAGTACTAATAATACTCGATTGTATTTTTGATTCCAGTCATCAAGAACAAATGACAAAGTAAAGTAGTACTAATAATACTCGATTGTATTTTTGATTCCAGTCATCAAGAACAAATGACAAAGTAAAGTAGTACTAATAATACTCGATTGTATTTTTGATTCCAGTCATCAAGAACAAATGACAAAGTAAAGTAGTACTCAATAATACTCGATTGTACTTCTGATTCCAGTCATCAAGAACAAATGACAAAGTAAAGTAGTACTAATAATACTCGATTGTATTTTTGATTCCAGTCATCAAGAACAAATGACAAAGTAAAGTAGTACTAATAATACTCGATTGTATTTTTGATTCCAGTCATCAAGAACAAATGACAAAGTAAAGTAGTACTAATAATACTCGATTGTATTTTTGATTCCAGTCATCAAGAACAAATGACAAAGTAAAGTAGTACTCAATAATACTCGATTGTACTTCTGATTCCAGTCATCAAGAACAAATGACAAAGTAAAGTAGTACTAATAATACTCGATTGTATTTTTGATTCCAGTCATCAAGAACAAATGACAAAGTAAAGTAGTACTAATAATACTCGATTGTATTTTTGATTCCAGTCATCAAGAACAAATGACAAAGTAAAGTAGTACTAATAATACTCGATTGTATTTTTGATTCCAGTCATCAAGAACAAATGACAAAGTAAAGTAGTACTCAATAATACTCGATTGTACTTCTGATTCCAGTCATCAAGAACAAATGACAAAGTAAAGTAGTACTAATAATACTCGATTGTATTTTTGATTCCAGTCATCAAGAACAAATGACAAAGTAAAGTAGTACTAATAATACTCGATTGTATTTTTGATTCCAGTCATCAAGAACAAATGACAAAGTAAAGTAGTACTAATAATACTCGATTGTATTTTTGATTCCAGTCATCAAGAACAAATGACAAAGTAAAGTAGTACTCAATAATACTCGATTGTACTTCTGATTCCAGTCATCAAGAACAAATGACAAAGTAAAGTAGTACTAATAATACTCGATTGTATTTTTGATTCCAGTCATCAAGAACAAATGACAAAGTAAAGTAGTACTAATAATACTCGATTGTATTTTTGATTCCAGTCATCAAGAACAAATGACAAAGTAAAGTAGTACTAATAATACTCGATTGTATTTTTGATTCCAGTCATCAAGAACAAATGACAAAGCAAAGTATTACTCAATAATACTCGATTGTACTCCTGATTCCAGTCATCAAGAACAAATGACTGTAATAGTGAGGTATTTAAAGTTCTCTTCTAATTCTGTTACAGTCGAGGAGTCCTTTTTAGGGTTTTTGATTGTCAATGATACCACTGGAAAAGGTCTATTTGAAGTTACACTTGAAGAGTTAAAGTCATTTGGTCTTGAAATTGATGATATGCGTGGTCAAGGTTATGACAACGGGGCAAACATGAAAGGAAAACACCAAGGAGTGCAAAAGATATTTCTAGATTTAAATCCTAGAGCATTTTACACTTCTTTGTGGTTACCATTCTCTTAATCTTACATTATGTGATATGGCTCACGTTTGTGCTAAAGGAAAGAGCTTTTTTGGAGTCATCCAACGAATATATAATTTTTTTTAAAATTCTTATGGTTCTAAATTCTGATGAATGTGTTTAGTTAGAACTAGTTTTTTGACCCCAGGGGGACGTTGTCCGAGATCGACACTGCGTCATGCAAGCATTTATACATACAACGGTACCTAAAAGTTTGGACACATAAAATTTACTATAGTTTAGTTAGAAACCTTAATGTAAGAGATAGAGAGTAAAGAAAAAAAAAGATTTGATGATTAAAGTTAGAAACCCAAAGTTAATTGATAAAAATTAAAAACTTTAAAACTAAACTATAATTAAGTTTGTATACAAAAAGTTAGACTAAAGTTAAAAAACCAATAAGTTAAGTGGTACAAATAAGTTAAAAGCGTTAAATTAAGAGATAGAAAGTAGAAAAAAAAAATAAAAAAAAAGTTGATGATTAAAGTTAAAATCCAAAGTTAATTGATAAAAATTAAAAACTTTAAAAGTAAGTTAAGTGGTAAAAATAAGAAACTATAAAAATATACAATCGTAAAAAAAAAAAAAAAAAAAAAAAAAAACTGCAGAAAATGACAAAATAAGAATAAGACAAAATTGCTGACGTCATGCTGACGTCAGCAATTTTGTAAGAATTCACAAGGGTTACCGGCTAAGGGAATAGCAGGTAAAACGTGTACTCTATAACCATTTTTTAAGGGTTCATGTATACAATAAACCTTTTGTAAGTTCATGTATACAATAACTTTTCGGCCTTAGTTGATTACATTTCCGTCCACTTAACCCTTTATTTATTTATAAAATTAAATTTTTGCTTATCTAATTGGATTCTTAAAAGTTGGAGACATTTTTTTCACAGCTCGGACTGGGCACTTGATTTCTCAGGGCCGCCACTGCATGTGATCGAGTATATTTGTTAATTAGTATGGTTCAGTGTTCCTTTGGAGTTCATCGTTGTGGGTCTTCCTATATCCTTCGATGTCAAATTCTTTTTTTCTTTCCTATCAAACACATTATGAGCACCCGATATGATGCCAGGGTCGCACAACCTTGCGTTTGGCGACCCTTGGTAAAATTGTACTACTCGATGCCATATGGGCTTTGTTCAGCGTTGTCGATGTATCATATTTTTTGATTTTTCTCTTTCCTTGCTTACACACACATTGACTATTGTAGATAATGGTGCTTTTTTGGGTCGTCATGGATCGTTCGGCATGATAATAGAAAGATAAAAGTGTAGTGAATAATAGATATGACGTTGATATCTTGAGTATTCTGGGTCACCTCCATCATACCTGAAAAAGCAATTAGTTTCTTAGCTAAAATCTAATATTACTAATCAAAGATTGTAGAGCACGATCATATCTAGAGGTGTCACGTCATACTAACTAATTACTCGTAAAATAAACTTAATACTTTGCACACACCTGTCTATTATCAGTTTGTTTTTATATGATTCGTGTAGTGTATATCATAGTCATCTATTATTATGAGTGTCATTTTGTTTGTTTTTATATTGGTTAAAAATGCATAAAAGTACAAGCAACCCATCATTAATAGATAATTAGTCTCTATGGAACGAGGCGTTTTTCTCCCAAGGCACGCCCAAAAAGCGTAAAGAACGCCCCTGGGACGCCTGGGGGACGCCGTGAACATCGCCCCCAGGAGCGTTCCACTTCAAAATATTTGTTCCTCGTTCAAATTTGGACGCCACAAGAACCTTTGACCAACACCACCAACGGCTCCTTCTTTTCCCCCCAACGGTTCCTTTTTTAATTTTTAAACATTTTCCATTTTTACAATAACAACCCTTTATTTCACAAAACCATCAAACCATATTCACTTTACACCCACTTTCACCATCTTCTTCCTCTCAACTGAAAATTACTCTCTTTTTTAACCATTTTCTTCTCAAAATGAATCCAAACAACTTCAACCAAAACTATCAATTTTCAAACCCCAATAACCCAAACCCACCCGACATGAACGACCCAAACCTTCACCAAAATCCTCATTTTATTAGTTTGCTCGCCGGTAACATTCCAACCTCTCCTATGCCGGGATACCTTCCAACTTCTCCTATGTCGGGATTTCAACGGTGGTCGTACAACATGGAAAATGCGTTTGGTAATTTTTTGCATATATATATATATATATAATTATCGGCTATATATAGATTTTGTATAGTTTTAGTATATATAGTTTTTGCGTAGTTTTAGTATATATAGTTTTTGCGTAGTTTTAGTATATATAGATTTTGTATAGTTTTAGTATATATAAATTTTTGTATAGTTTTAGTATATATAATTTTGTAGTTTTAGTATATATAATTTTTGCGTAGTTTTAGTATATATAGATTTTGTATAGTTTTAGTATATATAAATTTTGTATAGTTTTAGTATATATAGTTTTTGCGTAGTTTTAGTATATATAGTTTTTGCGTAGTTTTAGTATATATAGATTTTGTATAGTTTTAGTATATATATTTTGTATAGTTTTAGTATATATAGTTTTTGCGTAGTTTTAGTATATATAGTTTTGTATAGTTTTAGTATATATAGTTTTTGCGTAGTTTTAGTATATATAGTTTTTGCGTAGTTTTAGTATATATAGATTTTGTATAGTTTTAGTATATATAAATTTTTGTATAGTTTTAGTATATATAGATTTTGTATAGTTTTAGTATATATAAATTTTGTATAGTTTTAGTATATATAGATTTTGTATAGTTTTAGTATATATAAATTTTGTATAGTTTTAGTATATATAGTTTTTGCGTAGTTTTAGTATATATAGTTTTTGCGTAGTTTTAGTATATATAGATTTTGTATAGTTTTAGTATATATAAATTTTTGTATAGTTTTAGTATATATAGTTTTTGCGTAGTTTTAGTATATATAGATTTGTATGTTTTAGTATATATAGTTTTGCGTAGTTTTAGTATATATAGTTTTTGTATAGTTTTAGTATATATAGTTTTGTAGTTTTAGTATATATAGATTTTGTATAGTTTTAGTATATATAAATTTTGTATAGTTTTAGTATATATAGTTTTTGCGTAGTTTTAGTATATATAGATTTGTATAGTTTTAGTATATATAGTTTTTGCGTAGTTTTAGTATATATAGTTTTTGCGTAGTTTTAGTATATATAGATTTTGTATAGTTTTAGTATATATAAATTTTGTATAGTTTTAGTATATATAGATTTTGTATAGTTTTAGTATATATAAATTTTGTATAGTTTTAGTATATATAGTTTTTGCGTAGTTTTAGTATATATAGTTTTTGCGTAGTTTTAGTATATATAGATTTTGTATAGTTTTAGTATATATAAATTTTTGTATAGTTTTAGTATATATAGTTTTTGCGTAGTTTTAGTATATATAGATTTTGTATAGTTTTAGTATATATAAATTTTTGTATAGTTTTAGTATATATAAATTTTGTATAGTTTTAGTATATATAGATTTTGTATAGTTTTAGTATATATAAATTTTGTATAGTTTTAGTATATATAGTTTTTGCGTAGTTTTAGTATATATAGATTTTGTATAGTTTTAGTATATATAAATTTTGTATAGTTTTAGTATATATAGTTTTTGCGTAGTTTTAGTATATATAGATTTTCTATAGTTTTAGTATATATAAATTTTTGTATAGTTTTAGTATATATAGTTTTTGCGTAGTTTTAGTATATATAGATTTGTAGTTTTAGTATATATAGTTTTTGCGTAGTTTTAGTATATATATTTTGTATAGTTTTAGTATATATAATTTTGCGTAGTTTTATTATATATAGTTTAAGTGTATTTTTTTGTATGTTTTTTTGTAGGTAATTTTCAAAAGGAGAAAACGTATTGGAAAAGGATTAGGCAAATTTTTCACACCATCATGGGTAGAGAGCCATACCGCGACGCGGATTCGATCAGTGGGAAGTTTCGGAAGATGAAATCGGCTATTCAAGGATTCCACAATGTGTACACTCGTTTGAGCCATCATAGTGGCGAAAACGACGCGGATAAACAAACTCGTGCATTGCAGGAGTATGGTACTTTTAGTTTTCTTAGGGAGTAGGAGTTGATCAGGCATAGCTCGAAGTTTCAAGTTATCCTTGATTGGGATCCTAAGTCTAGCCGTGGTGAGCCGACCTCAAAAAGGTCGAAGACGACATCGGGTTCAGGGGGTGCACAGAGTGTGGGGTCGGAGGCGAGGGTTCACATTGACCTCAATGATACGGAGGGAGAGGGTGACACTAGGGAGACTCGTTATATACGCCCGATTGGTAGAGATGCGGCCAAAAGGGCCACCCAGGCGGGTTCATCGTGTAACACCCCAAGCCGAGGCTCGGAATATCACGGAAAACACATAGCACCAGGTGGAATTACGATAGAACAGTCTACATGCAAATATAGATTCGGTGAATCCAAAACATAACGAAGCAAGTATCAAAATACAACAGGAGCAAATAGCCATCAAAGTTTACATAATAACATCCAAAGATGGCAAACGATCCTAAGTATAATGCAAAAGGCAGGCCAATGAATCCTTGATCCATGAAGTCCATAGTCCGGGTTAAACAGCAAACGAAGCAACTAAACTCCACGCCCTGGGAGAACCTGATTACCTGAAAAGTGTACTAAGCATAGTCAACACAAGGTTGGTGAGTTCGTAGTAATGGCCCACAAGGAACCATAGACAAAATCATAAGCACGAGAGGAGGCTAAACCTGACATACAGTGAGCCTCTACAAAACACAATAATGTCCAATAACAAGATTACACAAGCGCAGCGCGTGAAATGAGAAATGCATAAATGATATGAGTATCAATGCAAATGCCGGAATGCATGAATAAGCCAATATGCCTATCCTGTGCGTGAGCTCAAGTCACCAATGCAACGATACCCTTCTGTCATCGCAATGAACAAGGCTGTATCTCAAAATCATCGAGATATATATGTCTATATACTCGGAGTCAGGTCTACATCCAAAATGGGTGCATACATCTATGCACCAGGATGTCGGCAATCCCCTGCCGAGGGTCATCAACAATGTATGCAATGCTTACAATCGAATGTAAATGCATAAATGATATGAGTATCAATGCAAATGCCGGAATGCATGAATAAGCCAATATGCCTATCCTGTGCGTGAGCTCAAGTCACCAATGCAACGATACCCTTCTGTCATCGCAATGAACAAGGCTGTATCTCAAAATCATCGAGATATATATGTCTATATACTCGGAGTCAGGTCTACATCCAAAATGGGTGCATACATCTATGCACCAGGATGTCGGCAATCCCCTGCCGAGGGTCATCAACAATGTATGCAATGCTTACAATCGAATGTAAATGCATAAATGATATGAGTATCAATGCAAATGCCGGAATGCATGAATAAGCCAATATGCCTATCCTGTGCGTGAGCTCAAGTCACCAATGCAACGATACCCTTCTGTCATCGCAATGAACAAGGCTGTATCTCAAAATCATCGAGATATATATGTCTATATACTCGGAGTCAGGTCTACATCCAAAATGGGTGCATACATCTATGCACCAGGATGTCGGCAATCCCCTGCCGAGGGTCATCAACAATGTATGCAATGCTTACAATCGAATGTAAATGCATAAATCGTGAACCAACAATCAATATAACCAATCAATAAATCAATAAATGCAAGTAAACACGCCAGGTTTACACTTTTCAGCCCGAATCTCAAGCGAGTAGGGAGATACGAAACTCACCTTGCCCGGCAAAGAAGCTAGAATAAGATTACAAATGAGTAATAGGGTCCACACGTCCACAACCTATAATTATACATCATAATACCATAACGTCAACTCTACAATCATAAACAAGTTGGTTTATCACAATTAGGTCGAGTCACAAACCCTAAATGCCTTTACAACTTAAACGAGTAGGAACAAAACGCATTTGACTTGACCTTCTTAGAAATGGGAGAAGGTTCATACAAAAAGAGTGTTACTACAAGAAAATAGACTCTCTTATGATTCCAACGATAGGTCATACGACTTGTTTGGGGTTACGGATTAGAAGTTATTAACATTTGAAAATTGACACGCATTTAATCACAGTAACTATCCACTGCGTCGCAGTGAGCCAGGACCAAGCTCACTGCGCCGCAGTGGCTAAACTGAACCAGGACCAGTACTAAGGCACTGCGCCGCAGTGAGCCTTTGCCAAGCTCACTGCGCCGCAGTGAGCTAACCCCAAACTGACCAGTCCCTAGCCACTGCGTCGCAGTGGGCTAGCCTAAGCCACTGCGCCGCAGTGGCCCAGTTCTGGCCAGAAACATCAGCAGCACCAGCAGCAAGAAACAATACCAAAAACCCTAAAACACGACCCAAACCAACCCAAATCGATTTGTAAAGCCTTGTAACTTGATTTGAAGCATAAATAAACACCCCTAACCATAACTAAACATAACCCAATCCACAAACTTGACCCAAAATATCAAAATCATACTCAAATCTTAAAACCCTAATTTAAAACTAATTTTCCATTTTTACCATTTTTAAGTCTTGGAATCCCATAAAAACGACTAGAAACATAAGTACAAGCATAAATAGAAGTAAATGGGTTGAATTAGACTTACACAAACACCTTCTTGAGCTTAAACCCGAAATTAGGTCAAAATGGTTAAGATGCAAGATTTCCACCTTTGATTCTTCGATATGGCGTTAATGTGGTATAGATGGTGACGATCCTAGTGTTATAATCGATCCACTACTAGTTTGATGTAAGGAATGGTGAAGAAGATTGGAAGGGGTCTTTTAAATTGAGAGAAAAAGAAAGAAGATAGATAGATAGATAGATAGAAATGGGAGGGGGAGGAAAGGATAAGGGGGGAGAAATGGGTCTTGGGGGGCTGGTGGGTCATGGACTACCCACGGGCCGACCCGTTTCTCCACTCAAGTCACAATACAATTAATTACCCATTTAAACACCGACTACACATGCAACGACCCGACCAACGTACCACATAGTCATATAATCACAAATGGCCCAATTATTTCATTCAACAAGTTTGTTAGTCAAATTACACAAAAGTCAACGGGTCAAAATTCACGGATGTTACATTATCCCCCCGTTGAAAGAATTTCGTCCCGAAATTCAACAAAATCCTAATTATTAAATAAATGCGGATACTTAGACTTCATGTGATCCTCTCGCTCCCAAGTGAACTCGGCTCCACGTCTAGCGTTCCATCTTACCTTCACAATGGTGTAGCGCTTCTTCTTGAGTTTCCTTTCTTGACGGTCCAAAATCTCTACCGGCTCTTCAACAAAGTTCAAATTCGAATCAACCCTAATTTCGTCCATAGGCACATGATGTGTAGGATCCGCCAAACACTTGCGCAAGTTACAAATATGAAACACATCATGCACACCGCTAAGCTCTTGAGGCAATTCTAGCCGATAAGCAACCTTCCCAACTCGTTCAAGAATCTTGAAAGGACCAATATACCTTGGTGCAAGTTTTCCCCGCTTCACAAAACGTACGACGCCCTTCCATGGTGACACTTTCAAAAGTACAAAATCACCAACTTCAAACTCCAACGGTCTTCGTCTCACATCGGCATACTTCTTTTGACGTTCACGGGCCAATTGCAACTTCTCCTTAATTTGAGATACTACCTTAGTTGTTTCAATCACAATTTCCGGCCCGATAAGTTGACTTTCTCCAATTTCCGCCCAAGCTAGAGGAGAACGACATACTCTACCATACAATGCTTTAAAGGGTGCCATTTGAATGGTAGCATGGTAGCTATTGTTGTATGAAAACTCTACTAGCGGCAAATGGTCTTCCCAACTCCCACCAAAATCGATTGCACACGCCCTTAACATGTCTTCGAGTGTTTGGATGGTTCTCTCGGTTTGCCCATCCGTTTGAGGGTGAAACGCCGTGCTCATGTCGAGTCGAGTACCCATGGCTTTTTGAAAGGCTTCCCAAAAATTTGATTTGAAACGGGCATCTCTATCGGAAATGATAGAAACCGGCACTCCATGCTTAGATATTACTTCCTTAATGTACAAACGAGCCAAAGTGTCGAATTTATCGGTTTCGCGAATGGCTAAAAAGTGAGCCGATTTCGTTAACCGATCTACTATCACCCAAATCGTGTCGCGACCGCTTCTTGTCTTCGGTAGCTTAGTAATGAAGTCCATTGAGATATGTTCCCATTTCCATTCGGGCATCACCGGTTGTACCAACAATCCGGGTGGCTTCTTGTGATCAGCTTTGACTTGTAAGCAAGTAAGACACTCACTCACATACCTTGCCACATCACGCTTCATGCCCGGCCACCAATACAATTCCTTCAAGTCAAAGTACATCTTATCCGACCCGGGATGGACCGAATAAGGCGATAGGTGGGCTTCATTCATAATAAGCGTTCTTAAGTCGCCGAAAATAGGAACCCAAAGTCTTTCCACCATGTATAGCCCATTATCATTCTTTCGGTCAAATAGTTGTTCCATGCCATCTAGGTTTTCGTTTCCAAAGTTTTCCGGTAGGGTGGCTTGAATTTGGGCTTCAATGATCCGATCACGAATATTTGGCCCTACCGTGAGGCTCATAGCTCTAGCCCGTCTTGGTTTCACTCTCTCCTTTCGGCTCAAGGCATCGGCTACTACATTTGCCTTGCCCGGGTGATAACGGATGTCACAATCATAATCACTAAATAGTTCTAACCAACGCCTTTGCCTTATGTTCAATTCATTTTGGTTGAAGATGTGTTGGAGACTTTTGTGATCGGTATAAATCACGCATTTGGTGCCATAGAGGTAATGCCTCCAACACTTCAAAGCAAACACAACCGCCCCCAATTCCAAATCATGTGTCGGGTAGTTCTTCTCATGTACCTTCAATTGCCGAGAGGCATAAGCAATGACTTTACCCCTTTGCATAAGGACACAACCCAACCCTTGCCCCGAAGCATCACAATAAACCACAAAATCTTCGATCCCATCCGGAAGTGTCAAAATAGGAGCATCACATAGCATATCTTTAAGTGTTTGGAAGGCGTTCTCTTGTCTTTCGCCCCATTCGAAGTTTCTCTCCTTTTGAGTCAAGAGGGTGAGTGGTTGTGCAATACGGGAGAAATTTTCAATAAATCTTCTATAGTAACCCGCCAATCCAAGGAATTGGCGGATCTCGGATGGCGTCTCGGGTCTTCTCCAATTCTTGACCGCTTCAATCTTGCTTGGGTCCACATGAATGCCATCCTTGCTCACTACGTGACCAAGGAAGTGGACCTCTTCCAACCAAAACTCACACTTGGAAAATTTCGCATACAATTTCTCCTTCCTTAGTAATTCAAGCACTTCACGCAAGTGCTCAACATGCTCCTCCTTTGTCTTCGAGTATACAAGTATGTCATCAATGAACACAATGACAGACTTGTCTAAGTATGGTTGACACACCCGGTTCATCAAGTCCATGAACACCGCCGGTGCATTAGTCAACCCAAAAGGCATCACGGTGAATTCAAAATGACCATACCTTGTGCGAAAAGCCATTTTGGGGATGTCATCTTCATGTACCCGGAGTTGATGATAACCCGAGCGAAGATCGATTTTCGAGAAGTGCTTAGCTCCTTGAAGTTGATCAAACAAGTCATCAATTCTTGGGAGAGGATATCGGTTCTTCACGGTGAGCTTGTTCAATTCTCGGTAATTAATACACATTCTGAAGGATCCGTCTTTCTTTTTGACGAAGAGAACAGGAGCACCCCAAGGAGATTGACTAGGGCGAATGAAACCCTTCTCTTGGAGTTCCTTGAGTTGAGTTTGTAGCTCCTGCATTTCAGTTAAGGCTAGTCTATATGGAGCTTTTGCTATGGGCGCGGCTTCGGGAATAAGATTGATACGAAAATCAAGTTCACGGGGCGGGGGTAACCCCGGTAAGTCGTCCGGAAAAACATCGGGAAAATCACAAACGATAGGGACGGTCTTCAATTCTACCTTTGAGATGGTAGCACTAAAGACTTTAGAAGTCGAAGAATCGGAGGTTTCACCTTGAACCCTAAGAATTTTACCGTTAGCCAAAGGTATTTTAACAACTCTCTCGCCACAATCAATGGTTGCATTTACCGCCGTCAACCAATCCATACCCACTATAATATCAAAACTACCAATGTCAAGGGGCATAAGGTCAATGAAGAAGTCGACATCTTCCAAAGTCAAGACACATTCTCGAAGTATTTGACTAATTCTAGTTAGTGACCCGTTTACCATTTCAATGTCAAGCACATAGTTTAGAGCACACGGATGCACATCAATCAAAGGAACAAAGTTAGAAGACACGAGGCTAAAATCGGCCCCGGAATCAAATAGAACGGTGGCATAGAGACCATTAAGGAGAAAAGTACCTGCTACAACGTTAGGATCATTGCGGGCTTCATTTGCATTGGCCGCAAAGGCTCGGCCGCGTGGTTGCACTTGGTGGCCTTGTTGTCTCCGGTTTTGATTAGGCCCGACCATTTGTAGTTGGTTGGGGTGGACGGCTACTTGCACTTGTTGCCCCACCCATCGAGGGCAATTATTACGGTAGTGGTCACGGCTACCACATTCAAAACATTCGCCTCTTCTTTGATTACCTTGAGGAGGAACGGCCCGAATAGGAGCCGCATTCATTGGGCCGGCTCTTGGAGCTCTACAATTCTTGGATGCGTGCCCAACTTGGTTGCAATTATAACATGCCCCACATGGAGTAGTGGTGGGATGGTGCCTGTTGCACCTCCCACAGAAAGGATGAGGCCCGGTATAAGGCCTCCTAGCCGGTTCTACCGCCGCCATTACCCTACCCCTATACGCATTCTTGGGGTCAAACCTTCCCGCTTTCTTTACCCCACTAGACTCCCCCACTTCTTTCCTCTTGTTTGATGAGGACTTACTCAAAACACCACATCTCAATAAATCTTCAGTCACACTCCCGGCTTGGTTGACCGCATTAGCCAAAGAAGTAGGCATGTTGGAGTTTACATAAGATCGGACTTGAGGATTCAAGCCCAATACAAACTTCTGGATGGCCTGTGACTCGGTACCCACCAAGTGAGGAATGAGGGTGGACAACTCTTGAAATCGTCTCACATAGCCCTTGTAATCGGCTCCCTCCATGTTTAGATTAGCAAATTCGATAGTCAAATTTTGTAGCTCATAGGGAGGACAAAACTTTGCTTTTACTTTGTCTTTGAAGTCAATCCACTCCAAATTTTGGGTCCGCCTCAACGTTATTTCTTGGTTCCACCAACTCAAGGCGTCATGCCTAAACATGCCGGATGCATAGGAAATCCGGTCATCGTAGGTGCAATGACTCCTTTCTATCACCGCCTCTATCGCCTCAAACCACCTTATACATTCCGTGGGCCCACCTTTCCCGTCAAACTCCGGTGCCCCACAACTTTTAAAATCTTTAAATATGCATCCTTGACGGTATCCACCGTATTGATTATTCATGGGCATCCCAATATTAACTCCCACGGGTCCCTCTTCTTCATCCTCGACGACATGAGGTTGGGCATTTTCGTTATCCATATTTTCTGGGACTTCATTGTTTTGAGGCCCATTGTTTTGCCCAAGATTTGCCGTGACCTGGGCAATAATGGTTGGCATGATATTGGCGATCGTTTGGGCGATCACCTCAGCCATATTTGGTTCAGGGATCTCACCACGACCCCTTCCTTGACCCCTACCACGGCCTCTACCACGGCCCCTACCACGGCCCCTACCTCTTTGTACTTCCGGTTGAACTTCCGGTTGCGGTTCTTCCTCTTCGGCCCTATAGTTCGTTCCGACTCTCCTTGGTCTCGCCATTTCTATAAAACAAGTGACACGTTGACCCGAGAGTTAGTCTCAAATGCTCACATGTTAGCCACACAAGTAGTCAATGCTCTCATACCGATACCACATACTCATTTCATTACATTATGCTAGGGCAGAAGTGTTAGAATCATAAAGGATTTTTACATATCGTAACATCAAGTAATCATGCTCGTTACATCATGCAATCAAACAACTAACACGAATGATTCAAAGTATAATTCGAATTCGATATGCTCTCTAGTTATTGACCGGGTATGTATACAAGGTGTACCAACGGCTAACCTTCCACCTAATTAACTTCCATTAAGCATATCGGTTCCTTATTATACTTTAAGCCACACGTGCGCAATCCACGATGTCATGAACTTGCTATAATATCGGGTAACCATAAAAGAGTTGATCGGGTTCTTTTAGGGTTGCCACAATATTATACTAAGTTAATGGCATCCCATCATTTTGCCCTAAATCAACACATTAAATCCAACAATTTACAACAACAACCCACATTAACTACAATTCACATTCATCACATTGAATTCAAGCTATCATACAATAGGTCTTAACTACGAACTCACACGGGGATTCACATAATTCATATTGCACACGAATTCCTAACCATGCATGCTATATGAAGAGTTTTTAACTTAAGCCGTAGTCTAGGTCAAAAAAAAAAAAAAAAAAAAAAAAAAAAAAAAAAAAAAAAAAAAAAAAAAAAAAAAAAAAAAAAAAAAAAAAAAAAAAAAAAAAAAAAAAAAAAAAAAAAAAAAAAAAAAAAAAAAAAAAAAAAAAAAAAAAAAAAAAAAAAAAAAAAAAAAAAAAAAAAAAAAAAAAAAAAAAAAAAAAAAAAAAAAAAAAAAAAAAAAAAAAAAAAAAAAAAAAAAAAAAAAAAAAAAAAAAAAAAAAAAAAAAAAAAAAAAAAAAAAAAAAAAAAAAAAAAAAAAAAAAAAAAAAAAAAAAAAAAAAAAAAAAAAAAAAAAAAAAAAAAAAAAAAAAAAAAAAAAAAAAAAAAAAAAAAAAAAAAAAAAAAAAAAAAAAAAAAAAAAAAAAAAAAAAAAAAAAAAAAAAAAAAAAAAAAAAAAAAAAAAAAAAAAAAAAAAAAAAAAAAAAAAAAAAAAAAAAAAAAAAAAAAAAAAAAAAAAAAAAAAAAAAAAAAAAAAAAAAAAAAAAAAAAAAAAAAAAAAAAAAAAAAAAAAAAAAAAAAAAAAAAAAAAAAAAAAAAAAAAAAAAAAAAAAAAAAAAAAAAAAAAAAAAAAAAAAAAAAAAAAAAAAAAAAAAAAAAAAAAAAAAAAAAAAAAAAAAAAAAAAAAAAAAAAAAAAAAAAAAAAAAAAAAAAAAAAAAAAAAAAAAAAAAAAAAAAAAAAAAAAAAAAAAAAAAAAAAAAAAAAAAAAAAAAAAAAAAAAAAAAAAAAAAAAAAAAAAAAAAAAAAAAAAAAAAAAAAAAAAAAAAAAAAAAAAAAAAAAAAAAAAAAAAAAAAAAAAAAAAAAAAAAAAAAAAAAAAAAAAAAAAAAAAAAAAAAAAAAAAAAAAAAAAAAAAAAAAAAAAAAAAAAAAAAAAAAAAAAAAAAAAAAAAAAAAAAAAAAAAAAAAAAAAAAAAAAAAAAAAAAAAAAAAAAAAAAAAAAAAAAAAAAAAAAAAAAAAAAAAAAAAAAAAAAAAAAAAAAAAAAAAAAAAAAAAAAAAAAAAAAAAAAAAAAAAAAAAAAAAAAAAAAAAAAAAAAAAAAAAAAAAAAAAAAAAAAAAAAAAAAAAAAAAAAAAAAAAAAAAAAAAAAAAAAAAAAAAAAAAAAAAAAAAAAAAAAAAAAAAAAAAAAAAAAAAAAAAAAAAAAAAAAAAAAAAAAAAAAAAAAAAAAAAAAAAAAAAAAAAAAAAAAAAAAAAAAAAAAAAAAAAAAAAAAAAAAAAAAAAAAAAAAAAAAAAAAAAAAAAAAAAAAAAAAAAAAAAAAAAAAAAAAAAAAAAAAAAAAAAAAAAAAAAAAAAAAAAAAAAAAAAAAAAAAAAAAAAAAAAAAAAAAAAAAAAAAAAAAAAAAAAAAAAAAAAAAAAAAAAAAAAAAAAAAAAAAAAAAAAAAAAAAAAAAAAAAAAAAAAAAAAAAAAAAAAAAAAAAAAAAAAAAAAAAAAAAAAAAAAAAAAAAAAAAAAAAAAAAAAAAAAAAAAAAAAAAAAAAAAAAAAAAAAAAAAAAAAAAAAAAAAAAAAAAAAAAAAAAAAAAAAAAAAAAAAAAAAAAAAAAAAAAAAAAAAAAAAAAAAAAAAAAAAAAAAAAAAAAAAAAAAAAAAAAAAAAAAAAAAAAAAAAAAAAAAAAAAAAAAAAAAAAAAAAAAAAAAAAAAAAAAAAAAAAAAAAAAAAAAAAAAAAAAAAAAAAAAAAAAAAAAAAAAAAAAAAAAAAAAAAAAAAAAAAAAAAAAAAAAAAAAAAAAAAAAAAAAAAAAAAAAAAAAAAAAAAAAAAAAAAAAAAAAAAAAAAAAAAAAAAAAAAAAAAATGCAAACAAAATGTAAATGCATAAATCGTGAACCAACAATCAATATACGATAAACCTGTGCCAACAATCCATATCCAACAAACATAACCCAACAACCAATATACAACCATCATATGCCAACAGTCAATAATCAACAACATAAGCCACTAATCAAAACATCGAGATATATATGTCTATATACTCGGAGTCAGGTCTACATCCAAAATGGGTGCATACATCTATGCACCAGGATGTCGGCAATCCCCTGCCGAGGGTCATCAACAATGTATGCAATGCTTACAATCGAATGTAAATGCATAAATGATATGAGTATCAATGCAAATGACGGAATGCATGAATAAGCCAATATGCCTATCCTGTGCGTGAGCTCAAGTCACCAATGCAACGATACCCTTCTGTCATCGCAATGAACAAGGCTGTATCTCAAAATCATCGAGATATATATGTCTATATACTCGGAGTCAGGTCTACATCCAAAATGGGTGCATACATCTATGCACCAGGATGTCGGCAATCCCCTGCCGAGGGTCATCAACAATGTATGCAATGCTTACAATCGAATGTAAATGCATAAATGATATGAGTATCAATGCAAATGACGGAATGCATGAATAAGCCAATATGCCTATCCTGTGCGTGAGCTCAAGTCACCAATGCAACGATACCCTTCTGTCATCGCAATGAACAAGGCTGTATCTCAAAATCATCGAGATATATATGTCTATATACTCGGAGTCAGGTCTACATCCAAAATGGGTGCATACATCTATGCACCAGGATGTCGGCAATCCCCTGCCGAGGGTCATCAACAATGTATGCAATGCTTACAATCGAATGTAAATGCATAAATGATATGAGTATCAATGCAAATGACGGAATGCATGAATAAGCCAATATGCCTATCCTGTGCGTGAGCTCAAGTCACCAATGCAACGATACCCTTCTGTCATCGCAATGAACAAGGCTGTATCTCAAAATCATCGAGATATATATGTCTATATACTCGGAGTCAGGTCTACATCCAAAATGGGTGCATACATCTATGCACCAGGATGTCGGCAATCCCCTGCCGAGGGTCATCAACAATGTATGCAATGCTTACAATCGAATGTAAATGCATAAATCGTGAACCAACAATCAATATACGATAAACCTGCGCCAACAATCCATATCCAACAAACATAACCCAACAACCAATATACAACCATCATATGCCAACAGTCAATAATCAACAACATAAGCCACTAATCACAATTTAAACCGACTATACGTACATATACTTCAGAGGATTCTACTTTCTTCAAGTCCCAGATGCTTATATATAGGGTCACCCGCAGCCTTCCCACCACATCTAGAACCCAATGAAGGCATAACCGACTTCCATGTATGTACGTCTATCCTAATATAAAAGTAATACTTAACTAAAACATAACCCAAGTTAATTAAACGAAACGAACTTTCCCATCAATCCAACAATCAATATCAACCAATCAATAAATCAATAAATGCAAGTAAACACGCCAGGTTTACACTTTTCAGCCCGAATCTCAAGCGAGTAGGGAGATACGAAACTCACCTTGCCCGGCAAAGAAGCTAGAATAAGATTACAAACGAGTAATAGGGTCCACACGTCCACAACCTATAATTATACATCATAATACCATAACGTCAACTCTACAATCATAAACAAGTTGGTTTATCACAATTAGGTCGAGTCACAAACCCTAAATGCCTTTACAACTTAAACGAGTAGGAAAAAAACGCATTTGACTTGACCTTCTTAGAAATGGGAGAAGGTTCATACAAAAAGAGTGTTACTACAAGAAAATAGACTCCCTTATGATTCCAACGATAGGTCATACGACTTGTTTGGGGTTACGGATTAGAAGTTATTAACATTTGAAAATTGACACACATTTAATCACACTTAAACCGACTATACGTACATATACTTCAGAGGATTCTACTTTCTTCAAGTCCCAGATGCTTATATATAGGGTCACCCGCAGCCTTCCCACCACATCTAGAACCCAATGAAGGCATAACCGACTTCCATGTATGTACGTCTATCCTAATATAAAAGTAATACTTAACTAAAACATAACCCAACAACCAATATACAACCATCATATGCCAACAGTCAATAATCAACAACATAAGCCACTAATCACAATTTAAACCGACTATACGTACATATACTTCAGAGGATTCTACTTTCTTCAAGTCCCAGATGCTTATATATAGGGTCACCCGCAGCCTTCCCACCACATCTAGAACCCAATGAAGGCATAACCGACTTCCATGTATGTACGTCTATCCTAATATAAAAGTAATACTTAACTAAAACATAACCCAATCCACAAACTTGACCCAAAATATCAAAATCATAATCAAATCTTAAAACCCTAATTTAAACCTAATTTTCCATTTTTACCATTTTTAAGTCTTGGAATCCCATAAAAACGACTAGAAACATAAGTACAAGCATAAATAGAAGTAAATGGGTTGAATTAGACTTACACAAACACCTTCTTGAGCTTAAACCCGAAATTAGGTCAAAATGGTTAAGATGCAAGATTTCCACCTTTGATTCTTCGATATGGCGTTAATGTGGTATAGATGGTGACGATCCTAGTGTTATAATCGATCCACTACTAGTTTGATGTAAGGAATGGTGAAGAAGATTGGAAGGGGTCTTTTAAATTGAGAGAAAAAGAAAGAAGATAGATAGATAGATAGATAGAAATGGGAGGGGGAGGAAAGGATAAGGGGGGAGAAATGGGTCTTGGGGGGCTGGTGGGTCATGGACTACCCACGGGCCGACCCGTTTCTCCACTCAAGTCACAATACAATTAATTACCCATTTAAACACCGACTACACATGCAACGACCCGACCAACGTACCACATAGTCATATAATCACAAATGGCCCAATTATTTCATTCAACAAGTTTGTTAGTCAAATTACACAAAAGTCAACGGGTCAAAATTCACGGATGTTACACATCGAGTTCATCGGGTATGGCTGCGACTTCGGATGACTTTGAGAGGTTGGGGGACAGGTTGGAGGGGTTAATGGACATTGGCACGCAAAGGTTGGATATGAACAAGCAATGGATGGAGATAGAGCAGAAGAAGTATGAGATGAAGCAGGAGAAGGCATATCTTAAAGATATGCAAATGTTGGCACTTGACACATCCCGGCTCACAGAAGCCGATAGAGCAGCTATCGAGGCAATGAAAGCAAAAATCCGCGCAAAACATCATTTTTAGATTTCGTAGTAGTTTTAATATTAATAAGTGTTTGTTTTAAGTAATTTTAGTATTTTTATGTGTTAAGTAAGTTTAAGTACTTTTTATGTAATTTACGAACTATTTTTATGTTTTAATGTAATGGAACTATGTAGTAAAATTTTATTAAGTTTGTATGTGTTAGTTTTATAAATGTTAAAGGTATAAATAAAAAAGGGATAATGACTTGTGGATGTAACGAACTATGCAACAATGTTTATGTTATGTAATGATCTAGCAGAGAGTCTATGTAATGTAATTAAGTTGTTATTTTGTCTACATAATGTAACGCATGACCGGCTAAGGAGGTAGCCGGTTACCATTTTATTTTGTGTCTAATGTGGCTGCTGAATCACTCATATATGCTTATGTGGCTGATGATTTAGCTGATGACTAGTCTAAATGATAAATAGATAATGTATTTGATATATGGGAAAATAATATCCACCTCCAGATCCAGTCAACTCCTGTTGCCACCCACCTCCCCATTTTTCCGGCCAACCCTAACACATTCATATACCCACAAAATCTAGGATCCCATAAATTAAAACAGGGATTTTAAACCCTATCGTATTCTCAATCAATCACTTAAAATCACACAAATAGTGGTGGTGGTTTCGAAGGCATAATGTAACACCCCAAATTTCGCAGTAGTATTTTATTACTAAAAGTAATATCTATCAAATGAATAAATGCCGAGTTATTTAAAAAGCCGCATAAATCAAATGTCGGGCCTAGTGTTTTAAGCGTCGTTTACTAAAAGGACTAAAAGTGTAAGATACTTATAAAGAGGGGGGCTTTAATGAAAAATGGAAATTATACATGATCACTTGATCATTTCTAAAATTAAAAAAAAAAAGAGTGAGTCGGCAGAATGAGAAAAGCAGCGACGGGTCGGCCGGAAAGGAAAAGAGAAGAAGAGGAGGAGGAATAGCGGGCTCCGGGTCAAATCATTCATAATCGATTATAGGTTTTGATTATCATCTTTTTAAGGTATTATTTCTTAGTTATCTAGTTTGATTAATAGTTATATAAAAATATTTTAGGTCAAGAAAAAGTGACTATTTGGGTCCATATTAATTTTTAGTATCCGGGCTCAGCTAGGAAGCATATATTAAAATTTGGTAAGATTTGGAGATAATTTTTGTGTTAAGTTATGTGGCATAAAAAGTTTAAGAAAAGCTATGATTTTGTAAGGTAATGGTTAAATAATGATAAGGAAGTGTAAATAATTGGCTTGGGAAGTATTGGCCAAAGAAAAAAAAAATTAGAAATGACGATATGTCTCAATATTGATAAATTAAATGAATTTGTTTATTAGGTGACCAAGGATTTTGAGGATACAAGTATATGCTACAGCAGGACTACATGTAACATCCGTGAATTTTGACCGTTTGACTTTACGTGCAATTTGACTAACAATTTAAGTTAATGAAATAGTTGGGTCGTTTTGTGATTAAATGACAACGTGGTATATTCGGCGGGTCGATAATATGTTTTAATCGGTGTTTAAATGCCTAACGTTTGTAATTTGGCTTGGGATGAGAAACGGGTCGGCCCGTGGGTAGTCCACGACCCACCAGCCACCCAAGACCCAATCCTCTCCTTATCTCTTGTTTCCCTCTTTCATTTCTCTCCTCTTTCTCTCTTTTCTCCTCCAAGAAACACACACAAACACACATCTCTCTCTCTCTCTCTCTCTAGATTCTATCTCACATATTGGGAATTAAGCAAGATTTTGTTTGGGGTTTTCCTCATCGACCTCATCTTAACAACATATCAAAAATTTGGGTTTCAAAGTGCAAGATTTCTAGCCATTTCGGGTCAAATTCGGGTTAGAGACTAGGTGAAGGTTTTGGTAAGTCAAATTCATCCCATGAGTGGTGATTATCGGTTTATGATTGACGATTATTGATTGATGACTCAGGTTTGGCGAATATTGATTATTGATTCATATTCATCGTATATTGATTATCGGTTTATGATTGACGATTATTGATTGATGACTCAGGTTTGGCGAATATTGATTATTGATTCATATTCATCGTATATTGATTATCGGTTTATGATTGACGATTATTGATTGATAACTCAGGTTTGGCGAATATTGATTATTGATTCATATTCATCGTATATTGATTATCGGTTTATGATTGACGATTATTGATTGATAACTCAGGTTTGGCGAATATTGATTATTGATTCATATTCATCGTATATTGATTATCGGTTTATGATTGACGATTATTGATTGATAACTCAGGTTTGGCGAATATTGATTATTGATTCATATTCATCGTATATTGATTATCGGTTTATGATTGACGATTATTGATTGATGACTCAGGTTTGGCGAATATTGATTATTGATTCATATTCATCGTATATTGATTATCGGTTTATGATTGACGATTATTGATTGATGACTCAGGTTTGGCGAATATTGATTATTGATTCATATTCATCGTATATTGATTATCGGTTTATGATTGACGATTATTGATTGATAACTCAGGTTTGGCGAATATTGATTATTGATTCATATTCATCGTATATTGATTATCGGTTTATGATTGACGATTATTGATTGATAACTCAGGTTTGGCGAATATTGATTATTGATTCATATTCATCGTATATTGATTATCGGTTTATGATTGACGATTATTGATTGATAACTCAGGTTTGGCGAATATTGATTATTGATTCATATTCATCGTATATTGATTATCGGTTTATGATTGACGATTATTGATTGATGACTCAGGTTTGGCGAATATTGATTATTGATTCATATTCATCGTATATTGATTATCGGTTTATGATTGACGATTATTGATTGATGACTCAGGTTTGGCGAATATTGATTATTGATTCATATTCATCGTATATTGATTATCGGTTTATGATTGACGATTATTGATTGATAACTCAGGTTTGGCGAATATTGATTATTGATTCATATTCATCGTATATTGATTATCGGTTTATGATTGACGATTATTGATTGATAACTCAGGTTTGGCGAATATTGATTATTGATTCATATTCATCGTATATTGATTATCGGTTTATGATTGACGATTATTGATTGATAACTCAGGTTTGGCGAATATTGATTATTGATTCATATTCATCGTATATTGATTATCGGTTTATGATTGACGATTATTGATTGATGACTCAGGTTTGGCGAATATTGATTATTGATTCATATTCATCGTATATTGATTATCGGTTTATGATTGACGATTATTGATTGATGACTCAGGTTTGGCGAATATTGATTATTGATTCATATTCATCGTATATTGATTATCGGTTTATGATTGACGATTATTGATTGATAACTCAGGTTTGGCGAATATTGATTATTGATTCATATTCATCGTATATTGATTATCGGTTTATGATTGACGATTATTGATTGATAACTCAGGTTTGGCGAATATTGATTATTGATTCATATTCATCGTATATTGATTATCGGTTTATGATTGACGATTATTGATTGATAACTCAGGTTTGGCGAATATTGATTATTGATTCATATTCATCGTATATTGATTATCGGTTTATGATTGACGATTATTGATTGATGACTCAGGTTTGGCGAATATTGATTATTGATTCATATTCATCGTATATTGATTATCGGTTTATGATTGACGATTATTGATTGATGACTCAGGTTTGGCGAATATTGATTATTGATTCATATTCATCGTATATTGATTATCGGTTTATGATTGACGATTATTGATTGATAACTCAGGTTTGGCGAATATTGATTATTGATTCATATTCATCGTATATTGATTATCGGTTTATGATTGACGATTATTGATTGATAACTCAGGTTTGGCGAATATTGATTATTGATTCATATTCATCGTATATTGATTATCGGTTTATGATTGACGATTATTGATTGATAACTCAGGTTTGGCGAATATTGATTATTGATTCATATTCATCGTATATATTATAGGTTGTGGACGTGTGGATCCTATTACTCGTTTGTAATCTTATACTAGCTTCTTTGCCGATCAAGGTGAGTTTCGTATCTCCCTACTCGCTTGAGATTCGGGCTGAAAAGTGTAAACCTGGCGTGTTTTATTTGCATTTATTGATTAATTGATTGATTGTTTTGGTTGTTGGATTGATGTGATGGTTCCTTTCGTTTGATTGGTTAAATTGGTTTGAGTATTGAATTGTTGAGACGATTATCATGCTTGAATGACTTAGTTTATATTTGTTAAGTATCTAGTAATATTAGGATAGACGTACATACATGAAAGTCGGTTATGCCTTCATCGGGTTTTAGATGTGGTGGGAAGGCTGCGGGTGACCCTATATATAAGCATCTGGGACTCGAAGGAAGCAGAATCCTCTGAAGTATATGTACGTATAGTTGGTTTGAATTGTGGTTAATGGCTTATGGTTGTCGAATGTTGATTATTGGGTTAAGATTGACGATTATCGACTGTTAGTTTATGGTTCATCATATGTTGATTGACTTGGGTTATGTTTTGGCGAAGTATTAATGACTGATGTCGATGAGTGGTGATTATCGGTTTATGATTGACGATTATTGATTGATGACTCAGGTTTGGCGAATATTGATTATTGATTCATATTCATCGTATATTGATTATCGGTTTATGATTGACGATTATTGATTGATAACTCAGGTTTGGCGAATATTGATTATTGATTCATATTCATCGTATATTGATCGTCGGTTTATGAATTATGCATTTACATATGATTGTAAGCATTGCATACATTGTTGATGAGCCCTCGGCAGGGGATTGCCGACATCCTGGTGCATAGATGTATGCACCCATTTTGGATGTAGAACGTGACCCCGAGTATATAGACATATATATCTCGATGATTTTGAGATACAGCCTTGTCCATTGCGATGGCAGAAGGGTATCGTTGCATAGGTGACTGAAGGTCACGCATAGGATAGGCATGTTTGCTTATTCATACATTTGGCACTTACATTGATACGCATATCATTTGTGCATTCTCATTACACATTTTCTTGTCTTGTGTAATCTTGTTGTTGGGCGATGTTGTGTTACGTAGAGGCTCACTGTAAGTCATGTCTAGCCTCTATTCTTATATGTCGATTATTGATGTTGGTTCTTTACGAATCATTGCTACGAACTCACCAACCTTGTGTTGACTATGCTTAGTACACTTTTCAGGTATCCAAGTTATTCCAAGGCATGAAGTTGACTGATTTGTTTAGCTTGCTGTTGAACCCGGACTTGGACTATATGGATCAAGGATCCATCTGCCTTCTTTGCATTGTACTTAGAACCGTTAACCTTCTGTTGATGCTCTTTTGTAATTCCTGTTGACGACTTGTGCCTTATGTATTTTGTTACTTGTTTATCGTTTTGTATGGATTCACTGAATCCTCTAAGTGCATTTAGTTTGTTCTATTGTAATTCCACCTGGTGCTATGTGATTTCCGTGATATTCCGAGCCTCGGCTTGGGGTGTTACACTACAGGTGAGTATATAGGACTTAAACTAGCAGGTGATTATATGAAATCGGATTACATATGAGTAAGGGATTTCATATGACAATATGGTTGAATATTGCAGTTTTTGTTAAATTGTTATATGTATGAGTTTTAGTCGTCGTGATATATTGATGAGAGTTGAGGAGATGGGTGCAGTCAACAATGATATAACAAATATTTATATGCAGTTATATGTAATTATATGAAGCTTTGGTTTATATGTTAGCTAGTGAAATTTGCATATTTTTGATAAGATTTTGTCGATAATTATGATGATTGAAACAATAATTTGGAAGTGTCGTTATTGAAGGCTTTATTACGGTTATGTGGTTAAGCTTATTTGTTAGAGATTGTATCAATTGATTGGTGACGTTTAGTTAAATAATCTTCGTTATTACTAGCTGTAGTTAATAATTATGCCGCCGGTGGTATTTTAGTTGTTGATATTACATGCTTAGGTATGTTACGACATTGAATGAGTTAGTGTATTAGTTAAAATGTTAATTAAGCCGGGTATGTATTAGGGAACATCGTCATTTGGTTAACAATATGTTAGTTGGATATTGTATCGTGTAAATATTTATTTAATGCAATTATCTGTGTTGTGAACATTTTGTGAGTCGTGTAATGTGCTAGCTATATGCG
>CM067167.1:132037203-132109703 GCA_034093135.1 Erigeron breviscapus
ATGAAGATGAGATAAATATGCAAATACAAAACATACACGAATGTACATGTATAATTATATTGTTGTTACTCTAAACGAACCAAACTAACAATGTGAGTTTGTTTATGTTCGTTCATAAACAAAAAGTGGTGTTAATTAATGTTCATTTGTTCAATCGATAATTGATTTGTTTGCACTAGATCGTTGTTCAACGCAAAATTAAGTTACACATTAGCGGTACATATTTTGGAATAAAATACGTTAACCTACACTTATGTGTTGAGCGTATAGGCCGTAACTATTATTATTATATTATTATTATTATTATTATTATTATTATTATTATTATTATTATTTTATTTTTATATAAAATAACACTTTTATTAAATTTTCATAGAAGTTACAAGAAATTAGTGGGGAGCCGCGATACTATCTGAGCTCCCACACCTCTAGCTATAGCAAAGCTAATCCTATGAAAAATATGAGTAGAAGCACGTGCCCCAATGTCTTGAGTCACAGAGAACTTTCGGATCCTTTTTAGTAGGGCTACCGCATCCTTCTCAAGTTCTCCGAAGGAAGAGAAAGAGAAGGGGAGAAACTCATATCCAATTTCAGTACACTTAGCCTCATACTTAACACGCTTACGTTGCGCGGCTTCAGTTACCACACGACCAGGCACAAAATCGATCATACCAGATTGCGTCAAGGGAGATGAGCCTATCAAGTCAACACATACATCAAGCCCTTTGTCCCACGAGTACAACAACATGTCATAAATATCCCCCCTAAAGACCCTCGAACAAGCTGAGCACGACATCTGCAAAGAGAACAAAGGAATACCAAGTCGATAACATAGTACACAACGGTAGGTCCTAGCATTCATATTCTGGCCTAAACCAGAGATAGGAACCACCCTAAGCCAATCTGAAGTATGATCCTCCATTTGAGTTTTCCATAACGCCATCTGTCGAGTAGATAGAGAATAGGTAGATTCAGCCATTTGGGTAACACGTGTGAAATATATATCTGCCAGTTTCTTCATGAGTTTGGGGGCAGCGATCTCACTTGAACTACCCAGAAGGTCAATCTCCATTTTAGCATTAAAAGTACCCACGACATCATTAAAGGAAGATCCATAAGTTCCAATACCAAAGTGTTGGAGCAGCTTAGTCTGCAAGCTAACAGATTGGAGTCTAGACGCGAGGAATGCATAGTTTAAGACATCGCCCGCAGAATAAACACCAAGCCCGCCAAAGGCAAAGGGTAAGGTGGCAAGCCTCCATTGCCAATCACCAAAACCAGATCCAGAAGAAGTGACAATGCGCTCTAGAGAAGAACGGAGCGCCGCGTCAAAAGAAATTTGAGCACATTCGAAGACCCGGGGAGGACATGTGCGCATAGCAAAATATAACTTGGAGATACCGGTACAAGCACGAAGAAGCAACAACTCACACTGAGGGTCATTAATCTTAGCAACGCGTCCATAAGCTCAATGGTTTTAGCAACCCTTTTCATAACAAGCTTGCTACTAAAATCAAGATCCATGCTAGCAGGACCCCCTAGTAATTTAACACCATGCAAGGGTCGTGCAATGTTGGGCGGGAAAACACCCGCAAGCCTGCTTCTGGGGTCTTCCTTGGGCCAAAATATCTCAGTTTTATCAACATTGAGATGCAACCCACAACGAGGTCCATCCGCCATAATAAGCTCTAAAACCTTCCCAACCACCAAAGTATCTCCTATAACCGTGCCATCATCTAGATACCAAGCTTGAAAGGAAAGACTAAAGGAATCTCTAATCTTGCAAGCTAAAGGATGTAACACTAAGGCAAAAAGCAAAGGCCCAAGTGGATCACCTTGTTGCACACCTTGGTGTGACCATAAGATGTGTTCCCCATAATATAATCTTGCTGGGTTTGAGTAACAAAATTCCACCCAGCGAGAAATAGCAGGACAATGATCAAAATTCCCCATATTATTATTATTATTATTATATTATTATTATATATTATTATTATTATTATTATTATATTATTATATTATTATTATTATTATTATTATATATAACCTACACTTAGATGGTTTGGTTAATGTGATCAAAGTTTATTTTCATTTTAAGTATTTATCCCGTTGTCGGATCACAAAATTTGTGTAAATAGAAGGATATGGTGATGCATAGGAGGTTTGCGAAAATATTTGTCCTTATTGCATCTGGTGATGGATACTAATGCGGCGGTGAGATGGTGGGGTGATAGGTCATAGAGTGTGATAGGTCATAAGAGGTGATCGATCATAAGAGGTGATTGGTCATAAGGGTGATCGGTGATGAGGTGATCTACCTGACGGGCTCCGTCCTTAGTCATACGGGCTCCGCCTTCGGATTTAAAAATTCGCCGAAAGTATATCGAATGACATTTCTAATGAAAGAGCATGAAATTTTAAGAACACCCATATAATTTTTATAATTTATCGATGTACGATTTTTGAGATAAAAGATTTTGAATGAATTAGAGGAATAAAATGATTCATGGAGAAGAGAGAAAAAAATGAATGGTTGAGATTTGTGGAGAGAGAGGAAAATGAGTGGTTGAGATTTAAGGGTATTATAGGTATATTCGGTGATGATATTCAAACTAATAAATAAAAGAGAGGGGTAATTTGGGTAGATCAAGTTAATTTTTGAGAAAATAAGAAACGGTAAATGCTTTATAATGCAATTAGCATTAGCAATATAATTGCGATACGCCGTTAGAAACAAGAAGTACGCGATACAATTGTGCCCGCATCCAGATTGCTATCTATTTTATACCGATTGCTAGTTAAAATATATAGTTTGTATCGGTATATGTTGGAGTTTTTTTTTATCAGTTTTGTGTTTTTTTTTTATTATATATATAGTTTCTTTTTATTTTTTCATTCGTGTGTTATTTTTTTTTTTTTTTTTTTTTTTTTTTTTTTTTTTTTTTTTTTTTTTTTTTTTTTTTTTTTTTTTTTTTTTTTTTTTTTTTTTTTTTTTTTTTTTTTTTTTTTTTTTCTTTTTTCCAGATTGCTATCTATTTTATACCGATTGCTAGTTAAAATATATAGTTTGTATCGGTATATGTTGGAGTAAAGTTATTAATTTTAAGTAAAAAAATATATAAAAAAAAATGAATGTAAATAGTAAAAATCAGATGAAATGTGTTTTGATATTAGAACGATGTTATGGCTTTTATTGCCGATCAAAGCTTCATATGATCCAACGGATCAAAATTGAAGGACACGATGACAAATAAGTTGAACTTATGCTAAACGTTTCTTATCTTCATTTTTCTTTTCTTTTTCTTAGCTTTCAGGAAAGTCAATCTACATTTTCTTTCGATTAACTTCATTAATTCAGTGTAGTTTGAAGAAATATCATAAACGGAGGTTTTTACATAATGAGTTTCCCCTTAAACTTTAATCAGGTACGTATATGAAAGAATATGTCATCAAGCCCAAAATTACAGCTCAAATCCTCAAATTCTCATTTCCCCCAATGGGCGACCAAAACCCTAAAGAAAAAAACCCAAACGGCGGTATTAATCAAACCCATGAAGAAAGCTATGGAGAAGACAACAGAGATGGATCTGGATGGCAACGAGTCCAAAATAGGAAGGCTAACAATAACAAGAAGAGATCTGTAGGCAATGGTAATGGAGGAATTGTGCAGGGGAGCTCAAACAAACCGAATAAAAACCCTAATTCAAGATCGAGTGTATTTCAGCGCATGTCGATGACCTTTTTCATCTCCAACTTTCCGGCTAAAATCACTTCTAATGTTTTATGGAAAAGATGCTCAGAGTGGGGTACCGTGGTCGACGTTTTCATCGCTAAGCGGAGATCCAAAGCAGGAAAACCCTTTGGGTTTGTTAGGTTTATTAAAGTCGGTAACGCGGACAAACTCCTTACTGGTTTGAGATCGATATGGATCGATAATTTTCGATTGTTTGCTGATGTGGAGAAATATCCACGCAAGAAGCCTCAGAAGAGTCACATTCCATCAAAAAGCAAACATAACGACAATCAACCTAAACCATATCAGGTATGGCTAGCCAAAGATGTTTCTAAGAAATCTTATGCGGAGGTGCTTACCAGCGACAAAGGTAAACCTTCAACCCCTCCTAGTAACCGTAGATGTGTTAGACTTTATACTAATGAACCTGATATTTCGGTTAAACAACCGATCGCTTTGCTTTTGAAAATTATTGAGCCAGAATATATCCCCTACATTAGACAATGGTTTCACTCTGAAGGCTTTGTCGATGTCGAAATTAGCTATATTAGGGGTCGTTGGCTTCAGGTTACTTTCAGGTCTCAGGAAGCCAAAGACCTTTTTGTTTCTAATGTGTCCTTGAAGAGCAGGTTCAGTTCGATGAAAGATCCATGTGATTCCTTTGTTCCTGACGAGCGTATGGTTTGGGTAGAAATATCTGGAATTCCGAAAGGGGCCTGGCTTAGGGAGAATTATCAGGTCATTTTGGGTTCCTGGGGAAAGTGTGTGCTTGTCGGCCCTGACTGGGGTGATGCTTACTCACTGGCTAAAGTTTGTGTTCTCACACAATCATCTAAGTTCATTCATGAAGATTTAGTGGCCCATTTGGATGATAAATCTTACGACATCTGGATTCGGGAATTTGATGCTTGGGAACCAAATATCTTGAGCATTTCATATCCCTCTTCATCCTCAGCAGCTTCTGACACCAGTTTTGATTCTATGGAATTTAGCGAAGGTGGAAGCGAAGAAGACAGTGGCCCGGACAGAAGTGAAGAGTTCAATGCAGACCTTTGTAAAGAGCAATCTGATGTCTCCAATGACAAAGAATTCTTTGGAGAAGTAAACACTATTCGTGAGGTTAATCAAGATTTTATTGATCAAGTCGTGGCCGATGACATTTTCTCGCTGGATAAAATAATAGCTAAAGATGCTACGTCTCGTAAGCGGGCAAAATCTTGCCTTCCGGTTAGAAATTCAGGTCATGTTTTGTCAACTGAATCTTCAGGTGCCCTAAGGTTTAATAGAGGTGTATTTCCAGGTCTTTACTGCAGTTCTAAAGGGGATGTTTCTGCACAGGCTATTTCCAATGGATTACATGGAAAATCAAACTCTAAGGTACCAGCTACTAATGTTCAGGATCACGGCGATGCTTCTTTGAGCTCCCACGGTTCTCACTTCCCTTCTGATATGATACAAGATATTATAAACATGGGTCCTAACATGGGCTATCAGCCAGAGGGTCAACAATCTGATGTAGAACAACTCGTCAAAAAGATTAGTGACGTCAATGGTCTCCAATGAATATGCTCTCCCTTAATATGCGTGGTACGGGGTGTGATAAAAAGAGGCATTCCCTTCGTGGTATTTTGAATAAGTACAGGATTAACTTTTTGTCGATTCAGGAGTCTATGATGTCGTCTTCTGATGAGGCCCGTATTAAAAGTTTATGTGGCAATTTTGGCTTTGAATATGCGGAAGTGTAATCTAGAGGTCATTCTGGTGGTCTCATTTCCATTTGGGATCCCACGGCTATTTCCAATGGATTACATGGAAAATCAAACTCTAAGGTACCAGCTACTAATGTTCAGGATCACGACGATGCTTCTTTGAGCTCCCACGGTTCTCACTTCCCTTCTGATATGATACAAGATATTATAAACATGGGTCCTAACATGGGCTATCAGCCAGAGGGTCAACAATCTGATGTAGAACAACTCGTCAAAAAGATTAGTGACGTCAATGGTCTCCAATGAATATGCTCTCCCTTAATATGCGTGGTACGGGGTGTGATAAAAAGAGGCATTCCCTTCGTGGTATTTTGAATAAGTACAGGATTAACTTTTTGTCGATTCAGGAGTCTATGATGTCGTCTTCTGATGAGGCCCGTATTAAAAGTTTATGTGGCAATTTTGGCTTTGAATATGCGGAAGTGTAATCTAGAGGTCATTCTGGTGGTCTCATTTCCATTTGGGATCCCACGGCTATTTCCAATGGATTACATGGAAAATCAAACTCTAAGGTACCAGCTACTAATGTTCAGGATCACGGCGATGCTTCTTTGAGCTCCCACGGTTCTCACTTCCCTTCTGATACGATACAAGATATTATAAACATGGGTCCTAACATGGGCTATCAGCCAGACGGTCAACAATCTGATGTAGAACAACTCGTCAAAAAGATTAGTGACGTCAATGGTCTCCAATGAATATGCTCTCCCTTAATATGCGTGGTACGGGGTGTGATAAAAAGAGGCATTCCCTTCGTGGTATTTTGAATAAGTACAGGATTAACTTTTTGTCGATTCAGGAGTCTATGATGTCGTCTTCTGATGAGGCCCGTATTAAAAGTTTATGGGGCAATTTTGGCTTTGAATATGCGGAAGTGTAATCTAGAGGTCATTCTGGTGGTCTCATTTCCATTTGGGATCCCACGGCTTTTTGTAAAGAAAAGGTGTGGATTCATGATAATTTATTGATTGTTAAAGGTGCATGGCTTGCTTTCAATTTTTCGTGCTTTATGATTAACGTTTACGCGCCACAAAGCGAGCAGAAAAAAGCGTTGCTGTGGAATGAGATCTTACGGTTCTTGGAGAATAATCAAGGGCTTTTTATTATCTGTGGCGATTTTAATTCGGTCAGAAGTCCCGATGAAAGGTTGGGTTCTCTGTTTTCTAGAATAAATGCCGCTAATTTTAATTCCTTTATTGACAATACCAATCTGGTCGATTTGCCTTTGGGGAGGCATAAATTCACTAGGGTCGTGTTAAATGGTTCTAAAGCTAGCAGACTTGATAGAGTTCTCATTTCTCAAGGCATCATTAATTTGGTCTCCAATCTTTCCTTAGACGCTTTGGATGACATCCTTTCGGATCATCGACCGTTACTCCTCTCCCAAAAGTTCCTTGATTATGGTCATGTTCCTTTTAAATTCTACAACTCCTGGATGAATTTGGAAGGTTTTGATGAGTTGATTAAGAATTGTTGGGATGTCCAAATTGCTCCAAATAAGTATAATGCATTCGAGATTTTAAAAATGAAATTAAAGTTGTTGAAGTTGGATATTAAAGATTGGCGCAAAGTCCAAAATTCTAAAAGAAATAAAAATGATATTTCTCAAGACATTGCTGCAATTGATGAACAGATTTGTCTCATATGAGGAGATTCTACCCTTTACGCGAATAGAAGGAACCTCGTCTTTGAACTACAAAAGCTAGATAATCAGTTTAATAGCGATTTAAGACAAAAGGCTAAGGTTAAGTGGGGGGTTGAAGGTGATGAAAATTCCAAGTACTTTCATAACATTGTTAACATGAGAAGAAGATGTAGTTCTCTTAAGGGTATCAAACATAATGGATGCTGGTTGGAAGATCCTCGTGAAGTTAAGGAGCGATTCCGTGACTATTATGCCTCTAAATTTCAGAAGTTTGAAGGACTGTCGTTTTCCTTCAATGGAATACACTTCAAATCCTTATCGGTCCGCCAGGCTATAAATATTGAGTCCCCTTTTTCCTTGGAAGAAATTAAAGATGTCGTGTGGAGTTGTGGTGGGGATAAAGCCCCTGGACCCGATGGATTTTCCTTTGCTGTTATCAAAAGATACTGGGACGTTATTAATGTTGATATTTTCAACATGATGGATGAATTCTTTCAAAAAGAACATATTCCGCAAGGATGTAACTCCTCGTTCATCACTTTGATCCCTAAGGTTAACAGCCCTATACTTCTCATTGATTTTCGGCCCATCAGCCTCATTGGTATGCAGTACAAGATCATTGCTAAAGTGTTGGCTAACCGGCTGTCCATGGTTATTGATTCGGTTATTAGCAAAGAAGAAACAACCTTCATTAAAGGAAGACAGATTCTTGATGGTCCTTTCTTGCTCAATGAACTAATCGATTGGTATAAAAGACGCAAGAAAAAGTTATTGCTTTTCAAGATCGACTTTGCTAAAGCGTATGACTCCATCTCGTGGGAGTACCTGTTCTCGGTTCTTGGGGCTATGGGGTTTGGAAATAAATGGATTGGTTGGATCAAAGCATGTCTCTCTTCTGCTAGAGCTTCGGTCCTGGTTAACGGAAGCCCTACTACTGAGTTCCCTATTCAGCGAGGCCTGAGACAAGGAGATCCCATGGCTCCGTTTTTGTTCATCATTGCTATGGAAGGACTTCATCTTGCTATCGACAAATTGGTACGTGATTCCCTATTTCTTGGTGCAAAAATTAATAATATTGTTGTATCCCATTTGTTTTACGCAGATGATGTGATGATTGTTGGAGATTGGTCCAAAAGGAACCTACATACCATATCCAAGGCGCTTAGATTATTTTATTGTGTGTCTAGCCTTCGGATAAATTTTGATAAATCATCCATTATTGGTATTGGGGTGCACAAGACTGAAAGTGAAAGTATGGCAGCCAAGTTAGGATGTAAAATGGAAAAACTCCCTTTTAAATACCTTGGTATACCGATTGGTGCTCGGAGTGGAAGTGTTGCTACATGGGATCCTATTGTGACTAAGTTTCAAAAAAGATTGTCTAGCTGGAAGGCTAATATGTTATCTATTGGAGGGAGAGCTACCTTGGTCTCTTCGGTTCTCAGTTCGTTGGGGATCTATTTCTTATCTATTTTCAGGCTCCCTAAAGCCGTAAATACTAAACTCGAATCCATTCGATCGTCCTTTTTCTGGGGAGGCACGTCGGCTAGAAAAAAAATGACTTGGGTTAAATGGAGGGATGTCATAGCATCCAAAAAAGATGGGGGTGTTGGATTTGGAAGTTTAAATGCTATGAATTTGGCACTTCTTTACAGGTGGAGATGGCGTGCAATTCTGAATAAATCGGCTTTATGGGTGTGTGTGTTATCGACTATTCACGGTGAAGAGTGCTTTTATAAACTAACTTCTGTTACTAATGGGATCTGGTCCAAGGTTGTGAAAGCGGTACGTGAAACTCATGGGTCCCTCCCGAATACGCAAGATTTGGTTACTCGAAAAATAGGTAATGGGGCGTCTACAAAGTTTTGGAAGGATTGTTGGATTGGTGAACAATAACTCGACAAGACTTTTCCCAGATTGTTTGCTTTGGAATCAAATAAGGATTGTTTCATTAATGAGCGGTTGGTTGACTCGAATTGTAACTGGGTTTGGAGAAGGCCTTTAAGGGCTGGTCGTGAAAGTCAACAATTACAGGATCTTCGCAATATCATCCCGGATAGATTGGCTTCTGATGTCGAAGATAAATGGGAATGGAATCTTGAAGGTAAAAAGATTTTTACTATTGCTCATTTAAGAAGCAGTATTGATCATAGTGAAATCATTACTAGAAATACTTGCAAAATGAGTTGGATAAATGTCGTACCGAAAAAAATCAACATTTTTGTTTGGAGATTGTGGTGAGATAGCATCCCAACCAAGATGAACCTGTTCGCGGGAGGCATTGATGTGTCTACTATCAGGTGCCCCTTCTGTAGTGTCGGTATTGAAACAACGAGGCATCTTTTTCGTAACTGCCCGATTGTGAAAGAAACTAGAGACTTGCTTAGTAAATGGCTCAACCTCGACATCCCTGCCTTGACGCCTATAGAGCTGATGCAATGGTGTGCGAACAGTAGAGGTATTAAAAGAATTGATCTAATCAAGGCTATTTTATACATTTGGTGGTGGCACATTTGGAAAGCTAGGAACAATCTCATTTACAACGACACTTTGGAGAACAGTCAATTATTATTTACCTCAATCGTCTCATCCTCTTACTTTTGGATCAGCAATCGCAGCCGCCATCTTCATTTTTCATGGGACGAATGGAACAATTATCCGGGATAGCACTGTTGGTTTTTTTTTTCTTTGACTTAGATTCATTTTTGCTTATGTCAGTGTAAGTGTTGTATCTCTAGGTCAATCTTTGTACTTGTTTAGACATTTGTATTTGTTACATCTAGCGCCTTGCTAGCTTGTAACTCAATTTATATTAATATTCCGCCGTTCTAAAAAAAAAAGCCCAAAATTACCGTTAGAAAAATTGTTTTTTTTTTCAAGGAATTTTCATATAGTGAAAATGTATTTATCTTTTTTTAAAAGAATTTAAATAAAGAACGCTTTAGTTTTTCTTTACCACATATATTTAGTTTAACTACCGATATATAACGAAATATCAGTTATTTGATTTCAAATAACAGTGACTTTATCAACGATTCAACATTAAACATCTAAGAATTCTAAATATACATTTGTTTAATTAAAACTTCCGATTTTATCTTAACATAAATAAGTTATCGTAGTTTCTAGTATAACTATCATAAACGATCATGCTTGATATCATTTAAACCCAAACACGATGGAAAAAACGATAAGTCATTTGTGTGCATAAAAATGGTCGAGACAAATGTAACACAAACCATGTTACGATTCATCACTAAGGTACGATACTTTATGAGTTTATGTAACGAATCACATGTATATAACATAATAATATAAAAATGGTTTTAAGTGAGGATCCACGGAACATGTCCCTTTACTAAATAGGGAAGCCAATATAATGGGAATTGAAGAATACGCGTAAAGGGAAGCCGACCCATCTTTAATTTCAACCTCTCGCTTCCCTCTTTTGGCAGCCCGTACAAACCGCGTTCTAACACTACCATCTTGTCCCCCTCGTCCCTCACGGCCTCACCCCCCTCCAATGCTCCAACTAACACATATTAATAGGGACGTTTATCGATTCGGTTTACGATTTTTTGATTTGGGTGACTTCCGTTCTAGCTTTTAACTCGGTAACAAGAACTTTTGTCTCTTGCAAGAATATTAGGGTTTTATTTCTGACACCGGTAAACAGAGGCGGATCCAGGATTTTGTCTAACTGGGGGCAAAAAAACGTATTTGATGACAGATGTGTGCCAAGATAGTCTCGAACAAGGGCGGGTCTTCATTGGGGACCCGGTCTCTCGTTTTTTCGCTTAGTATTGTTGTTTTAACTGTATTTCATTTAGTAAATTTAAATTTATCAAGCATACCGAAGACGGTATTCATATCATCTATTATAATAGACGTTACTAAAGTAGGGCAATATCGTTCTATATTAGTCTTATTTCTCCTTGAATATTCATCACCAATATCACTAGATGATAATGAAGACAATTTTTTTTTCAAGAAAATCGTTCTATTTGTCTAAAAAAATTATCATAAAATCATTTACATATTATAAACAAACAACTATTTCCACTACAACAACTACACATTATAATCAAACTAATATGAAATACATAATTGGCTAATGCAACAATAACAACAATAACAACTAATAAATTAATTTCCACTACACAATTGTAACTAATAAATTATTTTTTATTAGATTTTATTCTATAAAATTGTATGTTAAATTAAGAATTTTATTTTCCTTATTTAAAAGTCTATAATATCAAGGTTAGAGAAGGAGAATGGAAATGCCAAGCAACAGATTGAAAATTTGGATTGTTATCTTTAATCTTTTAGAACAGAACAAGGATAGTCACTTTTTGTTACTTTTATTTTTGTTATTTTTATTTAATCTCACGTTTCAATGTTTTCATATTACTATATTTAAGTTTGGGCTGAGGGCATTGAGAATTTGGGCTGAGGGCACTTAAATACTCTTGAGGATTTGTGACATAATTTTGCATTAGATGGATTGTTATTTGGGCAGCCCATAGGGGGCATTACCCCCCATTGAATGTTATGTACATCCGCCCCTGCCTGTAAAGGTATAAATATATTGAGATACTTTAAAGAGTAGAACTAAAAGTAATTACATTTTCCGTCTAGGAAAAGAAGAAAAACCGTTGAAGCATAAATCAATATTCAAAGCAAACCGATATATTGTTTGGTTTCAGCTCGGATTGGTTTTTGACAAAAACAAACCATATCCATATTGTTTTATCTTTTCTTTTGTAAATAACGAAAAAAACCATAAAAACCGAAGTTTGATATGAATCATTTCTACCATATTTTTATATGTTTTTATGTGTATGTGGACGAGTACGTGTACAACTTACAAGAGTTGACATGTATGAAGTGACTGGTTGAAGAAACGAGTTGGTTTTCTTTGATCCAAGATGTCACATTCTTGTCATATCTAAACGTCCGAATCTATATCTTGTAGCAAGTTCAAGGTTTCAATGGAAAAAAAAGGTTTTGCGCCTTAATTAAATTTCATAACATTTATTAGTAAAATTGAGAATCTTGAGCCTTGAATTAAAATAAGAGTCAAGATTCAAAGATGAGTTTTAAACCCTAACTTTTAATGTTAATCTAACGGTCAAGATCCATCCAACATTACTAATAATGTTGTTTTTAACTTTAAAGGATCCTCCTTCAAAAACGAGTATGTCACGTCATGTATATCTGCTCGTTTAAGTTGTACATATAATCGTCAACAACATAAGCATAAAACGTATTAAAATATAAAATTTAAAAAAGAAAATAAAATAAAAGGGGATCCATATTAAATATCATCATTTTATAGTTAACATGATTTTTTGAAAATGCGTTAAAAAATATATCGTTACTCATTTTAAAATTCCTTTTAATTAAGATATGGGAAATGTTAATTCTCGGGGAGAAGATTACTTCAAGTTTTCTGTCATGACTAGTCATTTTAGAGAAATCTTGACCTTTAAATTAAAACCAAAGGTTAAGATTTAAAAATGATCTTTGAAGTTTGACTCTTGATTTTAATTTACGGGTCAAGATGTTTCCAACTTGACCCCTACTTGAGGGAATCCCCACCACCTAAAAAACCCTCAAATCCTCCTAAGAATAGAATTGTAACCTTTGTTAAAGTTAAAGGATGATATTAAAAGAGAGAAGTAATGGTGTATACTTGTCAAATAATCATGATATTAACAATATATCATTTCTCAAAAATATATATAAACTCATATTCGGTTTTAACTTATCTTTCTTTGAATTTGTCTTATCATCATTGAGCAATTTGTCTGCTCATCATTGATCAAACCAAAAGTAATAAATCAACAGGGGAGTAGATGAATATTAGTGGAATAAGATATTTTCAAGAGATGATTTATTAGTATTATACTTTTTAAGGAGTAATTGCAAAGTTTATCCTTATTTCAAAAATTACTGCAGCTAATAGGGATGTTAAAGAACCGAACGAACATGAATGAGACCTTGTTAATCTTCGTTCGTTTAACTCAACGGATAGTAGTTTACAAACGGATAAACGGACATAATGTTGTGTTCAGAAACGAATAAACGAACATAATAGCTTGTTCATGTTATTATGTTCGTTTATGTTCATGAATGAATGTTCACGAACACAAATAAAGGAAAACAAACGAATGAACACAAACGAACATTAATGAACAAACACACATGAACACAAACGCATGAACAGAAATGAAGGAAAACAAACGAACGAACACAAACGAACAAACATATAGTTTAAATATTAGACTTCAAATTCAAGATTGCAAAATATCCAGGGTAAACGTATTTACATTTCTACTTATGATACGAATATACAACATTTATCTAATAAAACTCGTTCCAAAAATTAGGGTTAAAAGCTTTGATTTCAAACTCATACCACACTATCACATGCTCTTAATATGAAAGAAGTATTTATATTTAAACATTTTCTTAAAATATACATAACTAGCTATCAATAATTTAATGTACATTAATATATATATAAATATATGATATAAAAAGATATTTATATTTGAACTATTTTATTTTTTAAGAATAGTTGATTAGGTATTAATATATGTAAACGAATATAAACGAATGTTCACGAACAGATTATCGAACGTTCATGAAAGTAAATGAACAAATGAGAGCTTTGTTCATGTTCGTTCATTTACCTAAACGAACAAAATTTTGTGTTCATGTTCGTTTATTTAACTAAACGAACGAACACGAATGAATTTCCCGCTGAATGATTCATGAAGCAACAAGTGTCATCAATTGTGTGTTTAGGAATAAAGAAAAAATGGAATAACATAAAAATCTGAAAAGATAATTTTAAAGTTCAACCTATTCAATAAGCGGTAGCGAATGATGGAGACATTTGAGCCTCCAAAATAATAGGGGGATTAGTTCCAAAGGTAATCTCAGGTTGAGATACCAGATCCGAAGATCCAATATTCACCTGTGAAACTCCAGTGCTAAGAGGGGTTTCCCGATTAGCGTCAAACATGGTTCAACAAATTCTTGTCGTGGTATTCGTAGTGGGTTTTGTAAGTGATACTTTGTGTTTGGTCCCACGGATGGCGCCAAATGATTGTGCATCAAACCGCGCCTAATACTTCATTTGCTAAGGGAAGTTCTTTATGGAGGAGTGATTATGGTTTTAGGGTTTATTAGCGATTCTCCAAAGGTAGTTTGACGCCAATTAAGGTTGTGTGTGTTTACTCGGTCGATTGTGATCCTGGCTAATGAGAAGAATGACTTCTTCTTTTATAGGTGAGGTTTAGCTTGGGGAGGAAATTAGGGTTTATTAACCTCCTCAAAGATTTAGGCATATCAATCCTATTAATATCCGATGTGTTTCCTCAGATAAGTATCCTATTTAATAACTGGATATATATTCATTAATTATGAATATCTTTTTATCTCTTTAAAGAATTTTAGTCTATTGTAAATTGTTTAACTACCTCCAGACTTAGGTCATTCGTATGTGGGCGTTGCTTTTTCGTATAGCTAATCGGAAGGGTATATCATTAGTATTCATTGGCATAGTTGCCCTTTTTGAAACGCTATGTGTGACATGTTTTTGAAACAAATTAAGGAAGATGATGTTTGTTAATTTAAGATTAACATATATATGTTTTTTTATTTCTATTTTTTCTTTTGTGAGAGGGTTTTAAGAGAGAATAATGAGATGAATGTAATCTTGGCACACTCACCCAACGTGTTTTCAATTTGCCTCTAAGCATTTTGAGCCAATTGGGAAGCAAACTGAAGCCCCAATGATAACAAAGTGAAGGTCCGGTGTGCTTAGTCAACAAACTGAGAAGGCAAACTGCCTCTGGAGACGATTTTAGGGTTAACATTCTGATGAAATTTTGAAAGCAAAAATTGATGTAAGGCTGATGTGACAGTACATAATGTGAGAAATCGATTCCCTTATTGCCAGAGGAATTATACATCTACACATTAAATGTCTTACATTACATAATTATGAAAATGACTGACAAATACAGATGATCGATAAAATCCACCTTCATTTTCTAGTTGCTAGAAAGAATATAACGTCAGTAACTATTGCTCTTTGCACGTAGATCATATATCCGTAGTTGTAATCACGGGTGTTGTCCTCAATCAATTGCAAGATTTATTTTACTTGTAATTTATATTACTTTTAAATTATCCTAATATTTAAAATGAAACTCAAAACTTTTAAAAACATTACAATTACACCTCATTCATCGATCTCCACCTCAAAAATGTAAAAAATTGAGACTCAAATCCAAAGAATCTAGTACAAACGTTACTTACCAAATTGATAGTTTGGTGACCTCATTGATACTTTCGTACTTATATCAACTTCTTTTTATATCTTTTCTATATGTCGTGATTGTCGTCCCACTTTGACAATTTTAGCCTATAGTACTATTGTTTTGGCTATCACCATCATAAATTCATACCCTTTATTGCAATTACCATTTCCATTTTAAGGGGGAAGGGAGTGGTGAAGGGCTGGAAGAAGGGTTGTTCAACCCTTTGGGGGAACACCGCCGCCATCTAAGCGGGTTGGAGAAGGGTTGGAGCTCGGCGGGTAAAAAGCCAGCGGAGGGCTGGATGGGATTTGACCGTTGGGGAGCGTGGGAATGCGTGGGGAAGGTGGCTCCAGCTGGGATTTGACCGTTTGATGCATTAAAAAAAAATAAAAATTCCCCCTATCTAGCCGTTGCTGGATAAAAAAAAACCTCATAATTTAATCTATAAATACCTCCTAAATAATCAAACACATTTCTTACAATCATTTCATATATATCATTTCATATACACCATCCATGGATCCAAGGAGGGGGAAAAATGTTAGCGGGTCACGAGCACTGGGACGAGGAGTATGCGGAAAAGAAAAAACAAAATATGGAGGAAGCCAATATGAAGAAGCAAGCACTGTTGGACTTACAACTCGAGCATCAAACTAACAAGAGCATGAGGAGTGATTACAAGTTTTTCAACACCCCACACGCACACGTCGCCGATCCAAAAAGCAAAGCGTGGGCGATTGAGCAAAAACGTTCGATTGCGGCGAAGTATGGATGGGAGTTTAATGAGTGATTTTTATGTTTTTAATCTATCTACTTAGTTATCGTTTATTTTCATGTGTCGAACGGTTTTTATTTTTATTTGTTTAAGTATGTAATGAACTTTGTTTAATTTTAGTATGTATGGTTTATGTTTTATTTATATTGTTTTGTTTAAAAAATGTTTGATTAAATTAAATGAAAAAGAAAAATAATAATTTGGGAGGGTTGAGAAAGTGATGAATGCCATGGAAAATGGTTGGGAGGGTTGGTTGGGAGGGTTGAAAAGGAAAAATGAGTTGGAGGTATTTGATTGGTGGGATTTGGGAGGGTTGAAAAAAAATACTACATGACTCCCTTTCCCCTAACAAACCTGTTTTGTTTCTTTTTAACAATTCTGATTCGCAACTATCCATCTCTTAGGCTATCTCCAATGAGGGTGCCTTTGAGCGCCTTTAGGTGCCCTTGGATATCCTTTGCCGTTGAACCTTGTCCAAAACTAAAGATTTTTTGAAGGATACCCTAACCTAAGGGCATGCCCTTACTTGTCCTTACCTAATATATTTTTGTTTTTAGTTGGAGGTAAAAGGATATCTAATGATATGTAAGGATATGTAATGATGTTTGTATAGTTGGAAATTAAATTATAGGATTTGAAGGATTTATAAGGATGTATAATGATTTGTAAGGATATGATGTGACAGCTCAAAAATGCTTAAAAACGTCCTTAGCATTGGAGATAACCTTATCTAAATCTTCTCCATCATTTATCCATCGAAGCAAATTTGAATTACATATGCAAAATTTTGTCAACTAAGTCTCATTCTATATGTCTCATTGTTCAAAGTCCATTTGAACTCACTCCATTATCGGCCTTGACCATTATTATCTTTTGACGCATGAATTAAATAAAATTTACAAAATCTAATATTATACACCTACAATTTTTTTAAAGGATTATATATTACATTATTGTATAAATCTATATCACTATATAAAATAATATTTAGACCCATGTTGAAAAATTATACTTTTTAGACATACGAAATGACTAATATACTTCTTTTAGCTAGTTATAACATTTATCTTTTAACTTATAAAAAATAGATACTACCATATTTACATCAATAACAACACTAATCAACGCCATCATTACCATCAGTCGTCGTCACCATCAAACCGCCGTCCGTCGCATTACGGAGTTATAATAAAATGGAGTACAACAATTAAGAAAAAAAATACTCGTAACACATATAGAATCATCTTGGACATAAAAGAAATCTAAAAATGGGGCCGCCATTTACTGGTGCCTTTACTGTCACTCACACCCCCCTTCTTATCCTCCATTTCTTTCTTTTCTTTTTCTTCTCCTTAAAAATCAAAAATAATAAATACCCAACTTTCCTCGAAAGTTTGCATTTAAAGCATTCTTTCTAGTAATCATAATCAATACCTATTAAACCTCAAGATTTTGATATCTTGATGATATATGGCAGTAATAGAGAAAACCAAAATGGAAAATAATAACAACACATCAAGAAATAATAATAATGATAATGAAAGAAAAGGAAATGATGATTTGATAGAAGATATGATGAAAATGATAGAAACAATGGGATCTTACATGTGTTACAGAAAAACACAAAAAAAAGAGTGTTTGAAGCTTGTTAGAAGATTGAAACTTTTAATACCACTTTTGGAAGAAACCAAAGAGATTAATCAAGTAATACCATTATCAAGTGGTGTGTTTCAAGGTTTTGTTTGTTTGAAAAAAGCACTTTTTTCTGCTAAGAAATTGTTGAAACAGTGTAACTTTGGAAGCAAGATCTTTCTGGTGATCATTTATTCATTCAATTTTTTTTACTTTTACTTTTATGATATATATATATATGTATGTATAATGAATAGTAAGTAAGTTAATTTGTGTGTTATATAATATATAGGCATTGGAAAGTGATGCAGTAATGAGTAGATTTCATTGTGTGTATGATAAGTTGAATGAAGCTTTAGATGGGCTGATGAGGTATGATCAGCATGAACTTGGGATCTCTGAAGAAGTTCAGGAGCAGGTACATTAAATTAATTTATTTCAAAACTTTCAACATTATATCTTTTTTTTTTTCTAACTCATGTAGATTTTAATTTTTATTTCATTTTGTAATCATAGATCCTTTCTCATTCCATCGTCTGATTTATGCTTTTAACTATAGTAGTTACAATTTAGTATCTTCTAGATATTCTTAACAATGTTTTTACTGCTTAATCAACTCCGTGTGAATTATTGTTTAATCCATAAAATTTCCGTTTACAGCTTGTGTAGCCCAGCTAACCCATTTAATAATAAAATATTACATTTTTAACAGATTACCCTTAAATTGCGGCCGACTTTACAAAAGCGATATAATTGGCTTTAGCATTACAAAATGAAACCTTTTACAGCAATTTTAACCTTTATACTAAAATCAAAGATCAAAGATTAAAATATCAAGTTTAATAACTCTTAATTTTAATCCAAGGGTTAAGGATGATCGAACATTACTTATAAAGTTAAAGTTGAATCAACTTTAGAGAATTCTTATTCCAATGACATCAGATCTGTTTACTATTGTATAAATTCCCCCTCTTTTTCCAACTTTTATACCTTTAAAATACCCAAAATGCTCTTAATAATATAACTAGCATTATCCATGAGCATATTACTCTATTGAATACCCAATATATCCTCAACGGAATTAATTTACAAAAGCCACCTTGAATTCCGAAAGTGACTACACTACCATTTTACATCAATAACTTGCAATACTAATCGCTGACACGGGTCACCACCATCATCACAGCGCTGCCACCACCATTGTCACTGCATCATGCGATTATTCGTATAGTCTATGTCTAGATGGATTCTAATATTCTATTTCTGTATTTAATATTTTTTAAAAAAAATTATGTAAAATTAATTTGCCAACACAAGTTCAAATAAATTAAAACAGAAATTTAATAAATTACTATTAATTAAAAATCATGTAAAAAATATTCAAATTAAAAATTAACCAGTTAATTAGATTCTTGGCCAGTCAAAGAGAGAGGTCAAAAATGTGTCTTAAAGCAAGTTATTTATTAATGTAAAGATTAAATATATTGAGATGCTTAGAATAACAAAGTTAATAACGTGTTTCTAAAATATATTGTACTCTACTAATTCAAGATGTCAGAAGAGTAAGATATTAATTTATGTCAATATGCATATATGTGACAGATACTTCTGATAAAATGCTTAGAATAACAAAGTAAATAACGTGCAATATGAGTTGTAAGTTGTAACGTGCATTTACTTTCCCATTTATTTATTGATGATATTATTAGCTGCAAAACTGAAACACTTCATGTTCATTTGCACATGCTACCATTTCCTAGTAACCCAATATTTTTTATTCGACTTATAATGGTCAAATACTAAATTTTCTAAGCTCCATAATGTATAGATAATATTAATATTATTATTATTATTATCATCAAAATATCATTACTATTATTTATTACTATTATTATTTACAACCAACAGTTAACACAATATCACGGGTATGTTTGGTTGGACTAAATGTAATCACGCAATGAAGTAGTTAATGGAATGGATATGGTAATCGAATGAATCGTTACTAGTCCATTGCTATGTTTTCCACAACGAAATGGAATCAAGTAAATGACTAAAATACCGAGTAATACAAAGTGATTCTAACTTTAATAATTATGGCTAGTGGGGAACATGGAAGGTTTGGATGTAACTTAGCTTTTATTCCTAGACTAGATGGAATGGAAAAAGAAAAAAGAGAAAGAAAGAAAAAAAAACATGGTATTCTAAAGAATCAATATTAGTTTTTCTATTTTCGTAAATTACATTTCATATGTAATGGAGCGTTCGATTTCTCAATTGCAAACAAACACATTTTTTGTATTTCATCATAATTATCTCTACCATTCTATCTTCCATTCCTGCATAACAAACACAAACAAAATGTCATGGATTCGGTGGGGCGGTTATCATGAGGCCTAAAACGAATTTTTAAAGTTGGACCCTTTCAACTAATGAAATTTAAAAGATAGTAATTTATGGATTTTGATAATCAAACCCCTCGGGTCTAAGGAGCATACTAACATATCGTACACACAAAAATAATAACCGGCGCCTAAAAATATTTTACTAACGATTTATTCATGGCCATAAGGGTTAGGATTAGCAAACTCTTTAATTTATATTTTGAACGGCAAGCTAATCTACACCTACTTCTAAATGACAAAATATTACATAATGAAAACTACTACCATGTTAAGCTATTTTGAGTTTTTACTGTCAATTCTTGTAGATTGAGCTACTTCGGAAGCAATTACAAGAAGCCAAACGACGGACAGATACATTAGACATAGAGCTAGCTATGGACATGATGATCATTTTCTCCAAAAATGATGAAAGAAACGCGGATATTGTGATACTAGAAAGACTAGCAAAAAGACTTGATTTATATTCAGTCGCAGACTTGGAACTCGAAACAGTAGCTGTTAAAAAGCTTATTAGAGAAAGGGGCCCCACGAAGCATGTTGAGAGCACGGAACAAATTTTGGATCTTTTGAAAAAATTCAAACTAGTTGCGGGTTTTGATGAGAATAATGGCAATGTTACTAAAGTTCTTGATGACTCTCCGTCTTTAAGATGCTTGGAGAGGTGTCGTTCTATGCTAATTCCTCATGAGTTTCTTTGTCCAATATCACTTGAGATCATGACAGATCCTGTTATCATAGCTACTGGACAGGTACGTTTGCTAATTACTCATGATTTTTGAGCTTAAATTCTATGTTGTGAATTATGTTCATGATCCGCTATAAACAAAGATCTTGCAGTCTGTGTTTATACAATAAATATTGAAAAATTAGAATGTGAGGGGTTCTATACCTGAGTTTTGGTACATGTTAGCCACACATTCACTTTTTCCTATATATATATATTGAGTTCTATTTTGGTACAAATATTTGTAGACGTATGAACGGGAAAGCATCCAAAAGTGGTTAAGTTCGAATCATAGAACATGTCCAAAGACTGGCGAAACTTTGAGTCATTTAGCAGTTGCCCCAAATTTTGCACTTCGCAATCTCATTCTCCAATGGTGTGAAAAGAACAACTTCGAGTTACCAAAGAAGGAAATTTACGCAATCTCTGAAGGCCAAAACAGCTTCATAGATGAGGTTTCTTTGTTAGTTCAAGATATGTCGTCAAGTCAACTTAGTACACAAAGTCGTGCTGTTGAGAAGATCAGAATGCTGTCAAAGGAGAATCCTGAAAACAGAATTCTGATAGCAAATTGTGGAGCAATCCCGCCTCTGGTCAAACTTTTGTATTCCTCAAATTGGAAAGTCAAAGAACATTCAGTCACCGCATTATTGAATTTGTCACTTGATGAGGCAAATAAGAGACTCATAGCACGAGAAGGAGCGATTCCTGCTGTTATTGAAGTTCTTCAAAATGGCACGGATGAGGCAAGAGAAAACTCTGCTGCTACTTTGTTTAGCCTTTCAATGTTAAACGAAAATAAAGTGATGATTGGTAGCTTAAAAGGTATTCCACCATTGGTAAAACTTCTACGTAATGGAACAATTAGAGGCAAAAAAGACGCTGCAACAGCTTTGTTTAATCTTTCATTGAACCAATCAAACAAATCTCGAGCTATCAAAGCTGGGATTATCGAGCCATTGCTTCTTCTTTTGAAAGAAAAGTCAATGGGAATGGTTGATGAAGCTCTTTCAATTCTGTCACAACTTGCCAAACAGCCTGAAGGGCAAACTGGGATAGGACAGTTATCGGTTATTGAGACACTTGTTGGGTTTGTAAAGGATGGGACACCAAAGAACAAGGAGTGTGCGACTGCTGTTCTTCTTGAGCTCGGGCTGAACAATTCTTGTTTGATATTGGCTGCACTTCAATACGGTGTCTATGAGCATTTGGTGGAGTTAAGTAAATCAGGAACAAGTAGAGCTCAACGGAAAGCTAATGCACTTCTGCAACAAATGAGCAAATGTGAGCACATACTGTGAAAGAAATTCTTTTATAAACCGTTACATTGGTTTTCTGGGTCTATTTATAAACAAAAATGGCAATTGTGTAAGAGTAATTAAATGCATGCTTGATTTATTCGGATGCATTGCGAGATGTATAGTATGAGTGTGTAATATACTCCTTTCCTCACAACATACTTTGATTTATTTAGTATGTTGGATAGCTCGACGACCTGGAAGTAACATTGTAATGTACGGTTGTTTTATTATATATGAAATATATGATATTGCAGACGATTGAGATCTGTTTGAAATATATAGTAGGGTTTAGTATCTGGGGTGTAAGTAACTTTTTACACTTTTCCTATTGTGTGAATGTAACTTTCATTTGGTTCATTGTATGTAACTAACCCGCTAAATTGAACGATTAATGTAAAAGTGTATACGTGGCACACCATATGAGCTGCCACGTAGAAGTTTTTGATTGGTCAACGTAAAAATTTTACATTAATCGTTCAAATTTAGCGGGTTAGTTACATACAATGAACCAAATGAAAGTTACATTCACACAATAGGAAAAGTGTAAAAGTTACTTACACTTAACCCTATTTAGTATGTGTATATGTCATGCATAGAAGAGGCAACGTATATCTCTTATCGTGGTCCTCTTCATCCAGCCTCCTACTCCTCTGCGTTACTCGGACCTTTAATCCATCCAGTATATATGGTCATTTGGTCATCTTGTAAACCGTCATTCAGAAAATCACATGTCATCTGAACCGGGTGCTCACATGTCATATACCATTCAGACAATCACATGTCATATACCATATACCATATGTCATAGTATGCTTTTCGGAAGGATATCTAGACTTCATTTGTAACCATTTTTATTTAGCAGATAATCCAGCAACCCTGTATCCTACCTCCTAGTTTGGAACTGCATGATTATAGGTTGCTCCAACCTAAAAATTGAAGTTAATAGTATGTGTGATGCCCTGACATCATTTTTGGCGGAAAAAGTTTATAGAATCCCATTTTTCTAGGTCCTGCATGTTTCAAACATGTTAAAACTACCTAAAGGTGGTTTAATCCTCCTTATTGAGTTATTGCCCCGTCAGTGTTGCAAATTGTTTCACACATTAGCTCAGGGTTCCTTGTTGCTTCCATTGCTGCCTAAGACCTTGAGCGTCATATAAGTTCCGAGCAAGCTCAGAGTTGTGGTCAATAGTTTCATTCATTTGAGGGCTACTTGTAATCACAAACATCATTTTTAGATATTCTATAAGTTTTACTGCTGGAAACCATCAGATAGTGCTCAGAAAATTGGTGCAAGACTGCAAGAACTCCATATGTATGTGGTTTTGGTGGGCTTGGTCTTCGAGGTCTGGATAACACAAGTATATTGCAAGACACTATTAAGGTTTAACAAAGCCCGGCTATTTCTCAGATGATTCAAAGCCTGCTTTTCAATTTAGCCGAAGAATAGTAGTTTAAGGAAATGACTTAACCAGCTTTAAGTCTATTAACATTTCTACATGTTTTCACTAAAGCCATTCCCCGGACGTGTTCCTTGTGAGATGAATCACATTTATCGTATTAAATAAAAGCCCGAGGATTAGTTGTGTCTACTACTAGTCTAATATGTTTAAAGGATCTTACCAACATTTATGCTGGTCGAAACCCATAACTATGCAGCAAGTTCCAAGTGATCCTGATGGTAAAAGAGTACCTGAATATTTTTAGCTTTGTACTTGCATAAGTATAGACAGTCTAAAAAAAAAAGCATCTTGTATGAACAGATTGAATTGACATCTATGTTGTAAATGTAATTGTGTGTTCTGACACCGGAGTTTTCTTATACCACCATCTTTCTGCATTATCTTTCTTTGTAAAGTTTGTCGTCTTTGCCTTCACCCGCCCCACACGTCGCCTTAACCTCCCTCCATAGTTGGAAATCTCTTGTAAGTTGTAGGTTCTGACAAACCCTTCTTTCTATATATCAAAGAATTGCTCCCCAAATACGGACCCATTACCACTCTCAAAATGGGCACTCGAACCCTGGTCATTATATCGCAAGCTGATCTGGTCCACGAAGCATTGATCCAGAAGGGGTTATAAATACATACGAGTATTATAAACAGTGGCGGATCCAGGATACAAAATCACGTGTGTCCAACTTAATCTGGTTGAGATAAAAAAACGAGTTTTAGGTTCGATGACCGGTTACAGTCAACATATTAATAAACACCATTGAAGTTCTTATATACGTCAAACTTTTTAGCATTATGTAGATTCTAAACAATACGTGATTAGATATCTAAATATAAAAATCAATGATAAATATAAAGAAAAATCAAATACACTCAACGAGTGATAAATTATGTTTAATTTTTCTGCAAATAATCAATAGTTTTAGATGACGAAATTAACAAATTAGTTTAGTTTTAAATCAAGTAACTAATAGGCTAAAAACAAATATTAACAGAGGTTCATAACTACAACTCAAAAAATTAAACAGAAAAATATTACGAGAGAATACACTTGATATGGAGAACAATGATTTGTGAACTTACTCATCAAAGTCTCTGATGAGTTGTTCAATTGTAGGACCCTCAAATATTGGAAAAATTGGGCTTAGGATAAATACAACTAATGTAGATAAGTAAAACGTTGGGCTGAGTTTTTTACGTAGGTCCATACTTGAATATAACATTGGTCCTAAAGAAAATTACCATATGGTCTATTGAGTTTCCAGTCAAGTAACATAGGTCCATGGAACTATGTAGTGATAACATATGTAAGGATTGAAGATTGAATGTCTCCTCCACAAATAGGTGGAGTATTGTATTTATAGACATGTGGATTACATGAATGAGGAATACAAAATGATACAACTTACAGTAACTTATACACTACAATTAATATCATAATAATGGTTTAATATCCCCCCTCAAGCGAGACGGTGGCGGACCGAGACGCAACATATCTCGAAAGAACTCGAACTGAGAGCGAGGTAAACTTTTAGTAAAAATGTCCGCTACCTGAAGCTTGGTCGGTATGAACTGAGTGTGAAGTTTGCCAGCAAGTACCAATTCACGAAGGAAGTGATAATCTAGTTCAATGTGTTTGACCCGTTTGTGGGAAATGGGATTTTGAGTCAAGAAAATGGCACTTTGATTATCACTTAAAAGAGTAGGACGGGTTGCAGGCAAAGCATAAAGTTCCTTAAGCAAGTGAGTTAACCACATCAGTTCAGCAGCAGTGTTTGCCATAGCTCGATATTCAGATTCACAACTTGACCGAGAGACAGTTGGTTGCTTTTTAGCACTCCAAGAAACAAGGTTACCACCTAAAAATATCGAGTAACCATATGTAGAACGACGAGTCTCCAAACAACGGGCCCAATCCGCATCAGAATAGCCCAAAAGAGAGGAAGAAGTTTGCTTGCTAAACGTGAGGCCATATGTAAGGGTGCCTTTAACATAGCGCAATATGCGTTTGACCTGAGCAAAATGATCAAGTGTTGGAGCACTAAGAAACTGACTTACTTGATTGACAGCATATGAAATATCCGGTCTAGTGATAGTCAGATATTGCAAAGCACCCACTAACGACCGATAGAAAGAAACATCAGTGTATGGTTCTCCACTCTTCGTGAATGAAACATTAGGAGATAAAGGAGTGGTAGTGGGTTTTGCATCAGACATATTAGCTCGATCAAGAATCTCTTTGGCATATTTAGATTGACTAATAAAAAGGCCCGAAGGTAGTGAATAACCTCAAGACCCAAAAAATAGTTAAGAGCCCCCAAGTCTTTAATAGCAAATTCCTGGTTTAGCTTGGCAATGAATGAGGTGATGAGGGAATCATTGTTTCCAGTGAGAATCAAATCATCGACATAAACAAGCATGTACATGATATAATCTGCCCTCTTGAAGACAAATAGAGAAGGATCAGCACGACTAGCAGAAAAGCCATTAGAAAGAAGAAACAAGCTGAGTCGATGAAACCAAGCACGAGGAGCTTGTTTAAGGCCGTATAGAGCTTTGTCTAGTTTACACACATAATCCGGATACTTCGGGTGCTTAAAGCCTGGAGGTTGCTCCATATAGATGTCTTTGTCAATGTGTCCATGCAAAAAGGCATTGTTAACATCGAGTTGATGTAACTGCCAGTTATATATCACAACAAGAGAGAGGATGACACGAACAGTTGAGGCTTTAACAACCGGACTGAAAGTATGTGAGTAGTCAAGACCAGCAAGTTGGCTAAAACCCCGGGCCACAAGTCGAGCCTTGTATCGTTCAATAGTGCCATCAGAACGATATTTGGTACGATACAACCACTTGGAACCAACTACTTGCCGATCAGAAGGTCGTGGTACAAGATGAAATGTTTTATTTTTATGAAGTGCATCAAGTTCATGTTTCATGGCAGCCACCCATTTGGGATCTTGGGCAGCCTTTTTGAATGTTGTAGGATCGGTATTTACATACAACGCTTCATGAAGGGGCACAACATGCAATTGAGAAAGATCAGCAATATGACGAGGCTTAAATGTACCAGCTTTAGCACGTGTCGTCATAGGATGAGTGTTGGTAGGTACAAATGAAGATGCAGGTTCAAGAGGTAGACTCGTTGTTGATTGTGGTGAGTTAGGTGGCGGGTTAGAGGTTTCAGGAGTGACCAATTCAGTGGGCATCACATATGACAGTGGAGAATCATCCATACACAACGTACATGGAGCTAAAGGGTTAGAGTTATTTTGGTTGTTGTTACTGATAACGATGGGTGAGGTTGGTGCCAAGTTGGATGATATCGACGAATCTAAAAAGGTTGTAACATTTAGGGGCTGGGTAGTATGGCCGAGGATGTGTTGGAGAATGGTAGTATGGTTTCATCAAATTGAGCATGACGAGAAACAAAAATCTTTGAACTAACAGGATCCAAGCACCGAAAGCCTTTGTGTATGGAGCTATAACCAATGAAAACACAAGGTATACTACGAGGGGCAAGCTTGTGTTCAGAGTGATGTCGAAGATAAGGAAAAACCCGACATCCAAATACCCGAAAAGCATGGTAAGTCGGAACCTGTTTGTAGAGAAGCTCAAAAGGGGTCTTACCCTGTAACACCGAGGATGGAAGACGGTTAATTATATACACTGCCGATGTCATGGCATCAACCCAACATGAGGTAGAAACATGAGCATTAAATAACATTGCTAATCCGGTCTCCACAATGTGTCGATGTTTTCTTTCGGCCCGGGCATTTTGTTGAGGCGTGTAGGGACAAGAAAACCGATGAAGTGTCCCATTTTGAATGAACAAGTCGCGAACCCGATGATTCACGAATTCTGTTCCGCCATCACTTTGAAACACTTTTATTTTCCTTGAGAATTGTGTTTGCACAAAGTTAACAAAAGTTTCTAAAGCCACGTAGACATCAGATTTACGTGAGAGAGGGTAGAGCCATGAAAATCTAGAAAAGTCATCAATAAACACAACATAATAGCGGTAATTATTGTAAGAGACAACTGGAGATGGTCCCCAAACATCACAATGAATCAAATCTAGTGGTTGTGAGGCACGTTTAGGATTTAATTCAAATGGCAACTTATGACTTTTAGCCATTTGACAAGGGCTGCAAATACCAGGCTTAGGTAATAATGAAGTAAAAGACAAATGTCCAAATTTTTGTAACAACTTAAGAGTATCAAAATTGACATGTCCCAATCTAGAATGCCAAATCTCAAAAGATGCCTTTGGGCAATTATTAAATGCAAGAAGAGCTTCATGATTATCGCGTAACACATAGAGTCCATGTTCACATTTTCCTTGAGCTAGAACTTGCTTTGTGTTCCGATCCTGAACAAAAAAGTGAGGATAAGATAACAACACATCCACTCCATTATCACGAGTGAGTTTACTTACGGATAACAATTTTTTAGTGAGATTAGGAACCACTAAAATATCGTTAAGCTTGAGATTGTTTCGAAGAGAACCATTTTCCATATGAGTAACTGGAAGAGATTGTCCATTCCCAAAGGTAACAAGAGTATTACCTGAAGTAGCAGTGGTATGACTTAGTGTGTCAGAGGTAGGAGACATATGATCCGTCGCAGCCGAGTCCACATACCAATCTGGAAAGGAAGGGTCAATGTGACAGTTGGCAGCAAAAGCTTGAGACAAGTCTCTGGTCGGGGCTGCTTGAGAGGCAAACGAAGATAATCTTGGACACATGTTAGCATAGTGACCATTTGTGCGACAAAGTTGACAATGAGGGGGTCGTCTACCACGGCCACGACCACGACCACCATTTGTACCACCTCCCCGAAATCTCCTGCCACCACGACCGCGACCAAATGAGGGTGGTACGTTAGTGTTGGCAGAGAACGCGACAGCAGATGGAGATGAACGATGAATAGCTTGTAGGAACATCTGATGTGTAATTTCGAGTCTTAAATTTATAACACGAACTACCTAGTTACTGTCTACTACACATTTGCGGGCAGTGTACCCGTTCGTATGCAATATAGTTACTTGGTAAGTACGAGGTCGAACACAAGGACTTTTATAAGCAATTGTTAAATGATACAAAAAATAAGGGGGGTTTTATGGCCGAATTGCCACGTTGCAAAAGTTAATTAAAATTGTTAGTAATCCCGTAGGATTAATCGCAGGATAATTTTGTTGTTTAAAAAACAAGAATTTAAAAGATCATCTACCTCGACTCCATGACACATTTCATCTTGGTTGCATTTAGGTTAAAGCCAATTCAAATATGTTGATTCCGATAACTAAGTTATGATAAGGAACTCACTAGTAGGCCTCCTAGCTAATTACCCTACCCGAACTCATTAACCAATTAATTCAATCCTAAAGATCCGGCTACCACCTTCCCTATTAAGATTTCCCTATCCGATTAATTTGTTTTGTTATGATTAAACAATTTCACCTATCGATTCTACCAAACCGTCAACACATTGAATTCTTTTACCTATTGTGGTTTATCAACTCGCTACCACGAATTAACACCTATTGATTCTACCAAATCAACTAGAATAATGCATTCCTGGAATTAACTACCATTAAAACCATTTATACCTTATCAACAAACAATAGAATAAATCATAAGAATTCAATACATTAAGATCTTGATGAAACGTTTAATAATCAACTTGAATTCAAAATAATATGCAACCAATATTCATTGTGTCATTTCATCGGAGTAGATGATGACGTGTTTAGCCTAACATAATCATAAATAAATCACAAATAGCAAAAGAAAGAATAAACATCTTGTACTGAATTGTGAAAGACAATGAAAAGCTAAAGAAATCGATGATTGAATGCCTTGAAATTCTTTAGCAACCCTTAGATCTTGGAGAAGGTAAAAGCTGCTGAAAAATGCCTCAAGAAACCCTAAAATCGACTAAAAGAGAGAGAGAGTCGAATGGGCCAATTTAGGGCATGTATTTATAGTGTTACAAAAAACCCTTGCTGAATCGACCTACAGGTGCGGCGCACCAATTGCCAGGTGCGGCGCACCAATTGCCAGGTGCGGCGCACCTTACTTGTTTCAAAAATCTTCAACTACCCGATATGCGGCGCACCAATGGATTGGTGCGTCGCACCTCTCTTCTTTCTCAGAATTCCCATTTTACTGATCAACTTATGCGGCGCACCAATTAACAAGGTGCGGCGCACTCTATTAATGCAAAAGCCAGCCAACTTCCTGATCAATATATGCGACGCACCAATCTCCAGGTGCGGCGCACTCAACCCCTTTCTCAGCATAACTTGTGATTTCCAGCTCGTTTCTTCTCGTACTAGTACACGAACCATCCTAATGCCTCTTTTAGCCATCCACAAGCTATTTTTAACCATTTTACCTGTTCTAAGCCTGCAATCACTAACAATACCATCAAAGCATCGAATATACACGTAATTTGCATAAAATCAAGCTTAGAACGACTTAGAAACAACATGGGATTATACATATAAATGGACATATCAAATTCCCCCATACTTAAGCTTTGCTTGTCCTCAAGCAAATTCAGATTTCAAAACAAACTTTCCCTTGGTTCTCAATTGCAGAAACATGACAATAATCAAAAAGAAGCTAAACCACGAAAGTAGGAAAACAAGGAAGGGTGGTTAAGCAGTTTTAATCTTAAATGAAAATTGAAACGTTTGACAATATTCGAATGATCTACAAGCCTCGAGAACACGACTAAGCACTTTTAATCAAATGAAAGAAGAACATCTCAACTAACTTTCTCCAACTAACAAACTATTGGGTTGAAATATTATATCATTCACTCGAAGCCTAGTCGTGATGCATATATTTTAACCATAGGCTTGTACTAGAATCGTTCCTTCATCGTCACGGCACAAGCACCGTAAACGTCTATCAAAAGAGGTAATTAAACGGTTGTAATGTACATTTCTGAAGGCTTACAAGGGTCATTAACAATTGTGTATGGAATTTTTTGGGATATAATTGGTGTTAAAAAGAAATAACACAACAATTAACAAAGTTTCATAAAATAGTCTAGTCCAACACAACCCATATCACTAGTTGCCATCTATCCAAAACCCCAAAAGACGTTCTCCAGACACCACTCCCCAATAGACCGAATAAAACCGACACCATTGTGGTGTATGACCTTCAAAACGACTTTTTACCACCTTATCTTACCAACATTGACATTAACAAACATTGCCAACTTCAAACGAACAATATATGAACAATTCAAGAACCTTTTGTTGGTAAACACATGTACCAACTTAACTTGATTTGACAAAAATGAGGGAAATACCAACTGACAGTCCAAGTTCGTCTTTTTTTTCTTCTTTTTTTTCTTTTTCTTCTGATTTTCAATCTTTTCATTCTTTCTTTTTTTTTTTTATATATGAACTACTTTTACCCTGCCTAATTGGTATCCCCTTTTTAACTTTAAAACATAATGACAAATCAAAACTCTTACTAATTAGACTAATCTAGGCTTCATCCATAATCATGACGACATCAATCTACCCCCAATAAACGGAAATATACCAACCCGACACAACCACGACAACCCCAAACCATTCAACTAGCATAGGCAACTAATGATCAACCAAGGATTTCGACTATCGGTAAGGAGAGGAAAGGTTAAATATTTAAGTGAATTTAACACAAACGAAAAGGTGAGGCGCAACAGGTTATCTAAAAGTTTCTTGCACTAAAAATGAGTGCAACACGGGTTTAAACAACGGAAATTCACTAATCGATGTGATTAGCTACAAAAACACATGCACACAAACATGGTTTAACAATAATGACATAACAAAGGGTGAATAAACAAAGAAAACACGGTTTTAATCCTAATTTACCTCTTTATCATCTAGCAACCACGGAACGATCAACTAGGCCAAGTTCTAGAATCAACGCAATCACCGGCACACTCATATCAAAGAAATAAATAACGGAACTGAAATGAATTAATCTCAAACTTGCACATCATAGCTCAGAGCTCTAAAAGAGACCCTTACTTCCGGATAAATCCAAAAGCCTACGAGAGGGACAAATTTACAAGACTAACCAAACCAAAACCGTAACACCTAACCAATCTATAAATGAATCAAGATCCTTACATATTTGGTGTTTTGGGAAAGAAGTGTGCTAGTCATGTAATCAATCCAGAAAGGATTTGCCTAATCGATCACTCAAAACACATTTCACGAATTTAGAAAGTGTTAACCAAAGGAATTTATAGTTCAATTACTAGTATGATTAAATTTTAGTGACCAAAGTAATTCAACTATATGGACAAGCAAGCAAAAGTTCAAAAATGTCTCAAAATTCATCCGGCTTTCGCCTATTTACCTCCCCCCCATACTTATTGTTCAACCATGCAAAACCAAATAACTAAACTAAGTACGGAAAGGAAATTGTCGTGATGCCAACAAAGGCAATTACAAACCAAATGAAAATAAAAACCAAAATGAAACATGCAAGCAACAATGTCCGAAATGCCAAGATCAAACCAACATAAACATGATGACTCAATGCCCAAGGTAACCGGCACCGCCATCAACAAATCACCATCATCAATAATCAAGAGATCATGGAGGAGGAAAACAGGAAGGAACACTATCTGCTCCATCAGGATCACGGGCCTCTGCAAACCAATCTCCACTAGGAACAATGTTAGGAGTACCCATCGTGGATCGACCTCCAGCCTCGTCTCCCTGTGGCGTATGGTAACTAAAGAAATCACCTCCATATCGAGGTGCACCGGTATAAGTACCAAAACCTGTAGCCTGGGAGGACGAATCAAACTGGGGAGGCTGGTAAGTATACTCCTCCTGCTGATACCCCTGCTGAGGAAAAAGGTAATCAAAAGTACCCTGACTAGGAGGGATTATCTCTCGAGGAGTATAAGTAGGAAGCTCAGGGCGCTCATCCTCCTCCACATCTCTGTACTGCTGCTCAAACTGCTGCTCATACTGCCTCTGCCACATCGGGCGGAAATGCTCCTGCTGATCTAACAGACGACCAAGCATACTGTTAGCTGTACGTGCATTATCAAGCAACATATCAGTAGTACTCTCCAGACCAAAAATCGACCCCTGCAAAGAAGAGAAATCAAAAGCAGATGAAGAAGAAGAACCTCCCGCAAACTGAGGTACACTAGAACCATCATCCCTACGCCTTTTCCCAACAGGCCGCTGATCTTCAGGCAAATCACCAACAAACACATCCTGACCATCCACCTCACAAATCAACCCAAACCCCGCTAAATCAACCAAACCAAAGCGAGCACAAGGAATCCTAACCAACGCCCTAGTATTCCTTGCTGTATCATATCCCAGCATAGCATAAACATGAGCAATGAAATTCCCACAAACTATCACCCGATCCTTGTGGGAAACAAGATACTTAGCCAGAACATAAGGCGCACAAGCATAGATGTTCGGGGAGCCCTCATAGAATAACCTCATTAACCAGACATCAGTGGGCGAGACTTTATCATTATGATCATTACGAACCAAAAAGCAATAAGTGATCATACGATGAATGACCCTCAGAATAGGTACCTGAATTTCCGATACCTTGCTAACTGACATAGCCAACTTACCACTACCCCCGATTTCAAACCAAAAATCCTTAGTGCTCTTGTCATTACCAAACCCAGTCACATCCTTATCATAAACGCCTTCCCGCAAAAACTCATAGGCGTTAATCTCAGTCAACTCATTCCCCGAAACCATCCCAGTCAAATAGGCAAACTCAGGCACTGTGCAATGCCTTTGAATACCCCCAGCCCGAAAGTGAATTACTTTCCTTGTAAAAAAATCATCAAACTTCAAATTTGAATCTACCCGAAGGGTACTCAAAAACTCAAGACACCACTCTCTAACCGGTGTCATATCACAACTAAAAATTTTTTCCCACATCTTGTAAGTTTTAATCTCACCATTAGCATTTCTATTCTTACAAGTTAACATTTTTTGGATGGGTTCTTTTAAATTCACTTTTTCAAAATCGGTCCATGAGATGACCTTTGGTTCCAAAACGTGTTTATACCTTAATTCCTGAAGACGATTCAGGTAATGCACTCGTTCATTCCCCGTCACACCAGGGAATTGCAACCATTCATGCGGCTCCACCGGGTGGCTTTTCACACCTAGAACAACTGAACCATCTCTGTATTTGTAGTTGTCATTCGGGTCTGGTTCGGTAAAAGTGTACCCACGTGGAATTCCCGGAACAAACTCATTGCCACTTGACTCAGCAACTGCCTTTCCTTTCTGTTTCTATAATACAAAACATCAAAAGAAGACAAACGTGAGACACACGAAACAAAACAAAAAAGATCAATCATTCTGCAGCTTTGGTGCGGCGCACCACTAACAAGGTGCGGCGCACCACTAACAAGGTGCGGCGCACCTTCACGATTTCCAGAAAATTTTTTTGCCCCGATATGCGACGCACCTTCCAAATGGTGCGGCGCACCCCACTGGTTTTCAGAAAAAAAAAAAAAATTTCATTAATCTTAGATTTCTTAATCCACCAATGATCAATCTTCCCTCGAAAATTCAAACAATTTATAAAATTCAAACATCATCAGAGGTCAACCCAAGTCAACTCTCAAAATCCACAATCCCTAACCACAATTTGGTCAAAAATCATAAAAATAATCAAGATTAACACTAATTTTGACCAAATTAGACATCAATTAGCCTTCCCAAACCTTTTACAATCAAAACCCCTAAATTAAATTCAAAACCCTAATTCGAATTACAAACATGAACATTGATAGATAATGGGAAAGAAACATACCTTTGAGAAGAATCTAGGCATCTTGAAAGATTAATAAAGAAAATATAGAAATTAAAGATTGAATTGAGGTTGGGAGGTTTTTGAATTGAGAGAAAATAAAAATCAATTAAGTGTTTGTGTGTTCAAAACAAAGGGGAGAAATCAGAGTATAAGGATAGACTAGAGATATTTCGGCCCTACATAATCTCAACCCAATCCTCAAAAGTCAACAAAAGTCAACAGAAGTCAAATTGGTCAACAGGCAGGAGGTGCGGCGCACCCCCACACTTGGTGCGTCGCACCACTAACAAGGTGCGGCGCACCTTCACGATTTCCAGAAAATTTTTTTGCCCCGATATGCGACGCACCTTCCAAATGGTGCGGCGCACCTCTTACATGGTGCGGCGCACCTATGCCATTTTCACACTTTGTACGTACCTTGGCTCGTTTTAACTTACCGTAACGCATCTCAAACACCTCTGGACCTGCACATCTCAATTAAAGGCTATAAAAACTGAAAAATAACAAAACCTAACTAAGAAAACAAAAATCTTTTTGGTATTTTCGATTTTTCAAATGTTTTTGGGTTTTTTCAATATAAGAACAAAATAAAGAAAAAATGAAATGAAAACACACGGGTTGCCTCCCGCGAAGCGCTTAATTTATTGATGAGTCTTTAGCTAGACTCCATGCCATGCTTATTGACTCATTTCGAAAAATGGAAGTTCGTCAAAGACTACTCCCACATTTTCCTCTTCTTCATGATAAGTCTTCAACCTATGCCCATTAACAATAAAAGTGGTTCCATCCGATTTAAACAATTCAACATAACCAGACGGATAAACATGTTTGATCACATAAGGCCCGGTCCACCTAGATGTCAACTTGGGTTGCTTAAACCTATACTTGGAAAGGAACAACAAAACTTTGTCTCCGGCTTTAAAATCCTTCTTTCTAAGCCTACGGTCATGCCACACTTTGGTTCGTTCCTTGTAAAGTCTAGAATTATCATAAGCATGCAACCTAAGTTCATCTAGTTCATTTAATTGCATAGATCTCAACTCACCGGCCTCCACTAGGTCCAAATTGCAATCCTTGAGCGCCCAAAAGGCTTTATGCTCATTTCGAAAAATGGAAGTTCGTCAAAGACTACTCCCACATTTTCCTCTTCTTCATGATAAGTCTTCAACCTATGCCCATTAACAATAAAAGTGGTTCCATCCGATTTAAACAATTCAACATAACCAGACGGATAAACATGTTTGATCACATAAGGCCCGGTCCACCTAGATGTCAACTTGGGTTGCTTAAACCTATACTTGGAAAGGAACAACAAAACTTTGTCTCCGGCTTTAAAATCCTTCTTTCTAAGCCTACGGTCATGCCACACTTTGGTTCGTTCCTTGTAAAGTCTAGAATTATCATAAGCATGCAACCTAAGTTCATCTAGTTCATTTAATTGCATAGATCTCAACTCACCGGCCTCCACTAGGTCCAAATTGCAATCCTTGAGCGCCCAAAAGGCTTTATGCTCAATTTCAATAGGAAGATGACAAGTCTTGCCATAAAGCAACCGGAATGGGGTAGTCCCAATCGGTGTCTTGTAGGCGGTCCTAAATGCCCATAGAGCATCATCAAGCTTGGTAGACCAAGACTTTGGGTTATCTCCTACGGTTTTCTCAAGAATTCTCTTTAATGCCCTATTAGTATTTTCAACCTGGCCACTCGTTTGCGGGTGATAAGAGGTTGAAAAACGGTGAGTGACACCATACCTCTTTAGCACCTTAGCGAGTTGGTGATTCGCGAAATGACTTCCGCGGTCACTTATTAAGGCCTTAGGCACTCCAAACCTACAGAAAAGCTGTTTCAAAAAGTGAATGACAACACGTGCATCATTCGTTGGCAAGGCTTTAGCCTCGGCCCACTTAGAAACATAATCGACCGCAACAAGGATATACAAATTCTTATTTGATGGGAGAAAAGGTCCCATAAAGTCTATGCCCCAAACATCAAAAACTCATCAGGAAAATCATCATTAATCTCATGCTCTTGCAACTCCTCACGGTGAGGGTTTTCGAGCCTACTTAAATGGTCAGCTGCCACATTTTCAGCCCCCTTTTTGTCCTTTATCTCGATGTCGAATTCTTGCAAAAGCAAGACCCAACGGATGAGACGGGGCTTGGCATCTTGTTTGGAAAACAAGTACCTAAGGGCAGAATGATCCGTATAAACAATGGTCTTGTTAAGGACCAAGTAGGGACGAAACTTATCAAAAGCATACACAACAGCCAACAATTCTTTTTCAGTCACCGTGTAATTTAGTTGGGCTGGATTCAAGGTCTTGCTAGCATAGAAAATAGGGCGGAAATGTTTATCCTCCCTTTGGCCTAAAACGGCCCCTAAGGCAAAATCGCTAGCATCACACATCAACTCAAATGGTAATGACCAATTAGGTGGAATCATAATAGGTGCATTGGTCAAATTTCCTTTAAGCAAGTTGAATGCATCAAGACACTCTTTATCAAACACAAATGGGGCATCCTTCTCTAACAATTTGGTCATTGGCCGGGCAATTTTGGAGAAATCTTTTATAAACCTTCGGTAAAAACCGGCATGACCTAAAAAACTCCTAATTGACTTAACATTGGTGGGTGGAGGTAATTTAGATATCACATCAATTTTAGCTTTATCAACCTCTAAACCCGCCTTAGAAACTTTGTGTCCCAAAACAATACCCTCTTTAACCATAAAGTGACACTTTTCCCAATTTAAGACCAAGTGTGCCCGTTCACACCTTTCCAACATCCTATCAAGACTCTCTAAACAATTCTCAAAAGAACTTCCAAATACCGAAAAATCATCCATGAAAACTTCCATGGAAGTTTCAATCATGTCTTGAAAAATTGCAATCATACCAACTCTTCTTCTTCTTCTTCTTCTTCTTCTCCTCCTTCTTCTCCTTTTCTTCTTCTTCTTCTTCTTCTTCTTCTTCTTCTTCTTCTTCTTCTTCTTCTTCTTCTTCTTCTTCTTCTTCTTCTTCTTCTTCTTCTTCTTCTTCTTCTTCTTCTTCTTCTTCTTCTTCTTCTTCTTCTTCTTCTTCTTCTTCTTCTTCTTCTTCTTCTTCTTCTTCTTCTTCTTCTTCTTCTTCTTCTTCTTCTTCTTCTTCTTCTTCTTCTTCTTCTTCTTCTTCTTCTTCTTCTTCTTCTTCTTCTTCTTCTTCTTCTTCTTCTTCTTCTTCTTCTTCTTCTTCTTCTTCTTCTTCTTCTTCTTCTTCTTCTTCTTCTTCTTCTTCTTCTTCTTCTTCTTCTTCTTCTTCTTCTTCTTCTTCTTCTTCTTCTTCTTCTTCTTCTTCTTCTTCTTCTTCTTCTTCTTCTTCTTCTTCTTCTTCTTCTTCTTCTTCTTCTTCTTCTTCTTCTTCTTCTTCTTCTTCTTCTTCTTCTTCTTCTTCTTCTTCTTCTTCTTCTTCTTCTTCTTCTTCTTCTTCTTCTTCTTCTTCTTCTTCTTCTTCTTCTTCTTCTTCTTCTTCTTCTTCTTCTTCTTCTTCTTCTTCTTCTTCTTCTTCTTCTTCTTCTTCTTCTTCTTCTTCTTCTTCTTCTTCTTCTTCTTCTTCTTCTTCTTCTTCTTCTTCTTCTTCTTCTTCTTCTTCTTCTTCTTCTTCTTCTTCTTCTTCTTCTTCTTCTTCTTCTTCTTCTTCTTCTTCTTCTTCTTCTTCTTCTTCTTCTTCTTCTTCTTCTTCTTCTTCTTCTTCTTCTTCTTCTTCTTCTTCTTCTTCTTCTTCTTCTTCTTCTTCTTCTTCTTCTTCTTCTTCTTCTTCTTCTTCTTCTTCTTCTTCTTCTTCTTCTTCTTCTTCTTCTTCTTCTTCTTCTTCTTCTTCTTCTTCTTCTTCTTCTTCTTCTTCTTCTTCTTCTTCTTCTTCTTCTTCTTCTTCTTCTTCTTCTTCTTCTTCTTCTTCTTCTTCTTCTTCTTCTTCTTCTTCTTCTTCTTCTTCTTCTTCTTCTTCTTCTTCTTCTTCTTCTTCTTCTTCTTCTTCTTCTTCTTCTTCTTCTTCTTCTTCTTCTTCTTCTTCTTCTTCTTCTTCTTCTTCTTCTTCTTCTTCTTCTTCTTCTTCTTCTTCTTCTTCTTCTTCTTCTTCTTCTTCTTCTTCTTCTTCTTCTTCTTCTTCTTCTTCTTCTTCTTCTTCTTCTTCTTCTTCTTCTTCTTCTTCTTCTTCTTCTTCTTCTTCTTCTTCTTCTTCTTCTTCTTCTTCTTCTTCTTCTTCTTCTTCTTCTTCTTCTTCTTCTTCTTCTTCTTCTTCTTCTTCTTCATAATTCTTCTTCTTCTTCTTCTCATCTTCTTCTTCTTCTTCTTCTTCTTCTGTTGATTTCTTCTTCTTCTTCTTCTTCTTCTTCTTCTTCTTCTTCTTCTTCTTCTTCTTCTCTTGCTTTGACAACTCCTCGGGAAGAAAACCTGCACTAAGATAGTTAGCAATATCGGCATACCAAGGTCCTTCCTCAATCTGCATCAAAAACTCATCAGGAAAATCATCATTAATCTCATGCTCTTGCAACTCCTCACGGTGAGGGTTTTCGAGCCTACTTAAATGGTCAGCTGCCACATTTTCAGCCCCCTTTTTGTCCTTTATCTCGATGTCGAATTCTTGCAAAAGCAAGACCCAACGGATGAGACGGGGCTTGGCATCTTGTTTGGAAAACAAGTACCTAAGGGCAGAATGATCCGTATAAACAATGGTCTTGTTAAGGACCAAGTAGGGACGAAACTTATCAAAAGCATACACAACAGCCAACAATTCTTTTTCAGTCACCGTGTAATTTAGTTGGGCTGGATTCAAGGTCTTGCTAGCATAGAAAATAGGGCGGAAATGTTTATCCTCCCTTTGGCCTAAAACGGCCCCTAAGGCAAAATCGCTAGCATCACACATCAACTCAAATGGTAATGACCAATTAGGTGGAATCATAATAGGTGCATTGGTCAAATTTCCTTTAAGCAAGTTGAATGCATCAAGACACTCTTTATCAAACACAAATGGGGCATCCTCCTATAAGCATAAGTGCCATAGGGACAAGTAAACGTGGTCTTCTCTTGGTCTTTAGGGTCAATAGGTATTTGGAAATACCCAGAAAACCCATCTAAAAAGCAAAAATACTCGTTTCCGGAGAGCCGTTCGAGCATTTGATCGATAAAGGGCAATGGGAAATGGTCCTTGCGGGTGGCATCATTTAATTTCCGATAATCAATACATACCCTCCACCCCGTGACAGTTCTAGTGGGAATCAATTCATTCTTATCATTTAAAACAACGGTCATCCCACCCTTTTTCGGTACACAATGTACCGGACTTACCCAAGAACTATCCGAAATGGGGAATATGATTCCCGCATCTAACAACTTAATAATTTCCTTTTTAACAACATCCTTCATATTTGGATTTAACCTTCGTTGTCTTTGCACAATTGGTTTAAAATTATCAACAAAATTGATTGTGTGCTTACAAAATTCTGGACTTATACCCGGAATATCAGAAATTTTCCATGCAAAGGCCTTTTTATGAGCCTTTAAGACGGTAATAAGCCTAGATTTTTCATCCTCCATTAAAGAAGATGAAATGACAACGGGAAGAAAAGATGTACCTTCTAAGTAAGCATACTCCAAATTATCCGGAAGCGGTTTGAGCTCCAAGTCGGTGGGAGGACTCTCAACCGATGTAAGCACTCGTGTGCTTTGATCAACCTTGATCTCTTCAAATGTTTCATCATCCTGTGAAGTTTCATCTACACTCAAGGCCATGATCTCTTGAAACATATCTTCATCGAGTTCTTGATATTCTTCACTAAGTGATAGCAATGATTCTCCTTCCTCCATACCCAAGATATCCATGAGCTCCTTCTCCAAAGCATCCTCTTCTTCTTCTTCTTCTTCTTCTTCTTCTTCTTCTTCTTCTTCTTCTTCTTCTTCTTCTTCTTCTTCTTCTTCTTCTTCTTCTCTTCTTCTTCTTCTTCTTCCATAACATCAACCCTGAAACAAGATTCATCACACGAATAAGGATGTTTAAGAGCTTTATCAACATTAAAGACTACTCGGTCATCACCGACACCTAAGGAAATCTCCTTAGCCTTAACCCGGATGATAGCATCCGCGGTCATAAGGAAGGGTCGGCCAAGAATTAGAGGCACATTTACATCCGCCTCCATTTCGAGTATAACAAAATCGACCGGAAAAATCATATGACCCACTTTAATCTGTAAATTTTCTGCTATCCCCATAGGATATTGGAATGATCGGTCCGCTAGCCGAATGCTCATACGAGTCGGGGTCAATTCACCTAAAGACAACTTTTTATAAACTGAATAAGGCATCAAATTAATGCTAGCCCCTAGATCGGCTAATGCCTTATACAACAAAACACCAAAAGAACAAGAGATAAGAAAACTCTCTGGATCTTCCAACTTAGGGGGAATCTCGTTCTTGATGATGGCGGAACACTCGGCACTCATGACTGCCGTCTTCGCCTTTTCCAACTTCATTTTATCCGAAATGAGTTCTTTGAGAAACTTCGCATAGTTAGGCATTCCTGCAAGAAGATCAACTAAAGGAAGAGTAATATTAACATTTTGAATCAAGTCAACAAACTTCTTAAAATTCTCCTTGCTCTTCGCTTTCTTCAATCGTTGAGGAAATGGAATATGCGGTTGATACGGCTTAACCTGTGGCTTCTCAGCGGGTGGTTTCTCAACTATCTTGGATGGAACGGCCGGTGTTTTCACGGCTGGGTTCGGCTCCATCTCAATCTCCTCATCAACGGAATCATCAGCTTCTACCTGCACAAGAGGAGTAACATCATTAGGTAATGGATTAGCCGAATTATAAGTATTACCTGTTCTTGTAGTGATCGCGTTCACTTGCTCATTACGAGCATTCGGAGGATTGTAGTTTCCTTTATCGTTTGTTGGAAGTCTTGGATTCTGTTGAGGCTTAGGATTTTGTTGAGTATTGCTCGGTAATGTCCCGAGCTGCCTGTTTGAATTTCCTAACCTCTCGAGCTTAGCTTCTATATCCTGAAATGTAGCTTGAGTACTCTTAGTACTTTGATCCAGTTTATGGTTCAAGCCATCCAAACGAGTAGTCACTGAATCCAATGCCGAATACATCTTCTTAGTTTCTGTAGCTTGGTGCTCGTTTGTTTGTCTCTGAGCACCGATGAAATCCTTAACAATATCTCTCAATTCAGCAGTAGTGCTCTGCTGACTGTTAAACCTGCTGAACCTGTTGCCACTATACCCAGAATTATTAGCATTAAAAGAAGAAGAGGGATAAGTAGTACCTGAATTCCGGTTTTGATAACCGGTGTTCTGACTGAAATTTCCCTGCGGTTGATTCTGAATATAATTAACATCTTTAGCTAGCTTGTCCGGGCATTCCTCACTGTAATGCAACTCTCCACAGTGATCACACCCATCTGCCATAACCTTAACATCTCTCTCAAGATTCTTGAATCTGTTATCTTGGTTATCAAACCTCTCATTCATTAGCTTTGAGAGAGCTTTGACTTCAGCAACTAGTCTTGAGTCTTCACCATCTTCAATCCGAGCAACTGTTTTTCCTCCAGATTTCCTATCCCAAATTTCTTCACGAACAAAGAACTCCTTAGCCATGTCATCGAGGATCTTGTAACCTTCACTTGGAGTTACATTGTTCAAACTACCCCCGAATGCACCTGCAAGTTCCCTTCTGGTTTTCCTAAGCAATCCATCATAGAAAATCTCAACTACTGCTTCAGTATTCATATTATGCCCAGGACAGTTTCTAAGCATTTCCTTGTACCGTTTCCAAGCATCAACTACATCTTCTCCCGAATCTTGAGTGAATGCTCTAATCTTATTCTCCAATTGTCTTTGAGTTCTTATAGAATAAAACTCATCAATGAAACCTTCTCGAAGTTCAGCCCATGTGGTGTACAAATCATCCGGTTGTTCCTTGAGCCAAGCTTTTGCTTCTCCACAAAGAGTAAGTGGAAAGAGCTCAAGTTTCACTATGTCATTCTGTCCTTCTCCATAATTGTAAAACCTACAAATCTTTTCGAACCTTTCCAAATGACCATAAGGATCACTGTTTGTCACACCATCGAACTTCTCCTCCTCCACACTCTTCAAATGATTTCCTTTAAGACTAAAGTTTATTCCGGTGGTCGGAGCACGAATTGGAGTGCCACGGTTGGCTGGTACTTCCCTTCTTCTTTGTCCGTAAGGACGGTCATTGGGATCAACCGGTTGTCTTGGTTGTACTCCTCGATCACCCATTCCTCTTGGTTGTTGATTGATGTTAACCTTTGGAGTGAGAGGACTGTTCGGTTGAGGAGTTTGAATCTCTTCTCCGTCTGAATCTAAATCTTCTCCTGATTTAAAAATCCAAGATGGATCTTTCAAGTTCTTAACCGCCTGATCTTCTGATGTTGACGTTTTAAAGGAAAGATCAAAGTCCTGTTGGACTCGGTCTGAATTTCCGGAATCAATCTTGTTGGATGTAGAGGTATCCGTGTTGTTGCGTTGAATTAAGCGACGTCTGACTTTCCCCGGATTTGACAAAGGACTAACCAAAGGTTTGCCAGAAGCTCTTGTGTTCATCAACTACAAAGATCCTGCAAAAACACCACAAGACAAAACGTCAAACGTACCTGGGACAAAACAAAAATAAAATCTATCTAATAAAAACAAAGAACTTCCCCACAATTGAATGCAAGGAAGGATCGAATCACAATACAAACAATTACTTAATTTAAATCCCCGGCAGCGGCGCCAAAAACTTGATGTGTAATTTCGAGTCTTAAATTTATAACACGAACTACCTAGTTACTGTCTACTACACATTTGCGGGCAGTGTACCCGTTCGTATGCAATATAGTTACTTGGTAAGTACGAGGTCGAACACAAGGACTTTTATAAGCAATTGTTAAATGATACAGAAAATAAGGGGGGTTTTATGGCCGAATTGCCACGTTGCAAAAGTTAATTAAAATTGTTAGTAATCCCGTAGGATTAATCGCAGGATAATTTTGTTGTTTAAAAAACAAGAATTTAAAAGATCATCTACCTCGACTCCATGACACATTTCATCTTGGTTGCATTTAGGTTAAAGCCAATTCAAATATGTTGGTTCCGATAACTAAGTTATGATAAGGAACTCACTAGTAGGCCTCCTAGCTAATTACCCTACCCGAACTCATTAACCAATTAATTCAATCCTAAAGATCCGGCTACCACCTTCCCTATTAAGATTTCCCTATCCGATTAATTTGTTTTGTTATGATTAAACAATTTCACCTATCGATTCTACCAAACCGTCAACACATTGAATTCTTTTACCTATTGTGGTTTATCAACTCGCTACCACGAATTAACACCTATTGATTCTACCAAATCAACTAGAATAATGCATTCCTGGAATTAACTACCATTAAAACCATTTATACCTTATCAACAAACAATAGAATAAATCATAAGAATTCAATACATTAAGATCTTGATGAAACGTTTAATAATCAACTTGAATTCAAAATAATATGCAACCAATATTCATTGTGTCATTTCATCGGAGTAGATGATGACGTGTTTAGCCTAACATAATCATAAATAAATCACAAATAGCAAAAGAAAGAATAAACATCTTGTACCGAATTGTGAAAGACAATGAAAAGCTAAAGAAATCGATGATTGAATGCCTTGAAATTCTTTAGCAACCCTTAGATCTTGGAGAAGGTAAAAGCTGCTGAAAAATGCCTCAAGAAACCCTAAAATCGACTAAAAGAGAGAGAGAGTCGAATGGGCCAATTTAGGGCATGTATTTATAGTGTTACAAAAAACCCTTGCTGAATCGACCTACAGGTGCGGCGCACCAATTGCCAGGTGCGGCGCACCTTACTTGTTTCAAAAATCTTCAACTACCCGATATGCGGCGCACCAATGGATTGGTGCGTCGCACCTCTCTTCTTTCTCAGAATTCCCATTTTACTGATCAACTTATGCGGCGCACCAATTAACAAGGTGCGGCGCACTCTATTAATGCAAAAGCCAGCCAACTTCCTGATCAATATATGCGACGCACCAATCTCCAGGTGCGGCGCACTCAACCCCTTTCTCAGCATAACTTGTGATTTCCAGCTCGTTTCTTCTCGTACTAGTACACGAACCATCCTAATGCCTCTTTTAGCCATCCACAAGCTATTTTTAACCATTTTACCTGTTCTAAGCCTGCAATCACTAACAATACCATCAAAGCATCGAATATACACGTAATTTGCATAAAATCAAGCTTAGAACGACTTAGAAACAACATGGGATTATACATATAAATGGACATATCAACATCTCATGGCCTTCTGCCCAAGCCAACAAATCAGAAAAAGCTGGAGGCGGCTGGGTGCGTCTAAGAGGGGCAGAGAAAGATTCAAAACTTGGGCCCAAACCACACAAAAACCAATGGAACTGATCATTAGCATCAACCGGGTGACCAATGGCTGCAAGTTTATCACAAAGAGTTTTGAAGGCATGGCCATATTCAGCAATAGTTTTAGTGTCTTTAGTAATAAGACGAAGTTGGTCCCTAAGGGTATGAACCCTTTCAATAGAAGAATTACCATAAGCAGCTTCCAAAGCCGTCCATATACTCCTAGCAGTAGGTAACCCCACGATTAACGAAACCGCTTCTTCGGTGAGAGAAGCGTGAAGAATGATGATTGTTTTCTCATCGGAAACTTTCCAAGTTGTGTAATCAGGATTAGTAATGGTTTTGTTATCCTTTTTAATTGTCGACTCAGGGACGATATCCGAACCATCAACATGAGACAATAAATGTTGATATGAGAGAACTGGAAGCATTTGGTTCTTCCATAAAAGATAGTTGGAAGCCCCAAGTTTAATAGTGAGCATATGGATTACGGTGTTGAGGGGAATGGTGGAATCAATATTAGAAGAAGAAGCCATGGAATAAAAGAAGAAAAGTGAAAGGGTGGTGGGAGGGGATTCGGCTATGATACCATGTAAGGATTGAAGATTGAATGTCTCCACAAATAGGTGGAGTATTGTATTTATAGACATGTGGATTACATGAATGAGGAATACAAAATGATACAACTTACAGTAACTTATACACTACAATTAATATCATAATAATGGTTTAATAACATAGATCCGCCCTTGCCAGCAGATAATCCGACCCAGATTATGTTCAGTTGAAACAATTTCAGTGTCAATGCTGTATTGTACAGTCCTGTCTGGAGGTCATTGCGCGGAACATGGTGCAAAAGGTTCTCAGTTCTAATAAGTTGCATATATCTAAGGAAGTGAGAATCAGATGCATTGAAAAGCTTGTGGATAGGTTGAAGGCTGATGATGCAACCAATGGTGGTGCCATTTGGGTGCTGAAAAATGTGTGCTTTACTTTGTAGTGTATACTTTTATCAATGTGTTTTGGAGTTGCAATGGATGACAAAACGGTCGAGAAAATGGATTAGATGATGAAACAAGTGTTGATCAAGATCCATCCGAGAGTAGATGATTTTCTGCCATGACCGTTTTCTTGAAACAACGGAAGGGGACATTGGAAGTAAGAGAACAACAGATTGCGTTGTTAGTTGCTTTTTATTCAACAGCGGCATGCAGTGATAGAAAGTACAGGATGTGAATCCAGTGCCGCGGAATTCTGTTACCTTGATATTCTATTTGGTTTAACTGTTGAAGGACAAAAAGATCCACCAACCATCACAGAGACTGTCATGTTATGCTCAGATTTTCTCAATGGCAGTGCCGATGCCACTGCCACTGCCATTGCGAGGTTTGTCCAAAGCCCTTCCATTCAATCACGCCTTCACGACGAGAAAAAACTGGTTGTGGGAGACCAAAAGGTTGACGAGAAAGATATTGAGAAAATGCCTTACTTAAACGCAGTTAAGGAATTGTTCCAAAAACATCCTCCCAGTCATGTCTCTTTGACATATGCAGTTATCTAATCTGCAAAACTTGGTGGATACGATATACCAATGGAAACCAATGTGGAGATATATTTAGGTGGAATTGGAGAGGGTCCTAAACTCAGGACAAACCCTCAGAGATTTGACCCACCCGGACAGGTTTCTTACTGGTGTTGAAATTGCAGATAACAGAAGTGACTGAAGTGAAAATGATACCATTTGGAGCAGGGAGGAGGATTTGCCCGGGGCCTGGAGATGGTAATGGTCATATTAGTTTAATGATTGTACCAATAGTTCAAGAATCCGAATGGACAGCGCTGATGAAAAACAGTCTTAGAGCTAAGATCGTGCCTCGGATATGAACTTTAGGACAATGTCGTATCAGCATGATTTCACAGTTTTATTGATTAGTGACAAGTTATTTCATTTGTTAGGTCTAAACACACGAAACAAAACTGCAGGATGTACCAAACAGCTAAAAAAGTACTAACACAGAATTGTAAGCAACTCAATAGCAACACATAACATATCAGACCTTTCAAAAAAGAAACTTGTCGCCAAACAACCCACTAAAAAGAAGCATAATACTGAAGAGGCCCCAATGTTCACTTGACTCGAGCACATCCAAACCTATGATAATTGTCATGAGATCCATCAACGACTGCAACAAATGAAACTGGAGAGCGGATACCCTTCAAAGTGAAAATATACATAACTACAGAACAACATCATGACCTAAACCACATTAGGCTTCCAGAACTAAGGTCTTGTTAGTTTTCAGATGTATACTCGAATAGAACTTTTTATTATAGTCACTTAACTGAAAATAAACACTTTTAAGACGAAGATAAATATAACCATTAGAATAAGTTATGCCAGTATGCAATAGATATGTAGTTAAAACATTGATCAAATTTTTTTATGTGAATTAGAGACCAACATATACAGAAAAGCTTTTTGAACAAGAACTAGTTTCGTCAAGAAAAACAAGTCTTAGATATCAGCTTTTCATAATGATTTCGCCGAGATACTAACCTATATGAATAGAACTACTTGGGTACAAGGGTGTTATACAGAGTACTCGGCTGAGTCTGCAGGGCGTCTTTGCCCTGCACCTTACACCACTCCCCACGGTTTTTTTTCTTAATGCAACTAGTTCCCAAACACCAACATCATCTCAAAATCCATTGCGTCTCGATTGCTCACCTACTTGCCATAACTTCAGCTCGACAATTTAACCCAACACAAACATCATCTTCGAATCCACATTTGCAACTACAACATCAGCTGCATAACACCGTCTAATGCTCAGGGCCTAATTGAACTTAACAATGACGTTGAGTCGTTGATGCCGTTTTAACATTCAATTTATGGGGTGCTTGGGCTAGCTTGTTTGTATGAGGCTTATCATTGATAAGTTCATGTTTTTGTGGCTTGACTTATGATACGAACCCATCCCATAATAGTCTCGCATCATGCCATAAGCTAAGTGTAGAACTCACTCCCAAAAGCTAGCTCAAAGGAGGAGGGGACATCTAGGCTTATAAACCACCAACCAATCTCATACTTGGCTGATGTGGGATCGTAACAATACCCCACCCTTTGAAGAGCCAACGTCCTCGTTTGTAACGGTTGGCACCCTTCCTTTTAGGGTCCAAGCCACCACTCCATAGGCCACCACTCAGAGTGTTGGAACCTCGAAAGGTAGGGTCGGCTCTGATACCAATTGATACGAACCATCCCATAATAGGCTAGCATCATGCCATAAGCTAAGTGTAGAACTCACTCCCAAAAGCTAGCTCAAAGGAGGAGGGAACATCTAGGCTTATAAACCACCAACCAATCTCATACTTGGCCGATGTGGGATCGTAACAACTTATAAGCATATCATAAATTGACAAGTAAAAGTAAGCCCCAAAAAACAGACTTATTAAAAATAAGCAAACCAAAGAGGCAAGATAAACTAAGGCAAACACCTCCTTAAATAAATTCAACTTACTCTCAAAGTTGTAAGTTACAATTAAGTAGAATTTACGAGGATATTAGGATATGTTTCATAATTCTAGTTTTGCTTGGATTATAAGTGTTCTTTGGCTATATGTATCTCCAATATTTATTTTTACACAAAGTTTTATTTCCCTCATTTTGCACATGATTATCTAAATTCTTAATTTGTAACAGTTTGGATTTATATAAATTACTAATTAATATATAACTAGGGTTATAAAACACAAACAAAATATTGCATAAAATGAATAAAATAAAGGTATTAAAGTTTAATTTGACGTTTAATATGCATGAAATTATTTGATGTAATTAAAATGACCAAAAATTAAACCCTTTTAATACTTTTCTGGATTATAATAATGACAAGAAGATCACATTATTTTTCTTTGAAAATTATACGGTAGGTGATCAAGGGGCACTGGGAACTAGCGAAGAGCGTAGAATGATTTGGACTTAGCACCTTTGGCCTTAGAGTTCTTCAAGCTTTAGTTCTTTATGTTGGATTATAAGTACTTTTGAATATTTTGTTGGTTGACTTTGGCTTGACTTTGGTTTGATTTTGAATAAGAATAACGTCTTTTTGTCCTTTTAAGTTCCTCTTGATATAATTATGTACGTTTCGTAAGTCAGGGGCGTTACAGAATCTTTATTTCTTTCTATTTAATAAAAACTTGTATTATAAAATGTATAAAAGTGCTTCTTGTAACACCCGTTTCGTAAAAATATGGATTTCCAAAAACTTTTGCCTAACGGCATCAATTATGCGGAAACGATTTATTAAAAACTCTCAACAAGGAAAACAGTTGAGAAGCAATAGTGGTGTTACTAACGTATCGTAGAAATAATAAAAGAAAATCCATAAGATTGCCCAACATAAAGCAATCAAAACAGCAGTCATTACATAGGGTTCCAAGAGGAAACAATATCATAAAGTCTATGAGAAACTATTGGGTAGACTAAGGCCATCTTGATCATCTACCCATCTCTCGTCAAAGCTTCACACGTCATCTCACTGCTTAACCTGAGGGGAACAACACATTTAAAGAACAAGTGTTAGCTATAAATAGCTAAGTAAGATAACACCAGGTTTAAGCAAAACATTTCATCCATTTAAATCGTCCTTTTAAAACTTTAAGTCATTTTAATTAGGCATACATATCATCATATAAACATATCCACGTCACATATAAGCATAGAGTTCATGACCCTAAATGTGCCTAATCAATTTCGTCACTTTGATTCATCTCGTTAAATTGTGACTAGGTCACCGTTAAGTTGTAACCGAAGTTACCGTTAAGTTGTAACCGAAGTTACCGTTATCATATAGGGTATGAGTTTGTGTGCAGGCGGTCATACGACCTCAAGGAAGCCTCACACCCGACTTGATGGAGAAGTCTTTCGACGGTCCATCTGCGTCGTTAAGGAAAGACAATGTCGATCCCTCAGTAGCACGTTATGTTCATGACATTAGGTGGGTCATCAGACCACCCGAAACTACTCGCCACGTATGACTGTTGCAAGGAGCAACCCAAGCAACCACCTCAGCGTACCTATATCCACCGTCAGGCACGGGTTATGCATAACACTCATCATCTAATTAGCTCGAGCATTTACCACATTTAGTTTAGGTTTCTTATGTTATCCTAAACTAGTCATCATCTATCATCATTTCACGTTAGGGCCCTTAAAACGTGCACGTGTCATGGCAACCTAAAAAGGTCTAGTGTTCTAGATGAACAAGCCACATATACATGCACATATCATCATATAAACATATCCACGTCACATATAAGCATAGAGTTCATGACCCTAAATGTGCCTAATCAATTTCGTCACTTTGATTCATCTCGTTAAATTGTGACTAGGTCACCGTTAAGTTGTAACCGAAGTTACCGTTATCATATAGGGTATGAGTTTGTGTGCAGGCGGTCATACGACCTCAAGGAAGCCTCACACCCGACTTGATGGAGAAGTCTTTCGACGGTCCATCTGCGTCGTTAAGGAAAGACAATGTCGATCCCTAAGTAGCACGTTATGTTCATGACATTAGGTGGGTCATCAGACCACCCGAAACTACTCGCCACGTATGACTGTTGCAAGGAGCAACCCAAGCAACCACCTCAGCGTACCTATATCCACCGTCAGGCACGGGTTATGCATAACACTCATCATCTAATTAGCTCGAGCATTTACCACATTTAGTTTAGGTTTCTTATGTTATCCTAAACTAGTCATCATCTATCATCATTTCACGTTAGGGCCCTTAAAACGTGCACGTGTCATGGCAACCTAAAAAGGTCTAGTGTTCTAGATGAACAAGCCACATATACATGCACATATCATCATTACATCATATCATTAACCACCGTTCATCATAACATATCATATCGTTAAACATATCATCACATATCATATCATAAACGTATTTACGGGGAAGCATTTTAGGCATAGGCATCGTCATCTTTAATCCCCGAATACCTCCCATATCAACCCAACCACAATATAGGTTATACATTACCGTTTGGAGGTTATAGTTTATGAAACTATTTTTTGTTGCACCCTCAGCGTGACAAAAGTAGTGTATCTTACCTGGTAGTAGTGTACGCGCGTAATGAAAGGCTAAAAGTGCTTAACAATAATCCCCGACACCTAAGATACATTAATATACAAAATATAAGTCATTTGGGACCCAAACGAACCTTACAGACCTCACGAAATTAGTCTGGAAAATCCTTCTTACGAACTTAGCTACAGTTCTTACGAAGATAGCAAAACGAAGATAGATTTGTTCTTACGAAGATAGCAAAACGAAGATAGATTTGTTCTTACGAAGATAGCAAAACGAAGATAGATTTGTTCTTACGAAGATAGCAAAACGAAGATAGATTTGTTCTTACGAAGATAGTTTGTTCTTACGAAGATAGCAAAACGAAGATTATCTTCGCAAGTACAAAATCAGACTCAGCTAACGAATTTAACGTAATTTCGTCCAGATTTCAAAAACGACCAAGTTCTTCGATTTTTCCATAAACGAACGATTAAATCTTTTCCCAAAACATGTTTTTGACATAAATAAACATCCATTGATCATCAAGATCGATTATAGACTCGTTAAACATCGTTTTGAACATTAATTGACTTAAACATATTTTAAACCCTAATTCTATCAAAATCCCTTTTTAATTCAGATTTGAATCAATATATAACATCTTTAGATCTGAAAATATAGACAACGAATCATGGATTACCTGTAGCAAATGATGGCCGATCCAATTCAATACAAAACACTCGATTCGATTGACCAAAACTTGAAGATTATGCTTAAGAATTCAAGAGAGAATTGAAGGAACTTTTGTATTTGTTTTAATTATGATTAATGGCTGCAAAATTAACCTAGATTAGGCTAATCCCATGCCAAACCCGTTTTTAACTTTTCAACTTTGGCAAAATTAGTCCCTGGACTTCATATTGACTTTATTTCGCTTGAAAACACCTATTGGGGATACATATAACACACCAAAGCACTTTCGCACACTACAAAGGCCTTTTACACATCATTTAGTCCACTTTATTGTCACTCATTAAAGATAATTAAATCTCACATATCGGGCACATAAACATATAAACACACATTTTACCACATAACATATCACGGACTTAGAATTTGACCTAACGACGTTAGTCAACATATACGATTAAGTTTTGGGATGTTACAATTACCTCCCCCTTAAGAGGATTCCGTCCCCGGAATCACTTCAGCATCAAAAAGGTGGGGATAGGTCTCCCGCATTACGGACTCGGTCTCCCAAGTCATACTTTCGCCGTGATTGTGTTTCCACTTAATAAGAACTAGATCGATAGTCTTTCGTCGTAACTTCTTTTGTTTCCTTCCCATTATAGCAACAGGTTCATCAACAATCTGCTTGTTTGGATCAATACTTACGTCCTCGAGTGGAATGACATCCGCTTCATTTGCATAGCATTTACGTAGATAACACACATGAAATGTGTTGTGAATTCCGTGAAGTTCTGGAGGTAATTCCAGTTGAAATGCCTGTTCATTAACCTTCTTAATGATCTTAAAAGGTCCAATGAATCTAGGGCTTAGCTTTCCTCGTTTGCCAAATCGTAATACACCTTTCCAAGGCGACACCTTGAGTAAAACCATTTCACCTTCTTTAAAATCAAACGGCCTCCTTTTCTTATCGGCATATGACTTTTGCCTTTCGCGAGCAATACGCAAGGCTTTCTTTGCAACATTAACTTTATCGGCCGTAATTTGTACTACTTCGGGTCCAGCAAATTGCTTTTCCCCGGGCTCCAACCAACAACTAGGAGTCCGACACTTTCTACCATATAACATCTCAAAAGGTGACATTCCAATGCTCGCGTGATAACTATTGTTATACGCAAACTCAACAAGAGGTAGGTGTTTATCCCATGAACCACCATAATCCATCACACAAGCTCTGAGCATATCTTCAAGCGTTTGAATAGTCCTTTCACTTTGCCCATCAGTCTGCGGATGATAGGCTGTGCTCAGACGGACTTGAGTACCAAATTCCCGTTGAAAACTCTTCCAAAAGTTGGAAACGAATCGAGCATCACGATCGGACACAATCGATAACGGGACACCATGTTTAGAAACCACTTCATCAATATACAACGTAGCGAAGTTCTCCATAGGAGCAGTCTCACGAACTGGGAGAAAGTGAGCACTCTTCGTTAATTGATCGACAATAACCCATATCATATCATGACCACGAGGCGTTCTTGGAAGCTTGGTCATAAAATCCATCGTAATACGATCCCATTTCCACTCAGGGATCTCGAGTTGCTGAAACTTCCCGTAAGGCTTTTGGTGTTCAGCTTTTACTTTAGCACATGTCAAACACTTCTGTACGTACATCATCACATCGTTTTTAATACTGGGCCACCAATAAATCGGCTTCAAGTCCGCATGCATCTTTGTGGCACCAGGGTGTACAGAATACTTAGTCTTGTGAGCTTCGTCCATCACTAACTCACGATTGCCTCCATATAGAGGAACCCATATTCTACCTTTGTAAGTTCGAAGACCGCGACTATTTTCTTCCATTTCAAGTCTATTTTTCTTCTTTTTCCCAATAGACTCCTCTTTCACATTCTCCTCCTTCAACGCTTCAATTTGAGCTAATCGAATAGGTTCCATTAAGTTCGACTCAACCTTCGTAATCATTGCACATAACCTACTCTTCGCATATCCTTTGCGGCTCAAGGCATCAGCAACCACATTAGCTTTGCCTGGGTGATATTTAATCTCACAATCATAATCCTTTAATAACTCCATCCACCGTCGTTGCCTAACATTCATATCCTTCTGAGTAAACACGTACTGTAAGCTCTTATGATCCGTGTATAGGGTACACTTTGTACCATACAGATAATGTCGCCACAATTTCAGAGCAAAAACAACAGCAGCCAGCTCAAGATCATGAGTAGGATAATTCCGCTCATGTGGCTTCAGCTGTCGAGAGGCGTAAGCGATAACTTTGTCTCGTTGCATCAGTACACACCCTAACCCCGTGATGGATGCGTCACTATAGACAACTAAATCATCGGTTCCTTCGGGTAAAGCTAAGACTGGAGCTTCACACAACTTCTTTTTCAACGTCGTGAAGGCTTTCTCTTGAGCATCGGTCCACACAAACTTCACACCTTTCTTCGTTAATTCAGTCATTGGCTTGGCAATGCGTGAGAAATCCTGAATAAAACGTCGATAGTAGCCAGCCAAACCGAGAAAACTCTTAATTTCAGTAGGAGACTTAGGCTGCTCCCACTTCGACACCGCTTCTATCTTCGAAGGATCTACTTTTATACCATCAGAGGAGATGACATGGCCGAGGAAATGAACTTCCTTTAGCCAGAACTCGCACTTGGAGAACTTAGCATATAGCTTTTTCTCTCTGGGGACTTGAAGGACAGCCCTCAAATGCTCTCTATGTTCCTCTTCCGACTTTGAATACACAAGGATGTCGTCGATGAAAACGATAACGAAATGATCCAAAAAACGGTCGACAGACACGGTTCATCAAATCCATAAACTTCGCTGGAGCATTTGTCAAACCGAATGGCATGACAAGGAACTCGTAATGACCATAACGAGTTCGGAACGCTGTTTTGGCTACACTTTCCTCTTCAACCTTCAGTTGATGATAGCCAGATCGTAAGTCGATCTTCGAAAAATAGGAAGCACCTTGAAGTTGATCGAACAAATCATCAATGCGAGGGAGTGGATATTTATTCTTCACCGTTCTTTTATTCAGCTCGCGATAATCGATACACATGCGCATGGATCCGTCTTTCTTCTTTACGAAAAGGATAGGAGCACCCCATGGAGAGGAACTCGGACGAATGAAACCTTTATCTAAAAGTTCCTGAATTTGGGTCATCAGCTCCTTCATCTCCGTCGGAGCTAATCGATAGGGAGCTTTGGCTACAGGAGTAGCACCAGGAATGAGGTCAATAGAAAATTCAACCTCACGATCAGGAGGAAGACCTGGAAGATCTTCAGGGAAAACATCAGGAAACTCGGAAACAACCTCGACATCAGAGACTGTAGGCTTCGCGATACGAGAATCGATGACATAAGCTAGAAAATGTGACTTAGTTTGCCGTATACAACGAAGGGCTTTCATCATCGAGATCACCTTAACATTTCCCGGCTTCTTGTCACATAACACATTAGCAAGTTTGGAGTTAACAATAAGGGTAGCAGTAACTACCTGGTCGTCATCTTTGGCCTCTTCAGCCGTCATCTGATAAGCACGGGCTTTGGCTTTGGGGGCTTCCGTCTTCTTTCCCTCGTCCTTCTTCATTTGCGGACAGTCGGCAATACGGTGCTTTGTGTCTCCACATTTATAACATCTTGCTTTGTCAGTGCATTCATCAATGGTATGACCCTGTGCTCCACACCTATTGCACCTGCGGGTCTTAGCAGAACACTGCCCAGAATGAATAGCTTTGCAGCTAGAGCACCATTTTCCGTCCTTGTCTGTCTTTCCCTTGTCGGAGGACGAAGATCCCTTGAATTTCTTACCAAAACGGTTAGATCCACCGAATCTCCTCTTATTACCAGACTTCTTCTCATCATCTTTCTTTTCCACTTTCTTATCCGTAGCAAAATCATCATCAAGCTTTTTAGACTCTTTGATAGCTTCAGTTAGAGTCTTGTGCTGCCTACAAATACCTCGATAACTCGGAGGCAAACCATCAACATAGCAAGCAACCTGATCTGCATCAGTACACACCCTAACCCCGTGATGGATGCGTCACTATAGACAACTAAATCATCGGTTCCTTCGGGTAAAGCTAAGACTGGAGCTTCACACAACTTCTTTTTCAACGTCGTGAAGGCTTTCTCTTGAGCATCGGTCCACACAAACTTCACACCTTTCTTCGTTAATTCAGTCATTGGCTTGGCAATGCGTGAGAAATCCTGAATAAAACGTCGATAGTAGCCAGCCAAACCGAGAAAACTCTTAATTTCAGTAGGAGACTTAGGCTGCTCCCACTTCGACACCGCTTCTATCTTCGAAGGATCTACTTTTATACCATCAGAGGAGATGACATGGCCGAGGAAATGAACTTCCTTTAGCCAGAACTCGCACTTGGAGAACTTAGCATATAGCTTTTTCTCTCTGGGGACTTGAAGGACAGCCCTCAAATGCTCTCTATGTTCCTCTTCCGACTTTGAATACACAAGGATGTCGTCGATGAAAACGATAACGAAATGATCCAAAAAACGGTCGACAGACACGGTTCATCAAATCCATAAACTTTGCTGGAGCATTTGTCAAACCGAATGGCATGACAAGGAACTCGTAATGACCATAACGAGTTCGGAACGCTGTTTTGGCTACACTTTCCTCTTCAACCTTCAGTTGATGATAGCCAGATCGTAAGTCGATCTTCGAAAAATAGGAAGCACCTTGAAGTTGATCGAACAAATCATCAATGCGAGGGAGTGGATATTTATTCTTCACCGTTCTTTTATTCAGCTCGCGATAATCGATACACATGCGCATGGATCCGTCTTTCTTCTTTACGAAAAGGATAGGAGCACCCCATGGAGAGGAACTCGGACGAATGAAACCTTTATCTAAAAGTTCCTGAATTTGGGTCATCAGCTCCTTCATCTCCGTCGGAGCTAATCGATAGGGAGCTTTGGCTACAGGAGTAGCACCAGGAATGAGGTCAATAGAAAATTCAACCTCACGATCAGGAGGAAGACCTGGAAGATCTTCAGGGAAAACATCAGGAAACTCGGAAACAACCTCGACATCAGAGACTGTAGGCTTCGCGATACGAGAATCGATGACATAAGCTAGAAAATGTGACTTAGTTTGCCGTATACAACGAAGGGCTTTCATCATCGAGATCACCTTAACATTTCCCGGCTTCTTGTCACCATAAACACAGACACCTTTACCGTCAGGGGTAGCGATACGAACTATTTTCTTTGCACATAAGACGACAGCATCGTTTTTAGACATCCAGTCCATACCGAGTATAACATCAAAACTATGGATAGTAGCAGGTAGCAAGTTAGCAGTAAAACACCGACCCTCTATCTCTAAAGGACAATCAGAATAACCCTCACGTACGATAGACGTTGTGCCGTTAGCCACCTCTACTTCAATAGGACACCTTAAGGGACTCGTAATCATGTCTAATTTAGGAGCAAACAGAGTAGACACAAAAGATTTGTTCGCACCAGAATCAAATAACACATTAGCAAGTTTGGAGTTAACAATAAGGGTAGCAGTAACTACCTGGTCGTCATCTTTGGCCTCTTCAGCCGTCATCTGATAAGCACGGGCTTTGGCTTTGGGGGCTTCCGTCTTCTTTCCCTCGTCCTTCTTCATTTGCGGACAGTCGGCAATACGGTGCTTTGTGTCTCCACATTTATAACATCTTGCTTTGTCAGTGCATTCATCAATGGTATGACCCTGTGCTCCACACCTATTGCACCTGCGGGTCTTAGCAGAACACTGCCCAGAATGAATAGCTTTGCAGCTAGAGCACCATTTTCCGTCCTTGTCTGTCTTTCCCTTGTCGGAGGACGAAGATCCCTTGAATTTCTTACCAAAACGGTTAGATCCACCGAATCTCCTCTTATTACCAGACTTCTTCTCATCATCTTTCTTTTCCACTTTCTTATCCGTAGCAAAATCATCATCAAGCTTTTTAGACTCTTTGATAGCTTCAGTTAGAGTCTTGTGCTGCCTACAAATACCTCGATAACTCGGAGGCAAACCATCAACATAGCAAGCAACCTGATCTGCATCAGTACGGAACAGATGGCCCACGAACTTCATCTTCTCCATAAAGGAACGAGCATAATCATTGATTTTACCCACTTCAGCCGTCAAGGCACGAAACTCTTTTTCCATTTTGCGCTGCTCATGAACTCCAATATACTCTTCAATAAATTTCTGTCTGAAGTTAGCCCACGTAATAGCAGATACCATAGCTGGAGTCATCGAAATGGTAATGCTCTTCCACCAGTCCCGAGCACCTTCTTTCAACATCCTACTAGCACACAACACTTTCTTATCCTCGGGACAATCACAAGCTTCAAAAACCATCTCAGTATCATCAAGCCATTCCATGCAACCTACTGCATTAAGTGTTCCATAGAATTTCTGAGCTCCACACTTCTGGAAACTTTCAAACTTGAATCGAGGGGCGTGAACATCATTAGGAGGAACCACATTAACATTAGCATGGGGAATAACGACATCATCGACCGGTGGCTCAGTGTGGTGAGAAGGCACAGAGTGACTGTTACCAGTTCCTTCTGCGTTAGCTGCCAACGCCTGATTCAACTGTTCTTGCGTTTGGGCCAACTGGGCCTGAAGAGTTAGCACAAGATTATACATCTCCGCCTGATTGGGATCTGATCCACCACTACATCGTTAACTCTCGGAGGATTGCCAGGTGGTGGAGGCATCGGACCCAATGAGCCTGGTTGATTAACACGGCGGGGGTTCACACGATTTACATTAGCATTAGCAGCATTAGAAGCACCTGCACCCGGATGGACAGGTGGAGTAACGCTAGCAGTAGCTCCGTCGCGTTGGATGTTGCGGTTGCGAGTGTTAACCATTTTCCTTCAATAAAATGATGGAGTCGATAAGCGCAAAATAAAACAAAAAGCTCGTTGAGATAAGGCTAAAACATATCATCGTAACGTAAACATCTCGTAAGCCCTATCACACTCGCACTCATCCCAACCCATCCTACATCACATGTCATCACTAGCTAAGGCATCCTACGAGTACCTAGCATGCACATCTTAAGTTTAAGTCCAAACCCTATGGTCAATAGGCCTTGGTTCACTTAAACTACTTCTCTGATACCAAGTTGTAACCGAAGTTACCGTTAAGTTGTAACCGAAGTTACCGTTAAGTTGTAACCGAAGTTACCGTTAAGTTGTAACCGAAGTTACCGTTAAGTTGTAACCGAAGTTACCGTTAAGTTGTAACCGAAGTTACCGTTAAGTTGTAACCGAAGTTACCGTTAAGTTGTAACCGAAGTTACCGTTAAGTTGTAACCGAAGTTACCGTTAAGTTGTAACCGAAGTTACCGTTAAGTTGTAACCGAAGTTACCGTTAAGTTGTAACCGAAGTTACCGTTAAGTTGTAACCGAAGTTACCGTTAAGTTGTAACCGAAGTTACCGTTAAGTTGTAACCGAAGTTACCGTTAAGTTGTAACCGAAGTTACCGTTAAGTTGTAACCGAAGTTACCGTTAAGTTGTAACCGAAGTTACCGTTAAGTTGTAACCGAAGTTACCGTTAAGTTGTAACCGAAGTTACCGTTAAGTTGTAACCGAAGTTACCGTTAAGTTGTAACCGAAGTTACCGTTAAGTTGTAACCGAAGTTACCGTTAAGTTGTAACCGAAGTTACCGTTAAGTTGTAACCGAAGTTACCGTTAAGTTGTAACCGAAGTTACCGTTAAGTTGTAACCGAAGTTACCGTTAAGTTGTAACCGAAGTTACCGTTAAGTTGTAACCGAAGTTACCGTTAAGTTGTAACCGAAGTTACCGTTAAGTTGTAACCGAAGTTACCGTTAAGTTGTAACCGAAGTTACCGTTAAGTTGTAACCGAAGTTACCGTTAAGTTGTAACCGAAGTTACCGTTAAGTTGTAACCGAAGTTACCGTTAAGTTGTAACCGAAGTTACCGTTAAGTTGTAACCGAAGTTACCGTTAAGTTGTAACCGAAGTTACCGTTAAGTTGTAACCGAAGTTACCGTTAAGTTGTAACCGAAGTTACCGTTAAGTTGTAACCGAAGTTACCGTTAAGTTGTAACCGAAGTTACCGTTAAGTTGTAACCGAAGTTACCGTTAAGTTGTAACCGAAGTTACCGTTAAGTTGTAACCGAAGTTACCGTTAAGTTGTAACCGAAGTTACCGTTAAGTTGTAACCGAAGTTACCGTTAAGTTGTAACCGAAGTTACCGTTAAGTTGTAACCGAAGTTACCGTTAAGTTGTAACCGAAGTTACCGTTAAGTTGTAACCGAAGTTACCGTTAAGTTGTAACCGAAGTTACCGTTAAGTTGTAACCGAAGTTACCGTTAAGTTGTAACCGAAGTTACCGTTAAGTTGTAACCGAAGTTACCGTTAAGTTGTAACCGAAGTTACCGTTAAGTTGTAACCGAAGTTACCGTTAAGTTGTAACCGAAGTTACCGTTAAGTTGTAACCGAAGTTACCGTTAAGTTGTAACCGAAGTTACCGTTAAGTTGTAACCGAAGTTACCGTTAAGTTGTAACCGAAGTTACCGTTAAGTTGTAACCGAAGTTACCGTTAAGTTGTAACCGAAGTTACCGTTAAGTTGTAACCGAAGTTACCGTTAAGTTGTAACCGAAGTTACCGTTAAGTTGTAACCGAAGTTACCGTTAAGTTGTAACCGAAGTTACCGTTAAGTTGTAACCGAAGTTACCGTTAAGTTGTAACCGAAGTTACCGTTAAGTTGTAACCGAAGTTACCGTTAAGTTGTAACCGAAGTTACCGTTAAGTTGTAACCGAAGTTACCGTTAAGTTGTAACCGAAGTTACCGTTAAGTTGTAACCGAAGTTACCGTTAAGTTGTAACCGAAGTTACCGTTAAGTTGTAACCGAAGTTACCGTTAAGTTGTAACCGAAGTTACCGTTAAGTTGTAACCGAAGTTACCGTTAAGTTGTAACCGAAGTTACCGTTAAGTTGTAACCGAAGTTACCGTTAAGTTGTAACCGAAGTTACCGTTAAGTTGTAACCGAAGTTACCGTTAAGTTGTAACCGAAGTTACCGTTAAGTTGTAACCGAAGTTACCGTTAAGTTGTAACCGAAGTTACCGTTAAGTTGTAACCGAAGTTACCGTTAAGTTGTAACCGAAGTTACCGTTAAGTTGTAACCGAAGTTACCGTTAAGTTGTAACCGAAGTTACCGTTATCATATAGGGTATGAGTTTGTGTGCAGGCGGTCATACGACCTCAAGGAAGCCTCACACCCGACTTGATGGAGAAGTCTTTCGACGGTCCATCTGCGTCGTTAAGGAAAGACAATGTCGATCCCTCAGTAGCACGTTATGTTCATGACATTAGGTGGGTCATCAGACCACCCGAAACTACTCGCCACGTATGACTGTTGCAAGGAGCAACCCAAGCAACCACCTCAGCGTACCTATATCCACCGTCAGGCACGGGTTATGCATAACACTCATCATCTAATTAGCTCGAGCATTTACCACATTTAGTTTAGGTTTCTTATGTTATCCTAAACTAGTCATCATCTATCATCATTTCACGTTTAGGGCCCTTAAAACGTGCACGTGTCATAGCAACCTAAAAAGGTCTAGTGTTCTAGATGAACAAGCCACATATACATGCACATATCATCATTACATCATATCATTAACCACCGTTCATCATAACATATCATATCGTTAAACATATCATCACATATCATATCATAAACGTATTTACGGGGAAGCATTTTAGGCATAGGCATCGTCATCTTTAATCCCCGAATACCTCCCATATCAACCCAACCACAATATAGGTTATACATTACCGTTTGGAGGTTATAGTTTATGAAACTATTTTTTGTTGCACCCTCAGCGTGACAAAAGTAGTGTATCTTACCTGGTAGTAGTGTACGCGCGTAATGAAAGGCTAAAAGTGCTTAACAATAATCCCCGACACCTAAGATACATTAATATACAAAATATAAGTCATTTGGGACCCAAACGAACCTTACAGACCTCACGAAATTAGTCTGGAAAATCCTTCTTACGAACTTAGCTACAGTTCTTACGAAGATAGTTTGTTCTTACGAAGATAGTTTGTTCTTACGAAGATAGCAAAACGAAGATAGATTTGTTCTTACGAAGATAGTTTGTTCTTACGAAGATAGCAAAACGAAGATAGATTTGTTCTTACGAAGATAGTTTGTTCTTACGAAGATAGCAAAACGAAGATAGATTTGTTCTTACGAAGATAGCAAAACGAAGATAGATTTGTTCTTACGAAGATAGCAAAACGAAGATAGATTTGTTCTTACGAAGATAGCAAAACGAAGATAGATTTGTTCTTACGAAGATAGTTTGTTCTTACGAAGATAGCAAAACGAAGATAGATTTGTTCTTACGAAGATAGTTTGTTCTTACGAAGATAGTTTGTTCTTACGAAGATAGCAAAACGAAGATAGATTTGTTCTTACGAAGATAGCAAAACGAAGATAGATTTGTTCTTACGAAGATAGCAAAACGAAGATAGATTTGTTCTTACGAAGATAGTTTGTTCTTACGAAGATAGTTTGTTCTTACGAAGATAGTTTGTTCTTACGAAGATAGTTTGTTCTTACGAAGATAGCAAAACGAAGATAGATTTGTTCTTACGAAGATAGTTTGTTCTTACGAAGATAGCAAAACGAAGATAGATTTGTTCTTACGAAGATAGCAAAACGAAGATAGATTTGTTCTTACGAAGATAGCAAAACGAAGATAGATTTGTTCTTACGAAGATAGCAAAACGAAGATAGATTTGTTCTTACGAAGATAGTTTGTTCTTACGAAGATAGTTTGTTCTTACGAAGATAGTTTGTTCTTACGAAGATAGCAAAACGAAGATAGATTTGTTCTTACGAAGATAGTTTGTTCTTACGAAGATAGTTTGTTCTTACGAAGATAGCAAAACGAAGATAGATTTGTTCTTACGAAGATAGCAAAACGAAGATAGATTTGTTCTTACGAAGATAGTTTGTTCTTACGAAGATAGTTTGTTCTTACGAAGATAGTTTGTTCTTACGAAGATAGTTTGTTCTTACGAAGATAGCAAAACGAAGATAGATTTGTTCTTACGAAGATAGCAAAACGAAGATAGATTTGTTCTTACGAAGATAGCAAAACGAAGATAGATTTGTTCTTACGAAGATAGTTTGTTCTTACGAAGATAGCAAAACGAAGATAGATTTGTTCTTACGAAGATAGTTTGTTCTTACGAAGATAGTTTGTTCTTACGAAGATAGCAAAACGAAGATAGATTTGTTCTTACGAAGATAGCAAAACGAAGATAGATTTGTTCTTACGAAGATAGTTTGTTCTTACGAAGATAGCAAAACGAAGATAGATTTGTTCTTACGAAGATAGCAAAACGAAGATAGATTTGTTCTTACGAAGATAGCAAAACGAAGATAGATTTGTTCTTACGAAGATAGTTTGTTCTTACGAAGATAGTTTGTTCTTACGAAGATAGTTTGTTCTTACGAAGATAGTTTGTTCTTACGAAGATAGTTTGTTCTTACGAAGATAGCAAAACGAAGATAGATTTGTTCTTACGAAGATAGCAAAACGAAGATAGATTTGTTCTTACGAAGATAGTTTGTTCTTACGAAGATAGCAAAACGAAGATAGATTTGTTCTTACGAAGATAGTTTGTTCTTACGAAGATAGCAAAACGAAGATAGATTTGTTCTTACGAAGATAGTTTGTTCTTACGAAGATAGTTTGTTCTTACGAAGATAGTTTGTTCTTACGAAGATAGCAAAACGAAGATAGATTTGTTCTTACGAAGATAGCAAAACGAAGATAGATTTGTTCTTACGAAGATAGTTTGTTCTTACGAAGATAGCAAAACGAAGATAGATTTGTTCTTACGAAGATAGCAAAACGAAGATTATCTTCGCAAGTACAAAATCAGACTCAGCTAACGAATTTAACGTAATTTCGTCCAGATTTCAAAAACGACCAAGTTCTTCGATTTTTTCCTTAAACACTTGCTAATCTCCTCTTAAATATTCCCTATCAATTAATATCAATAAAAATACTAATTAATTATTTGTTAAAAATAAATAAATTAAGTAATAATTAAAATAATACTCATATTAATGTGTAAACCGGTAATATTTATACCTAACGGGAAGTAAACTAACGAACAAACAAAGACACACAGCTTCGAAGTTTACTTCATCTCCAAGCAGATTATTAGTTTCACAACCCCTTTCCCTCTCTCTGACACCAACCAAAATTCTTATTCTCTCTAAGCTACAGTAACTATCTCTTTCTTCTTCTTCTTTTTTTTCATTAACTAATATCATTATTATTTACTGCGTTTATCTATTTCGATTTAGTAAGTTCCATTCATATGTTAAATTTGGTATTATATGCTGCTGCTGCTGCAATTCCTAGGTTATTAATTTTGTTCCCATCATCAGCCAGCCCGATATATTATATATATATATATATATAATATATATATATATACACACACACACATAATATATTGATACATATATATTCCTTAATTAATTACTGTTTCGGTTATTTTGTATATAGAGGTGTAAGTATATATAGGGAACTCCTTGTAAGTAATTTTCCCGAATTCCCAAAGTTTTGTTGATTTTTTTCCGTAATTCTTTTTCGTGTTCCATGCCTAAGTAGATCTGCTAGCCCTAATTGTTAAATGGAATACTATGTGTTTCATATTGTATGGAGGTTCCTAATTTTAGCATTTGGTTCTGATTTAAATGACCTAATCGGACCGTTTCCTAGACTTTTTCCCTCCCCATCCCAACCGACCGGTGAGGTTGGGAACCCCGGTTTCCGCCTTACCACTAGGCTAGAGTGGAGACGGTTAATTTCGATAGTGGAAAACGAAGCAACATATCCAGATTATATCTATCAGATCAACTACTCTCACCAACTCAGTTCTGTGTTGATGATCAATTTTGGACATTATAAGTTATTTGTAAGACGGGGTATATGCTAATAACGGGCCAACACGACATATGCTTTATGATGTCCATGTAAATATGTAATCTTCGTGTTCTTGTTAGGCAATGTAGAAAGCATACACTACAGATTTTCACCCTTTAGTTAGGATGTTTATGTTTTTCAATAACTTGGAGAAAACATAGAGACTTAATTCAGCATTTGCCACCAGACCCTGTATCAGGCAGGGTCGCTCACTCGGTAGTGTGTATGCTAACCTTATGACGCAAAATCCCACAAATTTATTGCATTTTCTGTGTGCTTAATATTCCCGAGTTAGCACAATTGTCTTCTCTTCTAGCCATTTCGAATTAAGTAATCTAACAAGTAACTCCGAGATGACAGTGTTGGAATGGAATAAGGGAAAACGATTTCAAAATAGATGTTTGAAGCTGATGTGTAAAATCTATAACAACGATCTTTGTTTTAGCCTTCTAGGATGTGTTAATATTGTTTAGTCTCGGATTTTTTGAATAAATGACCTATAATTGCATCTCATGAGTCAATTCTTTGTTGACAGGTTAAATCACTCTGAATGGTTCAACAAACAGATTCCAAGTTTAGCGAATACGTTCTGGCAAATTCAGAAACCGGCTTTACCAAACATGATAACAAGACACCTTTGAGAGATTTACAAAATGAGGTTCCAAAATTAGATGGAGGCTCTCTTTTGAAAGAAAATGTACCTGATGTTAAAGTTTCTGGCATCAAAAGACCCCAACCAGAGTCTACAATGACGTCTCCTTGCCAACAATCGCCTTCCACCAATAACGGGCCTCTTGTATATGTACGCAGGAAGACAGAACCAGAACAACATAAAAACAGCGCCTATGATAAAGCAAATGATCAACCTAGGCGACTACATGAAAATGATGGAAATAATAATGAACAAAATTCACTGAACGATTCTACTACGTTATATATTCGCAACGATATTTCTGAGCCAAAGACTTGTGGAGGCATGTCATCTACAGTTCCTTTAGCCACACTTGATACTGGAAAGTCCAATATCACCTCACATGTGGAGGATTCTATTCGTCTTCAAGTAGACAATTCAAAGGGATTAGGCATTCACCTTTGGGAAGAGCGAAAATTTCGATTGCAAAATTTGTTAAAGGTTTTGGATCTATCTAATCAAGATGAATATTGCCAGAGTATGTGCTTCCATGTACTTATGTTATGTTTTTCCTTTTGTTTTTTGTTATGAAATCCTGGTAAATTCTGACCTCTTTTATTTTCCTGGTTTGTCAGTGCTTCGATCTCTCTCCTCGGTTGGCCTTAGCAAAGTTGCGGTTGAATTAGAGAAAAGAGCAATCAAGCTCTCTGTAGATGAAGGTAATATTAATATTGAACAAAGTATATACTGACATAGCTTTCTGTTTCAAATTAATGAGTTTAGGTGAGGGACAAAACTTGCTGATGCGACATTTCTTGTATCTTGTAGTGAACTAGATTTAGGAGATTAATCTAAAGTATGCCATGTGCACTGTGACTCAAATGCTATTATTGACCGCTATGCACTCAAGAGTTGTGATTGATTACTCGAAGGATGTGTTCTAGATTTAGGAAATTAATTCAAAATATGTTTTAGGTGAATCTTCTGTAGAAGGGATTAATACATAAGTTAAGTGGAAGTGAGGTCTTAAGCAGAATGACCTCATAGAATCTAATTAAATGACTGGATGATGTAAAGCATGGAATTTGATGCAATGATGCGGGGGAAACATGTTAATATTAATAATTAAGTGAAAATCTAGAGTGTAAATAAGGGGTCATCGTATTCGATTGTTGAACTCTAGAAAGTTAATTAATGTACATATATATCTAGCACTACTTAAATAAGAGCACAACTGGACTAGTATGGACCCTGCATAATGTCTCCTCAAGGGTACCAATCTAAGCTATAGAAAAGGGTCAAGTCAAGATGTTTGTAGTCTTCAATGCACAACTGGGAGACTGTTAGAAGGATGGACTACCAAACTACCAAAACAAGTGATGGTCAGTGCTGATATAATATGCTAGTCTGTTATATTACTTCATTATTGCAATGTATTACCATCAAGCTAAATCGGCAACTACCTAGCGTGTGTACCGCCTCCTATACCCAACTAACCAGTTTAGATAACAGATAAGTAGTCAAGTGTGTCATACCGTTCTGTGGTAGAGAAACAGTAGCTTCCTTTATACGTTTCTGTGTCTTAAGATATCAGGAATGCAATGTTTTAAGTCATATATCTCCCAGTCCATCTTGTATGGGCAACTTGCATGACTGGAATCTGAATATCTCATGTCCTTTCTGTGACCTTAACTAGACTGCACACACCCTTCAAGATAAATCAAGATCTGCGGCAGATCTCAATGGCTTGTATTAGGGGAAACATGAACTAAGTCACCCATGCTGACTGGAAGATGTTGGACCAAGTGTCTTTAGATGTTCAGCTACCCAACTAGTTTATGTATTTGTCTAGATTCTTCAGAAGGGACAATATTCCCCGGGACATCAGTTGCTTGAGTCATCACAAATTTCTGAATTTTGAGATACAGCTTAGAAAACCAAAGGTAAATAGTTATCTTAAGGGCTCATGCTAACGTCTCAACATAATACGCTCAGAACCTGCTTTTGGCATCTACCTAGTCGCCTAGTCGGTGGATCCACATATATGCTTATAGTTTCTTTTTCATCTTTCGGTAATTGATTAGTGAGCAGTAAGATTTTGATTGATTTCATGAAGTCACCCATACTTGAAGAGTAATAACAAGTTTAGAATATTCTTCGTATAACAAATATACTATTTACACGTAACTAATTTCAAGGAAAAGAAATCAGTATTCTTAAGATTTCACATTCGAACCTTTGTCATCTTCTTGATACCATACATGCGAGGAAATCCTTTGCCTGCAATACTTAATTTCATTCGAGTGGGAGATACATCAGGTTAAGCTTCACAGCTTACACTACCTAAAACTTCCCTTGATTAAACTAAGATACTGGGTTTCTCCCATTTTAGAGATATTGTGACTTTCTGTGACTAAGATAGCCTATGCAACCCTGTCGGTAGAAAGTTGACACTCAGAGGATATGCCAGATAAGATACCCAAGCCTCCCTGTAGCCAGTAGCCTTGTCAACAGAAGTATGTTTCTCCTTGTATAGGTAGATGAGCATACCAAGTATATATGGATATGGGGTAGCATCAGCTTATAGAATCCATAGGGGCATCACAGATGCAGAATGTAGTATGGAATTCTTAGGACATATACACCAAACGTAGAAAATCATCAATCTAAATGCGAAAAAGGAACTTGACTCGAAGGTAGCATCAGTTGGGAAAAATCAAACAGGTATCAATATGAACATGGGTTGTCTTCTCATAATATGCGATGACTATGTTCCAACCATCATTTAAGCCCATACAGAGGATAGGCTGGTTTGCTTGAATCCTGTGATGTAAGCTGAGCCTGTTGGTCAGTACTGGAAATGAACAAGTAACAGTAGTATATGGTTTAGTGCTAGAAGCATGAGAAGTAGACAAGGTTCTTTCCTTTGCTTATAGGTGGAACTTCTTAAGGAACGACAATTCAAAATAAAAAAGATCAAGTACGACCCTCACTTGAAAATATTTGTCTTAATCTAGTAATAGAGAAGGTCTACATAATTACATCCACAGGGCAGCCATCTGTAATGAAATTGCCAAAAAAATTCAAACTCGACCCATGTAATCGGAATTTCTGAACCCACTTATTCTCTTTATACTTGCAATTTTCTAGTTAAAATATCTTCTATAAATGTACTTTCTTTTACTAGTTTTCTGCTGAATTGGGTGTCTGGGTAATTTCTGCAAAGCTATATCCAGCACAGCACATTCGTGAATTATGCATATTTTCAACATTCAGACTAGAAATGAACTAACATTATCTGTTATGAACTTTGCTGCAGCAAAAGAGGTCCAACGGGCAAAACATATGGATATGCTGGATAAATTTCCAACTAGTCAATGAAGTCAAACAATACGGTCAACTAACTGAAGCCCGAGTTTATAATCTTCCCAATCTTAATCCATTGTATAATTCTGGTTAGCTCTTCTTGCGCCCGTTTAACCAATTGTGACGTTAAACTTCTGTTTCTGTAGCTGAAAATAAGTCAGATGCAATTGTTAATAGTTACCGTCTTTTCATTTATTTTTTTATTTGTAATTTGTATTTTTTTTTATTTCTAATCTAGTTGAATCTTCCTTGATTGATCACTATGTTTAGGGGGTTAAACATAAAAAATCTGAATTATAAGGGGGTCATTGCAACTATAAAACTGATAAAAGAACATACTCCGAATACTTAGGAGCAGTATTATTACTCTGTTAAATCCGTTCTCTTTACTTTAATAAAGGAATGCTGTTACATGTTGTACCTTATGAAGTAAGTATTGTACACTGCTCTGGATTTAACTATATTAAAATATTAGTCTAGGATTAAGCCAAATCCATCCAAAACGTCGCATAACTGAAAGATAACTGCTTTTCTCACATACACACACATTTACTGTGTGTAACCGCCCCCCACTACCATAAGAACCCACATTTGCCCATTTTATTTTTTTTTTCTTTCTTTCTTTTCTCAGTCTTTCATTGCGTGTGTGTGTATTTTCGTAAATCGGTTTCTGCCAAAAACATGGATGAAGACGTGATGATGAGTAGCAATACTTCACTAGATTTGCAACTCTGCTCTGTTTCTCCGGTTGCCCATGAGATTTACCAACACTATGCTGATGAAAACGTCCGTCTGATCAATGCAATCATCCCCCAACAGCAGAACCCGCGAAAGAAAAGAACGAAGATGACGAGGGTCGAGAAAATGAAGGCCGTTTGTGGCGGTGGTGGCAGTGGTAGTTATTCAACAAATAAGCCCAAGTATTCGAAACCTGACCCTAGTGCTCCCAAGATTACCCAACCGTGTAGTGAATGTGGGAAGACGTTTTGGTCATGGAAAGCCCTGTTTGGACACATGCGTTGTCATCCAGAAAGGTCGTGGCGTGGGATTAATCCACCGTCTGATTCATACAACGGGCCTGCATTGCTCATGGCTGCTGATCATGTTGGCCCGAAATATGCAACTACCAAAGAAGACCGCTATGTGGCGTCATGCTTGTTGATGTTGGCCAAGGGGCCAACCCGAATGGGGGATTCTGAAGAACAGTATTTGGGTGGTGGGCTTCAGGGGTTATTTGAGTGTACAAGTTGCAACAAGGTGTTCGGGTCACACCAGGCGTTAGGAGGACACAGGGCAAGTCACAAGAATGTAAAGGGCTGTTTTGCAATAACGAGAAACGAAGGGGGTGAGGAAGTGGATGAACAAGAAATGAAGGGTCATTATGATAAAATTTTTGAAGGTGGAGGAACAAACAGTAACATGCCGATGATGACGAATGTGGGTAGCAGCAGTGAACATAAGTGCAATATTTGCTTCAAAGTATTTTCAAGTGGACAAGCACTCGGTGGGCACAAGAGGTGCCATTTGGAGAAAGAAGACGATGTCAGAGCACCGTCGTCTATAACATCGCATGGTCAGTTTAATCTCGATTCTACGTATAGGCTCGATCTGAATGTTTCTGCACCTCTAGGATCAGAAGATTATTCAAGGTGTTCAAATGTGGCTTTGGACTTACGATTAGGACTTTAATACAATAATAATCATCATGTATAAGTAATTGTGTTACAATATGTGTTGCCATTAGATAAATGACATATATACTTGATATATTCATGATATAGTAATTGTTTGACTAATAAAGTCTAGCATGTTATTTCATATTTTTTTTTTATCTAGTATTTCATAGTGTGGCCTTATATTTTCTAAATCAGAGCTGAGGCCATCTCTATTTCATTTTGGTGGTCCGACACTTGCACTAATTAGACTTAACAAGCCCACACATTCCTACTATTGTACATTATTAAGCGTGGGAACTTCTTAATTTGAAATATATTTGTTAATCGTATAATTAGTGGCGGATTAAAGATTGAATACCACCAGCTTCTTAAAACATTTAAACCTGGTTCATTTTCCACTTTCACCTATCTCAGTTTTTCAAAAGTCTTTTACTTTTTGATGAAATTTACAAAATGAAAAATAATCATGTGGTTCACGTGTACTCCGCGGAAGTGTATTAAAGTATATAAGAACATATTCAACTAAGTCAGTCTATTTCTCAATACTGTTCTATTATATTTCAGCATTTTTGTGACTTAAAAATGTACAGTAACTGAAAACTAACAGTTAAAATAAAAGAATTGTGGAAAAGTTTTTGATTCATAGCAGGAATATGATTGATTGGTATTTGAATTTTGAACCAAAAAGGTCGGGCCACCATATTTAGGGAAAACAAATACCATGGACTATGACAAGTACAAGGCCCGGCCCATATGTATTTAAAATCCTGTGCCATCTTTTTCTTTTTAATCCAAATGACAAACTCTTATGCCCATCAAATGCTCGTTAGATATAAATATTTTAACTAGTTTAGATAATAGATATTTTTATATTATGCTATTTGATTATATATAAAACGAAATGATTAATGAGTTAAATATAATGATGATGTATTGCAAAATGAATTGTAAACATTTTATATGTAAAGATTAAATGTGTATTACATATTTACAGTGTTTTTTCAAAGAGGTTTCATCTTAGGGGATAAGGATTCAAATCCTGTCAAACACATTTAAAAAGATAGTTTTTGTAATGTCATACTCATCCAAATTCGAGGTTCTATTTAAGACCCTATTTGTGTGCACATGTGTATATATAAAAGTTTGATTTTGCAAAAAATGAAAAACAAAATGCCCGAGTCTATTTTATGGGTATTATTTGTACTTTTGAAGTGACTCATAACGATTAAAACAAAAAAGTGGGTCTAAACTTAGGTATAATCGTATATTAGCATGAACACTCTTTAATCATATCATTATTTAGCTTTGGGACTCCTTGCGATTAAGACGCCTTAGTTTACAAATATTTATACATGTCATTATTGAGGAAGTTAATAAGAAATCATATATGTGGTTGAACTTAGACAATACTATTATTGTAGCTACAATAATTTGATTAAATTACTTTCCTCTTGTGGAACTTATTGTTTACTTACGTCATACTTATCCTACCAATAATAGAAGTTTTGTCATTAAAAAAATGAAATTATTGAAGGATTTGACTTTTTAATAAAATTAGTGTTTGACTTTCTAATATAGATTAGTGTGACATTTTAGATTAACAAAAGTTTGACTATGCTGAAGTCAACTGCACTTACATTTACATATACAGATTCATGTAACATCTCTGCTCCCTTCTATAGTTCTATGCACGCGTGACTTATCCATCATTTGTAGTTTACCATTTGTCTTCGTGTCACTAATTATACTTATGTTAATTGTTGAGTTGATTAACTATGTTTATGCTTATATAATTATCATCAGTCCATATTATATATTGTTTTGAAAACTTTAATTTATACTTTAGAAATACTTGCTTGAGCGTTAAAGTAGTTAAACCAAAACTTAGCTGATGATGATATGAAACATCATAAAGGAGTATTAATCAAGCATATTTGGCCGATACAATCTTTATTGAAATGTATGAGTACCCGATGAATTTACGGGAATT